>OZ035839.1:1179638-1267307 GCA_964034765.1 Knipowitschia caucasica
ACATGACAATTCATACTCACCTACAATCATACATTTTCTTTACAAAGGTCCTGGCAGTTTTATTCCTGGTCATTTTTTGTTAAGAGACTGAGTCTATTTTATTATTGTTTTTGGTTGTTAATTTATTGTGTTCTAGCGTTAAATATTCGTTAAAAATAAAAGTTTATTTCTCTTTGAAATGGTGTACCTACATTATCATTGTAATCGATGCAAATGATCTCAGAACGACAATATAATCGCTTATCGCAATAATTTCTGAGACAAATTTTTTAATCGTCCAGCGAAATTTGTTATCGTGACAGGCCTAGCGGAGACCTCTGCATATTCACAATTTGTCAGCTCCAAATGGAGTGGGAAAATAGTAAGAATTCTCTCAAGCGATGTTTTGTAAAGCTCTAAAATTCAAACAGCAGGCGTCTGTTGTGATTTTAGTTATAGAAAACTAAATGCACCTGAGGTTTAAGAATGTGTATCATGAAAACAACAGAAGTGTCACGTGTTGTGCTCTACAGGGAGGAGAATGCTGCTGAAAATGCACAGCTCTATTGGAAAGCTGACAATAACTCTGTCCATCAAATTGACGGAAGCTTCAGTCAAAAGTTTCAGTTTTGGTATGTTTTTAAATTATGTCTATGCTTGCCTTTCCATAATGGTGCTTTTTTAGAATGTGATAAATATAACAATATATGATTCTGAAATATATTTTAGATCGTGTTTTTACTGCTCATGAAACGACAAATCAACTTTACCAGACCTATTGCCAAACCTCTGGTCGTGTCTACTGTCCAAGGATACAATGGTGCGTCTAGAATGTACTTTATATTTTAAGTTTATCACAGTGTGGCGTCAAGTTTAAGACTTTTGTGGATTGTAGGGACGATATTTGCCTATGGACAAACTTCATCTGGGAAAGACCTTCAGCATGATGGGCTGTGATAAAAACCCAGGAGTCATTCCATTGGCTGTAGAAGACATCTTTCAGGACCATTCAGACTGTGAGCCTCCTTAAACTGCTACAGCCCTTGTTCTGATTGATTTGTATTTGAATATTTGTTGTTTCAGTGTTCCCCTCAAAGGAATTCCTGCTCAGAGTCTCGTACATGGAAATCTATAATGAGACCTGTGAGCGTCTTTTGGTGGACAGTTGGAAGAGGAAGCCTTGGAAGTCAGAGAGGCACTGAACGTAAGTGCAGTTTTCAGGGTGTTCCTTTAATTATGGATCTATTATGAAATTCAGTTATACACTAAAACTCTAAATAAAACTGTCACTGTCCACCCTTTAAAGAAAGGATTTTCTGTTTCACTTGTGCAGAAAAACATCTATGTGGCCGACCTGAGTGAGGAGCTGGTGACGAGTACTGCACAAGCTTTGCACTGGATTAGATTTTGGAGAAAGTAAGATCATAAAAGATGAGTTTTAAACAAACGTGTTTGGAGTTATAGCCTGTTTCTGATTTACAGAAAATCGACATTATGGTAAAACCCAAAATGAATGAGCGCAGCAGTCGCTCTCACACCATCTTCCGAATGGTAAGTTTTGTTTTCCTCTTGGAATAATGAACCTGAGTCGTTTTCACTGTTTTACCTTTTTTATAGATTTTGGAAAGCCGGGAAAAGAGTGACTGTGAAAACTCAGACGGAGCCATCATTGTGTCTCATTTAGTGAGTGTTTCTCAGACGATAGATCTGCAGGTTTGGAGCATGTGTCATTCTCGTCTTCATTTCAGAATCTCGTGGACCTTGCGGGCTCTGAACGAGCCCAGTCAAACTGGAGCTGAAGGTTTGTTCTGTTTTTTCTGGCCTCTTCGTTGCTTTATAGACTTCTTTGCTTCAGTCTTTGTTCTGTTCTGTTTGTAGGAGCCAGATTCAAAGAAGGCTGCAACATCACAAGAGTCTGTTCACTCTCTGGACAAGTCATCAAGAAGCTAACGGATGAAAGTCACAAGTCCGTTAAATACATGATTTACAATTCACTGATAAATGCATCTTCTTGGTTACATTTGCAGTACGGTGCGACAGTCTCCCCCAGTTAAACCTTCCCACAGGGGTCTACACTAGACCACCCAACGAAATGTCCCTTATTTCTATTGTACAGCCCCACAGCTACAGAGCCCACGACCCAAAGCTTCTGTATAATCATTAACTTTATAGATCTAGAGTTCATCGTTTGCATGTGTTTTATTTCTCAGGGGATACACGAGCTACAGAGACAGTAAACTCACCCGTATCCTCCCAGAACTCTTTGGGCGGAAATGCAAAAAACAGTAATCATTGATGCACAATCACCACCGGCTGCTTTTGATGAAACCCTCAGCACTTTACAGGTCAGAGTTCCCACTGGACAGATTACTGTAATTACCGAAACTATAACCATTTCTTTAAACCCTCTGACCTGTATAAACAATGTCGATGTCTGTGTTTTATTTTGTCAATCAGCTGTGGTTTATGTGATGAGCCGATGAGGGCCAACTTCTAATCGACTAGGTTTTATTACCTATAGCACACATACTTATTGCCAGATTAGATTGCGTGAATGAGTCATGGAAGCTAACGGTTAAAGTAAGCAGCTAAAGTGATATTACTTTTAATCTGAAATCAGAGATTATTAAGGCGATTTGTAAGTAAGAAAACTGTCAAACTAGGAGTTTGCTTTGGTGCTGAAGTGATGAAAAGGTAAAAATATATAAATGTATACATAATAATCTTAATATTCTAATATATAAAACCTTGTGACTTCGCTGTTTCTCACATGGCAATAAAAAGATTCTGATTCTTAAAAAAACTCGTCGCTAAATCAATTCATTAATTTAAAAGACTTTTAAATTACTTTTAAGGACTGAAGTTTGCTGCTGTTGCTACATAAACACATGAGGCAGCCTGAATGTGGACAAAATGTACTTTCTCTTGACATTGTAACAGTAAAGTCCTGCAACTACTATAATTTAGAAATGTTAAGTTTTTGATGAAAAATACATAAAGATAATTAAATCTTTTGTTTCTTACTTTTATAGATAAATCTTTTATTTGTCGAGCGTTTTTTTCCCAACACAGAAGCGCCTCCAAAGCCCATATCACAACAGGCATAAATCCTAAACATAATCTACATTATGTTTAAAATACAGTTGGATCTCACGAAATATTATAAACACAAAGAACAGAATCGCAAATTAAAAACACTCACGGATTAAATGGGTCTCATTAACAAGAGTAAAGGATAAAACCCTTCAGTTGTTCTTGTGTTGCAGTTTGCCAGCACGGCCCAAGAAGATGAAGAACGACCCCCCACGTCACCGAAGTGTCTGACGACGGCGCTCTGCTCAAACGATACCGCAACGAAATCGTCGACCTCAAACGCGACTTCAGGAGGCGAGAGATTCATTATCATTACTGCATTTTGCTGTTTTCACTTTGTTAACGTGGCTTTTTGGACTCGTCAGGTTTCGTCTGTGACTCAAAGCACCGCCACAGAGAAGGAGCTGCTCTCACAACTTCAAGAGAAAGACCAGCTGCAGCGAGAGCAGGAAGACCGGATCCGGAACTTGACTAATCTGTTGGTCAGCTCCAACCCCAAACCGGCACCTGTTCGGCAGGTACTAGCACTTTAACTCCCACAGCGGTCCATCTGCTGGACTTTGACTGTTCAGGAGGTACTAGCACTTTAACTCCCACAGCGGTCCATCTGCTGGACTTTGACTTTGTTTTCTATGCTGTATTTCGTTTATTTCTATGCAATTGTAAGTTTATGAACTAATCTCCATCCTAGACTGGGAGAAAAGTGCTGGTTACCATAGAAACACACTGTATACTTACATCAGTTAATATTTACTTTAGCTGTACTTCTGTATGTTGTTTTAAAATAAACTATTATACTATTATGTAGTTTTGACATTAATATTTTATCTCTTTCACTTTTGACTTTTTAAAGATTTGGTTATTTCTGTTGTGGATCAAGAACATTTAGCCTTTCTTCTTCAGTTATGTTTGACCAGATATGATCTTTTAGGCTCCGAAACGCAGGGATGACCTGGGGCGGGAAGATGCTTCGACTCGCAGCCACCTCCAGTGCGTCCTCTGAGGCTGTTCTTTCTGAAATGGCCAAAAGGAGGAGAGTCAACGTCTCCTGCATTGAGCCATGTGAGTTTGTCCTTTTGTTATTTTTAATCTTATACTTCCACAGAGAAATGCAGCACAGGACAAGGATTAAAAAGGGCTTGAATGAAGCAAAGACGTATATTACTCAAAGTCCCCTCAACAAATGACCACACTGGAATATGAAACCATACAATGCAGGCGACAGTGGCTCAGTTGGTAGAGCATTGGCCTTTGAGCCAGAGGGTCGTGGGTTCGAGCCCGACCTTCACCACCTTGACTCCCACTGTCTGCTGTTGTTGTGTCTTTAGGCAAGACACTTCACCCCCATTGCCTTGAATGAGTCTGGTGGTGTGTGTGAATGGTTGGTGGTGGTGGGAGGGGCCGATGGCACAGACTGGTTGCCATCGCTTCTGTCAGTGTGCCCCAGGGCAGCTGTGGCTACAGTAGTTTATCACCTGTGTTTGGAGTGAAGAATAATGACATGTGAAGACTTTGAGTGTCCAGAAAAGCACTGTATAAAACCGATGCATCACCATTTAAGATAAAATCAAGTTTATTGATCTCACGATGGAGAAATCCTGTGGTCACTCGCTTCAACATGGTTCCTTTTGCGACCTTTGGGATTTCACAGAATTATTTTGTGTGCAAGTTTGGGTAATATCCCTGCTGCTGGTATAACATGACACTTGCCTTTAATCTACTGTATCTAAACTAAATACAACAGTTATCTCAGAGGAAGTTACAAAACAACGCTTCACCAACACAGATCAGAGAATCAAAAACAAGAAATGCTATGATTGGAAAAAGCCAGTCTTGACTCAAAGGGATGAGTGTGGAATAGGATTTATTTGTATTTTGTCATCAATGATGTCTATGTATTTCTACCCAATTTGATGTTGCTTGGACAAACTTATAACTGGTTTCTTATACGTTTTTGTTTTGTTTTTAAAGTAGATCAAGAATTCTATCCTCCGTGGGATGCGTTTGAGGAGCTCCCAGAAGACATGGATGCCACTCAAACCTCTATAACAACACGCAGCTTTGGAGACAGGTGTGTTTGCATTCGCTTGAGACGGTTTTCCCAAATAAAACCATAGTTAAACCTAATGCCTTTTTCTTGCCTTTCACTCTAGTCCTAAAGAATCAGCGTCGATGGGAGCAGCTGAGGGACTTGTCTGAGAAAATGGCCGCCCCTCGAGCAACAACTCGAGATCGAGAGTTGTGAGAAAAGCGCGGCGGAGTCAAAGGCGAAAGCGTTGGTTGACAGAGTTACGGAGTTGGAACAGCAGCTGGAGGCGCAGCAGCGAGAGGCCAAGCTGGAGGAGGCGCATGCAGCGAGAGGCCAAGCTGGAGGAGGCGCAGCAGCGAGAGGCCAAGCTGGAGGAGGCGCAGCAGCGAGAGGCCAAGCTGGAGGAGGCGCAGACGGACGAAAATCAGGTTTGGAGCTGGTCCTTAGTAAATGTTCAGCAAAGAATGAACACGTTTCAATATCATGAGTCATTCTCGAGGTATCTAGAATCATTTACAAAGTCCAGAGAAAACCATTCATGCCCAAAATGGTATTTCATTTTAGAAACGGTTACAACCTTACATGGTGGAGAATATTATTGATACATTATTTGATTTCTAGATGCGGAGGCAGTTTTCAGAGGCCATCCAGTTGTGTGAATCTCTCTCCTCGGAAAAGGTATTTTCTCATCATCTTTTTAGTATCAACCCAAAGTGTTAAAAGAAACTTTCCCCATGTTATAGTTTATTTATATAGCACCTTTCAGTCACAAAGTTCTAACCACTGCAGCACCGTAACATTGTTCCCTCATCAAAAATGGACCTGGAGTTGTTTTTACAGTGCCTTGCGAAAGTATTCGGAACCCCCTTGAACCTTTCAACATTTCGCCACATTTCAGGCTTCAAACATAAAGATATAAAAATTTATTTTTTTGTCATGAATCAACAAGTGGGACACAATCGTGAAGTGGATGAAATTTATTGGATAATTTAAACTTTTTTAACAAATAAACTGAAAAGTGGGGCGTGCAATATTATTCGCGCACCCCTTTACTTTCAGTGCAGCAAACTCAGTCCAGAAGTTCAGTGAGGATCTTTGAATGATCCAATGTTGTCCTAAATGACTGATGATGATAAATAGAATGCACCTGTGTGTAATCAAGTCTCCGTATAAATGCACCTGCTCTTTGATAGTCTCAGGGTTCTGTTTAAAGCACAGAGAGAACCATGAAGACAAAGGAACACACCAGGCATTTCCGAGATACTGTTGTGGAGAAGTTTAAAGCCGGATTTGGATACAAAAGATTTCCCAAGCTTTAAACATCTCAAGGAGCACTGTGCAAGCAATTATATTGAAATGGAAGGAGTATCAGACCACTGCAAATCTACCAAGACCCGGCCCGTCCCTCCAAACTTTCATCTCAAACAAGGAGAAGACTGATCAGAGATGCAGCCAAGAGGCCCATGATCACTCTGGATGAACTGCAGATATTTTTATATCTAGGTTTGAAGACTGAAATGTGGCGAAAGGTTCAAGGGGGCCGAATACTTTCGCAAGGCACTGTAGATCCATCCACGCTCATATCAGGAACTTCTAACACAAACGTGTAGCTCCGCCCCTTCTCCTGTCTCAGGCCCCGACTCACTCCACCGGGCGCGTAAAACGGACGACGGATCCGTCCACACATGTCCGTTTCATCTCCGTCTCCGTTATCTCAATGAGGGTGAATGGAAGTGGCTCCACTGCCTCCGCCATGCGTCCGTCTGATTCACGTCGGACGTATTCCGTTAACGGAGGGTGCAACGGACGCAGACGGACGAAATAGAAACAATCCTATTGTTCCGTCCGTCGACGCGTGTCGGGTCCGTTTTCCATTGAAAATACAATGGAATAATATATTTACAACATTGTTAAACATGTATTGATATATGCTGTAGCCCTTGGTTATAAGTATTTGTTAATGACAATGATTATTAACAAACCTGTGTAATTTTCTTCATGTATTTACTTTAAACAATTGTTTCCTGATCGTAAATCTACCATTCATTTTTCGCGTAATGTAAAGTACGCTAATCTTTACATACACCTCGCTTTTTTTTCTCTCGCTCTGTCCCCTCTACCTCCGAGGCGCTCTCTCTCCTCACCGCCGCGCGCTCCCACACACACACACACACACAGAGCTATACTGCACTTATGAAAGACAGATCTCACAACAACACTGGAGTTCTTTTCTCCTTTCTCTCCTCCCCCTTTTTGCTTTCAATAAGTTTTGCCTCATCCATCGCGACGTCCTCAATGCTTCAATATGCTGTGCTTTGCACTGATCATAGCCACAGCTCATTCAAATCACACACTGCTTCCTCTATTTGAAACTATAGCGGCTGCCTGTTGCCTAAAGTTGCGGAGAGGGGAGTTGGGTCAGATAAAAGTGTATGACGCGCTAAATAAGTATAGAAAACAAAACGAAGAGGCTGGATCATAATAAACGCTGCGGACACACACTCACACCACACACTCACACTCTTACTCTTACTACTCCATCAGCCAAATATTCATTCATTCACACAATGCCCAAACGTGTCTCCTACAAAAAACAAAGCAGGCTGATAAACGCACAGCCAGAGCTGCGCGCTGCTGCAGCCGGTTTGACCACTAGTCCGTTTTATGGACGTCTGACGGACAGCAGTCAACGGAGACGCGCCCGGTGGAGTCCAGGCCTAAGTCCTGTTATAGTATGATGTCATTATAAAACTATGACATCACACTCAGAGCAGTTTTAACCTTTGAAACTAAAATACATTAGTCCTTACAATCTGTGTGTTTTTCCATTTTAAGATTTGGGGGTAAAAAAAACATTCTACTTCTCCCTATTTCGCGCTTGTTTCACCTTCTACATTCAACTGAAGATATTATTTCACGTTTTAAAACCTGGAAAGTCAAAGTAAACGGCCTCATGCTTCATATTTCTTCTTTTGAATCCCATGTTTTCGACAGGATTTGTTGCTTGTGGAGCGCGATTACCTCAAAGAGGAGCTGGGGCTGTCTCTGGAGCAGATTCAAACACTTGAAAAAGAAAAATCTTCTCTTTGCAAAAAACTTGAGGAAAAACAAGAAACGGACGAGTTTGAAATGTTGGAAGCACAAATCCGGAAAGATGATGAGGTTTGAGGAACACACTGTTTTAAAGTCTTTCAAAATAAAAGTATAATAACATTTGTTTTAACTCTCAGCTTGAGCAGCGTGAGGAAATAAATCACTGTTAAAGTTGGTCATAGATTCATCTGAACAGAAGTGTCTGGAGTTACAGGTAAGACGCAGACGCACAAATGATCAGTCAAAAACACTAATATTGTGTCGTCTTCTCCTCAGACGGAAATGGAAATGTTGTCGCTTCAGCTGAAAAAGAAATGTGACTTTTATCGAAGAGCTTCAGGCAATGGTTTGTGATTAGTGATTAGTGCTCATGGCCAGAGTTTAGCTCCAACTCTCTCTGGCTCCTATTGACTGACATTGAACCGTTAAACAAGCTCAGTAACCGCTCACTCGCCATTTTTGGCTTAAATCCGTGGTTTAAAAGCTCTCGATAATCTTAGTGGTTATTGTGATATTGTCTTTTCATTCAACCTTTTATTTAACCAGGAAAGTCCCATTGAGATTAAGAACCTGTTTTTCAAGGGAGTCCTGGACAAGAGGCCGCAAAAGTTACACACAATTACATAAAATTACAGATTATAAAAGTTACACCAAATCCAGATATGACGCCCTAACCCGGGACTAAGTGATTATACACTGCCCCAGAATATAATGAACCGTATCAAAACGACTGAACCATCAGCAGCGTCTGTTTCTGAACCCGGCTACAGCTAGCAAGGGGACTTCTTTCTAATCTGCCTCTTTTGCATTAAGGCTAACACGAAGGGTAACATCAGTACTGCCTGTCTGTTCTCTCTTAATCTGTAATCAATGGGTCTAACTCTGGTCTCTCCTAATCTGTAATCTATGGTTTAACTCTCTGTTCTCTCCTAATCTGTAATCCATAGGGTTTAACTCTGTTCTGTCCTAATCCTGTAATCTGTGGGTCTAACTCTCTGTTCTGTCCTAATCTGTAATCCATGGGTCTAACTCTCTGTTCTCTCCTAATCTGTAATCTATGGGTCTAACTCTGCAGAACGGTAAAGATTCTGAATGCATTTTTAATATGTGTGTATGTATATGATATATATATATATATATATATATATATATATATATAACATAACATAACCAGTGTCTGATTTATTTTGTTATTATTTGCAGGGAACGTTGACTCTGAACGCAGAAAGTCATGAACATGAACTGGCCAGTCTACGCTCGCAGCTTGAGCGCGAGAAATCCAAATTCAAGAAAATGCAGTTTGATCTTCAGAAAGAGTTAAACATTGCTTTCGAGGAGAACGTCAAACTGGGTTCTCTTCTCGACGGCAAAGTCCCTAAAAGTTGAGGCTGCTTTACCCTGTTGTCATGGTTACCGTCGCACGTCTTTCTCACCATTTCCTCCTCTGCAGATCTCATCGACAACGTTGACCTCGAGAGAACGGTGACAAAGCTAAACAAGGACTTGACGGCGTGTCTGGAGAATAACACGGAGCTCCACGTCCAACTGGAGGAACTGCAGCAGCTCCCCGACAAGATGGCCGAGCTCTCCAAGCAGGTACCGAGAGGACTTTAGGACGCTCTCCAAGCAGGTACCGAGAGGACTTTAGGACGCTCTCCAAGCAGGTACCGAGAGGACTTTAGGACGCTCACCAAGCGGGTACCGAGAGGACTTTAGGACGCTGTCAAGCAGGTACCGAGGGAACTTTAGGACGCTCACCAAGCAGGTACTGAGAGGACTTTAGGACGCTCACCAAGCAGGTACTGAGAGTACTTTAGGACGCTCTCCAAGCAGGTACCGAGAGGACTTTAGGACGCTGTCAAGCAGGTACCGAGGGAACTTTAGGACGCTCTCCAAGCAGGTACCGAGAGGACTTTAGGACGCTCTCCAAGCAGGTACCGAGAGGACTTTAGGACGCTGTCAAGCAGGTACCGAGGGAACTTTAGGACGCTCACCAAGCAGGTACTGAGAGGACTTTAGGACGCTCACCAAGCAGGTACTGAGAGTACTTTAGGACGCTGTCAAGCAGGTACCGAGAGGACTTTCGGACGCTGTCAAGCAGGTACCGAGAGGACTTTAGGACGCTCACCAAGCAGGTACCGAGGGGACTTTAGGACGCTCACCAAGCAGGTACCGAGGGGACTTTAGGACGCTCACCAAGCAGGTACCGAGGGGACTTTAGGACGCTCACCAAGCAGGTACTGAGGGGACTTTAGGACGCTCACCAAGCAGGTACTGAGGGGACTTTAGGACGCTCACCAAGCAGGTACCGAGGGGACTTTAGGAAGCTCACCAAGCAGGTACCGAGGGGACTTTAGGACGCTCACCAAGCAGGTACTGAGGGGACTTTAGGACGCTCACCAAGCAGGTACAGAGGGGACTTCAGGACGCTCACCAAGCAGGTACAGAGGGGACTTCAGGACGCTCACCAAGCAGGTACCGAGAGAACTTTAGGACATCAGCCCCTAACTGGACGTCCTTCTGCTGCTGTGTTAGCTCAGGCATATGTTTGTGTAAAGATCTGTCGTACAGATTAATCAAAACAAAGGAAGCTCTCACTCATCTGTACTTCAGTTGGGTTCAGGTTTCATTCTTAATCCAAAGAACTTTCTCAAGGAAGTTATGACGGGCTGTAGATCCAGAACTCAAGCTGTGTTTGTGTTTAAAGCTTGAAGAAAGTGAGTGTGTGAGAAAGTCCCTGACGGAGGAGCTGCAGGAGATCCACACGCTCAAAAGGGAATTGGAAGAAAAGGTTTCCAACTGTGAGGAGACCAGAAAAACTGATGAAGACATTCAGAAAGAACTCGAGGAACAAGTACGTTTGACTTTTCTGACCTGGACAGTCAAACACTTCTACTTAAACTATTAAAACTTTTAACTTTAGAGATTTTGGCTGCAGCCCTAGTCACAACACTTTTGACCTTTTTTCACAATTTATTGATATTATTCAACTTTTTTTTTTTTTTTTTTACATTATGTCTATTGAGTTTTCACAAATACAGTATTTACAGTTTGGCAATCCAACAGAAAGTACAGAACACTTAAATGCACAGTATTAGATTTACATATTCTGTTAGATATATCTATGTTGCGTTAAACATTCACAGACTATAATGACAAAACATGCAGACATAGTGGATTTATGTGGACAAACAAACACAGTATAAGTTTTGTTGAAGTTCCCACAGACTAATAAAGGATGCTCATGTCCTGGTAAATATGATGTTATTCAGTTTAGTGACTTGTGGCCCCAAACGTGACACAAAGACCTCGTTACTGCGACGTTGGCCTCAAGTGCGAGTCACTGACAGCAGGAAAGTGAAACGTCTGCACTGTCATGTCGATGGTTTTACGTTCGCAGCTGGAGCAGGCGGCGTCAGAGCTGCAGAACGCACAGGCCACAAATGAGGCGGCCATGTTGGAATGGGAGAGCAGGCTGCAGTCGCTCTGTGAGGAGAGGGACGCCCTGCAACAGCGCATGGAACAGGTTGGTTTAGTCACACCACAGGATTCTAACGAGGAGTCATCAGCCTAGTTTTCTCCTGCTTCGGTCGTCTGGATGTCTAACCGGTCATCATCGGGTGTGGATACCGGAGTTCATTCCAACCAAGGAGTACACCAGACTCCACTCTCACTTTTCAGTTCAGTCTGAACCTGAAGCCTTGAACATGGGTGGGGTCTGCTGCTATTTTGTTGGAATGAAATCCTGCAACCACTGATTTGTCACTCCTGGTACAGACTATGGGGGTTCACCTCCCTTTTCCACTCAGCCCTTTTTAGTTTTTAAATACTGAACCAACAGAATTAAGCCTCACTTGTCACTTTTGTTTTTTTATCGAATCTATTATTTATGTCAAAGTGTCTTGAAACTATTGCAATGATTATAAGAAATTACATTTATAATTTGCTAAACCACAACATTTTTTTATTAGGTTCCCGAGGCCGGAAGTCTTGTGCTTTCCCTTCAAGAGCAGCTTGAGGAGGAGATGCAGAAGCTGTCCAGCGAGGAGGCGCTTCATCAGCAGAGAGTGTCAGAGTTGAACCAACAGATGCAGACTGTGTCCCAGGAGCTGGTCTCGCTGCAGCAGGAGAGAGACCACAGCTTTTCGTCTTTAGCCGCTTTGACAGAGGAGAGGGACCAACTCAAGGCTGACCTCCAAGAGAACATTGAAATGGTGAGATCCTCCTGATGTAAAGCTTCACATATTCCTGGTTATATTCCAGTTTTATCTAATCTTTTCTTTCAACAGATGATCGAGCTCCAAGACGAACTCAGGATTACTCAAGAGAAGATCCGTTCCCAAAAGGAGTGTATTCAGAAGCTGGAAGCACAGACTGCTGAGGAGTCTGCTCCTGATCAGCCTGAAAAACATGAGGCACAAGTGGGTGATCTGTAGTCCAAGCCCAGTATTCCAAAAATATATTATATAATTTTGATTTTATATTATATTCGGTATTTTTTTTTTACATTGAGATATGTAGGTAATTGTATTGTAATAATCTGAACAGATCAGGACACTTAAAGTGGAATCCAGCATCTACAAGAACACAAGAAAAGCTCCTCAGACGAGCTGCAGACGCTGGAGTCCAGAGTGAGAGGTCTCAGTGAGGACAAAGATCAGCTGCAGCAGACTCTTGCTGCTCTCACACAACAGAAGCAGCAGCTGCAGCAGGTCCTGGACAGCAGCACAGACTCTCTGCAGACACAGGTTTGTACCAGACCCTGATCCTGATGCAACAACAGACTCACACATAAACTCTCCTGACGTCTCACTGCAGATTACTGAGCTGGAGCAGACTCTGCACATGGTCTCAGAGCAGAAGAAGAGTCTGGAAGAGCAGCTGCAGAACCACCTGGAGACGGTGAGACACTCGTCACAGCGACGCCTTCCACAGATGAACATCAGTGTTTCACAGAAACAGACTAAAAGCAAACCCTGCGAGAGTCACACAAACATTTTACTGGAGCTGGTGGGACCAGACTTTTCAGGCTGTGGCCCCGAGAGCTTCCTTTGGCACCAAGGGTATGGGGTTTTTAGGTTTTTTAGTAAATAAGGCAAGATGTATGGAATGTACCGTACAGAGCAAAAGTTGATTATGAAAACTGTAGACTGACACTGAGGGCATCAAACCTATGATGAACTCATGTGAATTATGTCCGTAGTAAAAAAGTATGAACCAAGTGTAAATATGTGTTATATTTATAATATTCTGGTTCTTCAAAGTAGCTCCTTTTGCTCTGATACTGCTTCACTCTTGGCATTCTCTGGATGAGCTTCAACAGGACCTGAAATGGTCTCCAACAGTCTGGAAGGAGTTCCCATGATGCTTTGCACTTATGGCCCCTTCACTCTGTGGTTCAGGTCCAAAACCGTCTGGACTGGGTTCAGGTCCAAAACCGTCTGGACTGGGTTCAGGTCCAAAACCGTCTGGACTGGGTTCAGGTCCAAAACCGTCTGGACTGGGTTCAGGTCCAAAACCGTCTGGACTGGGTTCAGGTCCAAAACCGTCTGGTGCGGGTCTACAGCAACAGTCATGAACAGAACTCAGTGAAGGAGGAGGGTGTCCACACTTTTGCTCTGTACTGTAAGACTGTACGGTGGCTGAGTGGTTAGCACTCTCGCCTTTCAGCAAGAGAGTCATGGGTTCGAATCCCGGTCGGAATAGGGTCTACCTGAGTGGATTTTGCATGTTCTCCCCGTGTCTGTGTAGGTTTCTTCCAGGTGCTCCGGTTTCCCCTACCACTAAAAACATGTACGATGGATATAATCCTTATATCCCAACCATGACCAAGCCGAATCTCGAGATGGTTCCCGGGCGCTGTTACTACGGCGACCACTAGTGGGTCAAATGCAGAAGACAAAATTCCCTTCGGGGATTAATAAAGTGCACCTGTTTTACATGTCGAGGTTTAAAGATGAAAAAGGACTCATTCTGAGGAGTCGGTGTATTTTATAAAGCTTTGGTTTGAGTTCTTTGTCTCTACATGATTTCCCCTTTTTTAATTCATCTTTTTATAACTTCCTGCAGAGTTCTCAGAAAGAGGATCTTTTGAGCTCGGTTCAGGAGAAGCTGAAGGAGCAGGAGGAGATAAACACTCGTCTGTGTGAGGAGCACAGTGTGTTAAAGCAACAGGTGAGTGTCTCTGTCCAAAACAAAAGAAACTCTTTAAACTGACGTCTGGTCTGGAGCAGGTTCAGAGTCTGGAGGCAAACTGCTCCTCAGACGAGCTGCAGACGCTGGAGTCCAGAGTGAGAGGTCTCAGTGAGGACAAAGATCAGCTGCAGCAGACTCTTGCTGCTCTCACACAACAGAAGCAGCAGCTGCAGCAGGTCCTGGACAGCAGCACAGACTCTCTGCAGACACAGGTTTGTACCAGACCCTGATCCTGATGCAACAACAGACTCACACATAAACTCTCCTGACGTCTCACTGCAGATTACTGAGCTGGAGCAGACTCTGCACATGGTCTCAGAGCAGAAGAAGAGTCTGGAAGAGCAGCTGCAGAACCACCTGCAGACGGTGAGAAAATGTCTTATCTCTCTGGACAGTCGTGCTTCTGACCTACAAAGACATCTTCACTCTGGAAGTTTTATGAGAGTTCATGAGATGTTGGATTCATCACGGCTCTGGACGGCTTCAACATATTTGTCATGTTACAACCACAAAGTCTTTATTCACTTTTTTTTATTGAAAGAATCTGACAAAGGAGCAGTCACCGGTGAAAAATAAGCAAAATGACTCATTAATTTACTTATTGAAACCTCAAACAACAACATGAAAGTGTGGCTTGCCTATGATTGGACAGCCGACCTTTAGGACATTTACAAACATAATTGATTGCTCTTGATGACTGAATATTCACATCTTTCCCAAATCATTTGAATAGAACCAACCCTTGTGTAATCTACGATCATTAGAGTCGGTCTGTGAGGGCCTCAGAGCTATCACCTGAGTGTATCTGTCACTAAACAGCATCATGAAGGCCAAGCAGCACACCAGAGAGATCAGGATCATGTTTGCAGAACCTCACAAAGCTTTGAACATCTCAGTCACAGTTTAATCCATCGTCTGGGAAAGTGTAAAGCACCACTGCAAATCTACCCAGACTCTGCTGTCTGCCCAAACTCACAGCTCCAACAAGAACGTCACTGATCACAGAAGCAGACTCGAGGAGCAGCAGATGTCCACAGCTCCCCTGGAGGCATCTGTACAGGGGGCAAACATTAGATCCTTTGGTCGTCCCACTGTGGGGAAATGTCAGTGTTGCATCACATGTTATAGAACAGTAGGGAAGAGGAGAACACAACACACGTGAACAATATCTACAGTATACTCATTAAAATAAAACAAAATCTCTAACTCTAGCATCAAGAACAAGTATAAAATCTTTATTATGTTCAATAGAGAAGTGTACAGAGCACCAGTCGAGCAAATCTGTCCTTTCATGGACCCGTGGTGAATAGAAAGTGTTGAAATAAAAGTAAACTGGCCACACATCTGACCTCAGCCCCTTCTACACGTTAAATGTTCCAGAATGTAACTTTTTGGTACAAATGTTAGTTCTGAGCAAAACACAACACAGCGCCCCATCCCCAGAGACTAATACAGTGGTGGCAGCATCATGTTATGAGGCTGCTTTTCTTCAGCAGGGACAGTGAAGAGTGACAGTTGATGGGAAGTTACTCACAAAATATTGTGGAATCCTCGGCTCTTGCATCTTTTCTTCCAATATAGTTTTAAGTCAAACTGTCTGGTCACATACGCAAGGCCCTACTTTTCACTTTGATTTCTTTTTTAGTAAAGGACACAAAGTCATCGCTCGAGCCGAGGACCCTGTTCTCATGAATTCATACATTTTCCTTTGAAATCCTTTTTTTTTCAGATTACTGAGCTGGAGCAGACTCTGCACATGGTCTCAGAGCAGAAGAAGAGTCTGGAAGAGCAGCTGCAGAACCACCTGGAGACGGTGAGACACTCGTCACAGCGACGCCTTCCACAGATGAACATCAGTGTTTCACAGAAACAGACTAAAAGCAAACCCTGCGAGAGTCACACAAACATTTTACTGGAGCTGGTGGGACCAGACTTTTCAGGCTGTGGCCCCGAGAGCTTCCTTTGGCACCAAGGGTATGGGGTTTTTAGGTTTTTTAGTAAATAAGGCAAGATGTATGGAATGTACCGTACAGAGCAAAAGTTGATTATGAAAACTGTAGACTGACACTGAGGGCATCAAACCTATGATGAACTCATGTGAATTATGTCCGTAGTAAAAAAGTATGAACCAAGTGTAAATATGTGTTATATTTATAATATTCTGGTTCTTCAAAGTAGCTCCTTTTGCTCTGATACTGCTTCACTCTTGGCATTCTCTGGATGAGCTTCAACAGGACCTGAAATGGTCTCCAACAGTCTGGAAGGAGTTCCCATGATGCTTTGCACTTATGGCCCCTTCACTCTGTGGTCCAGCCCCAAAACCATGTGGACTGGGTTCAGGTCCAAAACCATGTGGACTGGGTTCAGGTCCAAAACCGTCTGGACTGGGTTCAGGTCCAAAACCGTCTGGACTGGGTTCAGGTCCAAAACCGTCTGGACTGGGTTCAGGTCCAAAACCGTCTGGACTGGGTTCAGGTCCAAAACCGTCTGGACTGGGTTCAGGTCCAAAACCGTCTGGACTGGGTTCAGGTCCAAAACCGTCTGGACTGGGTTCAGGTCCAAAACCGTCTGGACTGGGTTCAGGTCCAAAACCGTCTGGACTGGGTTCAGGTCCAAAACCGTCTGGACTGGGTTCAGGTCCAAAACCGTCTGGACTGGGTTCAGGTCCAAAACCGTCTGGACTGGGTTCAGGTCCAAAACCGTCTGGACTGGGTTCAGGTCCAAAACCGTCTGGACTGGGTTCAGGTCCAAAACCGTCTGGACTGGGTTCAGGTCCAAAACCGTCTGGACTGGGTTCAGGTCCAAAACCGTCTGGACTGGGTTCAGGTCCAAAACCGTCTGGACTGGGTTCAGGTCCAAAACCGTCTGGTGCGGGTCTACAGCAATAGTCATGAACAGAACTCGGTGAAGGAGAGAGGGTGTCCACACTTTTGCTCTGTACTGAAAGGCCCCGACTCCACCGGCTGCGTAAGACGTACAACGTATCCGTCCAAATGAGTCAGTTTCATCTCCGCTTCCGTTCTCTCCATGAGGGTGAATGGAAGTGGCTCCACTGCAGCGACGTGCGTCCGTCTGACTCACGTATCGAGCCGGTCGTCCACGGAGGGTGCAGCGGACGCACGAAATAGAAACAATCCTATTGTTTACGTACATTGACGCGTGTCGGGTCCGTTTTCCATTGGAAATACTAAGGACAAATATACTTACCACATTATTAAACATGTATGGATATGTGCTGTGGCCCTGGTTATAAGGGTTTGATCATTAACAAATGTGTTTATTTTCATGTATTTAATGCTTTCCTGATCATAAATCTACGGTGTATTTTTCCCCTAATGACAATATTGACTCGCTTTGAAAAAAACCTGGCTACGTTGGAGTTCTTTTCTCTCCCTCCCATTTTTACCAATTTCTTCCAATAAGTTTAGCCTCATGCTTCATTAGTGCCGTGTTTTGCTCAGATCAAAGCCACAACTCATCACACACTGTTTCTTTTGTTTGCATGGTCTGGAGTTAAAACTAACCTCTAAACACGGGCAGCACCTACGCACTTAAACTGAGACGGGGCCGGAGTGGTTAGCACTCTCGCCTTTCAGCAAGAAGGTCATGGGTTCGAATCCCGGTCGGAATAGGGTCTACCTGAGTGGTGCTCCGGTTTCCCCTACCACTAAAAACATGTACGATGGATATAATCCTTATATCCCAACCATGACCAAGCCGAATCTCGAGATGGTTCCCGGGCGCTGTTACTACGGCGACCACTAGTGGGTCAAATGCAGAAGACAAAATTCCCTTCGGGGATTAATAAAGTGCACCTGTTTTACATGTCGAGGTTTAAAGATGAAAAAGGACTCATTCTGAGGAGTCGGTGTATTTTATAAAGCTTTGGTTTGAGTTCTTTGTCTCTACATGATTTCCCCTTTTTTAATTCATCTTTTTATAACTTCCTGCAGAGTTCTCAGAAAGAGGATCTTTTGAGCTCGGTTCAGGAGAAGCTGAAGGAGCAGGAGGAGATAAACACTCGTCTGTGTGAGGAGCACAGTGTGTTAAAGCAACAGGTGAGTGTCTCTGTCCAAAACAAAAGAACTCTTTAAACTGACGTCTGGTCTGGAGCAGGTTCAGAGTCTGGAGGCAAACTGCTCCTCAGACGAGCTGCAGACGCTGGAGTCCAGAGTGAGAGGTCTCAGTGAGGACAAAGATCAGCTGCAGCAGACTCTTGCTGCTCTCACACAACAGAAGCAGCAGCTGCAGCAGGTCCTGGACAGCAGCACAGACTCTCTGCAGACACAGGTTTGTACCAGACCCTGATCCTGATGCAACAACAGACTCACACATAAACTCTCCTGACGTCTCACTGCAGATTACTGAGCTGGAGCAGACTCTGCACATGGTCTCAGAGCAGAAGAAGAGTCTGGAAGAGCAGCTGCAGAACCACCTGGAGACGGTGAGACACTCGTCACAGCGACGCCTTCCACAGATGAACATCAGTGTTTCACAGAAACAGACTAAAAGCAAACCCTGCGAGAGTCACACAAACATTTTACTGGAGCTGGTGGGACCAGACTTTTCAGGCTGTGGCCCCGAGAGCTTCCTTTGGCACCAAGGGTATGGGGTTTTTAGGTTTTTTAGTAAATAAGGCAAGATGTATGGAATGTACCGTACAGAGCAAAAGTTGATTATGAAAACTGTAGACTGACACTGAGGGCATCAAACCTATGATGAACTCATGTGAATTATGTCCGTAGTAAAAAAGTATGAACCAAGTGTAAATATGTGTTATATTTAAAATATTCTGGTTCTTCAAAGTAGCTCCTTTTGCTCTGATACTGCTTCACTCTTGGCATTCTCTGGATGAGCTTCAACAGGACCTGAAATGGTCTCCAACAGTCTGGAAGGAGTTCCCATGATGCTTTGCACTTATGGCCCCTTCACTCTGTGGTTCAGGTCCAAAACCGTCTGGACTGGCTTCAGGTCCAAAACCGTCTGGACTGGCTTCAGGTCCAAAACCGTCTGGACTGGGTTCAGGTCCAAAACCGTCTGGACTGGGTTCAGGTCCAAAACCGTCTGGTGCGGGTCTACAGCAATAGTCATGAACAGAACTCGGTGAAGGAGAGAGGGTGTCCACACTTTTGCTCTGTACTGAAAGGCCCCGACTCCACCGGCTGCGTAAGACGTACAACGTATCCGTCCAAATGAGTCAGTTTCATCTCCGCTTCCGTTCTCTCCATGAGGGTGAATGGAAGTGGCTCCACTGCAGCGACGTGCGTCCGTCTGACTCACGTATCGAGCCGGTCGTCCACGGAGGGTGCAGCGGACGCACGAAATAGAAACAATCCTATTGTTTACGTACATTGACGCGTGTCGGGTCCGTTTTCCATTGGAAATACTAAGGACAAATATACTTACCACATTATTAAACATGTATGGATATGTGCTGTGGCCCTGGTTATAAGGGTTTGATCATTAACAAATGTGTTTATTTTCATGTATTTAATGCTTTCCTGATCATAAATCTACGGTTTATTTTTCCCCTAATGACAATATTGACTCGCTTTGAAAAAAACCTGGCTACGTTGGAGTTCTTTTCTCTCCCTCCCATTTTTACCAATTTCTTCCAATAAGTTTAGCCTCATGCTTCATTAGTGCCGTGTTTTGCTCAGATCAAAGCCACAACTCATCACACACTGTTTCTTTTGTTTGCATGGTCTGGAGTTAAAACTAACCTCTAAACACGGGCAGCACCTACGCACTTAAACTGAGACGGGGCCGGAGTGGTTAGCACTCTCGCCTTTCAGCAAGAAGGTCATGGGTTCGAATCCCGGTCGGAATAGGGTCTACCTGAGTGGATTTTGCATGTTCTCCCCGTGTCTGTGTAGGTTTCTTCCAGGTGCTCCGGTTTCCCCTACCACTAAAAACATGTACGATGGATATAATCCTTATATCCCAACCATGACCAAGCCGAATCTCGAGATGGTTCCCGGGCGCTGTTACTACGGCGACCACTAGTGGGTCAAATGCAGAAGACAAAATTCCCTTCGGGGATTAATAAAGTGCACCTGTTTTACATGTCGAGGTTTAAAGATGAAAAAGGACTCATTCTGAGGAGTCGGTGTATTTTATAAAGCTTTGGTTTGAGTTCTTTGTCTCTACATGATTTCCCCTTTTTTAATTCATCTTTTTATAACTTCCTGCAGAGTTCTCAGAAAGAGGATCTTTTGAGCTCGGTTCAGGAGAAGCTGAAGGAGCAGGAGGAGATAAACACTCGTCTGTGTGAGGAGCACAGTGTGTTAAAGCAACAGGTGAGAATAATATGATTATTACTGTGTCTCCTCCAAGAGTTTGTCTAAGAGCCATTATAACCAACTGGCAGCAGGGGTTCATTAATGAACAGGACTTTTGATAAATACAAAATGTTGCTCAAACCTAAAAGACTCCTTCTGCGGTGAATAAATCACTGACACTTGTGTGTTTAAGTCTGAGGCTCTGACAGAGGAGGTGCAGTTATTGAGGAGGAAGGAGGAGACTGAAGTGCCAGCTCTGCAGCAGGTGAATGTTTATTTACATATTGTTTATAAGAACCGTCGTTACTTTCATTTCTTTGTCCAGGAACTAAGTGACGCCAACCGGACGATCTCCAAACTGAGAGAGCAGCCTCCCTCTGAGGAGAACCCCGAGCACCAGCTGTCTCTGCTCCTGCACGACTCCAACACACACTTTCAGGTACATCCTGCTCCTCCTGCTCCTCCTGCTCCTGCTGCTTCTGCTCCTCCTGCTGACCCTGCTGCTCCTGCTCCTCCTGCTGCTTCTGCTCCTGCTCCTCCTGCTGCTTCTGCTCCTCCTGCTGCTCCTCCTGCTCCTCTTGCTCCTCCCGCTCCTCCTCTTGCTCCTCCTGCTGCTCCTGCTCCTCCCGCTCCTCTTGCTCCTGCTGCTCCTGCTCCTCCTGCTGCTCCTCTTGCTCCTGCTGCTCCTCCTGCTCCTCCCGCTCCTCCTGCTGCTCCTCTTGCTCCTGCTCCTCCTGCTGCAGTGTAGACTCCACCACTTATCCTTAGAGCAAATATATTCTATTGTCTTTTAACCTAAAAGATAGATCCTGTTTAAGTGCTGCAGATGTGTCCTTGTTGTTCTTCTTCACGTGTGCAACGATGACGGTCACATGTTCCTGCTGAGGGAAGAATAAAAGTGCATCTTATTCATTAACTTTTGTGAATCTTTGTAGAAGTCACTTCAGGACTTGCAGTCTATGGTAGAAAGACGCTTGGTCCCCATGCAGAGGAAGACGCTGGTCTTCATGGCTCCAGCAGGATTCAGCTCTTTGCCTAAAAACATGGTGGATTCATTTAGAGCTGTGAATTTTTTGACTGTGCGATCTGTGAACGCCATGATCACCATCCAGGTACGTGTCTGCTGCTCCCGGTTTATATCGTGACAAGACTCGTCACAGTCTTTTGTCTCAGGAGCAGTTGATGAAGTACGCACAGCGCTTCCTGCAGCTGTTTGAGGAACTGATGAAGACGGACCTGGCTGTGTTCGAGGAGAGACGACTGCAGGACGTTCTGCTGAGCATCAGGCAGGCCCCCAGCCTCTGCATCACAGACATGGACTTCATGGATCTGTGGAGACGGAGGCTGCAGGAGGTGGTGCACAAGAGGGAGCAGTACCTCACGGTGTGTGCCGCTCTATCACACTACTGCATTTATGTTTCCAGTGTTGCATCACCGGTTATAGAACAGTAGGAATGAGGAGCACACAAAGTAAAGCATTTAGATTTAGAATGATATAATGAAGAAACAAGAAATTATTACAAAATCTCTGACTTTAGCATCATAAAAAGTGCATGCATCTTGACAACATGATTCTATAAAGTCCATTATGACATTATTAAAGTTGTTATTGCACAGATTATTGCACATTATGATTGACTAACCCTAACCCAATCACCTTCTCATGTATTTCATGTTCCAGGTGTAGTGTTCCCAGCTCCACAGCATTTGAACACATGTCTGTAATAAAGTGAGGGCCTTTGATAAACAATTGGGCAGGTCTGGTTTCCTCAAACAGATTATTATTTTTGTACTTTCAAGATTTGTCCCAATGGAGGATAAAGTACAATTAAGATAAGATGTGCTTTATTTATCTCACAGGAGAAATGTACATGTCATGGATAGAACACTCAGATTGTGCAAAAGGAGGAAATGTGCAAACATGTTACATGCAGGATAATTATGTACAATAAAAGTGACAAGTGTCAATTGGAAACGGTGTCAATAGTCTAAAGCAGACTCGGTCAGGGCACAAAAGAGAAAGTGCCGGAGGGCCGAGCGGAAGTGGCGCAAGTCCAACCTCCAGGTTGATTACGAGATCTTCAAAGATAAGTTGTGCGAGTTTAACCGGGTGCTACGTAGTACGAGAGAAAGGTATTTTTCTGAAATGATTGAAGGCTGCAGCAACAATCTGCGTGTTCTGTTTTCAACAGTTAATAGATTAACAAACCCCCCTGTTCAAATGCCATTAGAGCCTACTTCCAAACGTAAATGCAATGAGTTTGCAAATTTTTTCAATGACAAGGTTCAAGGCATCAAAAACGCCATTGTCTCCAATCCACAGATAACCATCCAACAGCCAGAAAGGCTCTCTGAGCTAACTCACTTTGCACCTGTAAATGATAAAACTGTCCAAGAGATAATCTCCAGTCTGAGCGCCTCCACATGCAGCTTGGATGTACTACCCACTAGATTTCTGAAGTCTGTTCTGAGCAGTCTGTTACCTTCACTCACACAGATAGTAAACATGTCCCTTCATTCTGGAATATTCCCAAAGGCCCTGAAAACTGCAGTCATCAGGCCCCTGCTAAAAAAGAGCAGTCTCGATGCTACGGTACTTAACAACTATCGTCCCATCTCAAATCTGCCATTTATGGGGAAAGTCCTTGAAAAAGTTGTCTACCTACAGCTTACTAGATTTCTTATAATCAACAACTCATTTGATATGTTTCAGTCCGGCTTTAGACCCCACCACAGCACTGAGACTGCTCTCGTCAAGGTTACAAACGATATCCGGCTGAACACTGACGCAGGCAAAGTCTCAATCTTAATCTTGTTAGATCTAAGTGCTGCCTTTGACACCGTCGACCATGAGATCCTCTTACAGAGATTAGAGGACTGGGTTGGAGTCGCTGGCACCGCCCTAAGTTGGTTTAGGTCTTACCTTGAGGACAGGAAGTACTTTGTGGAGATTGGAAACTGTGTCTCAGATCATATGGCCCTGACCTGTGGAGTACCACAGGGGTCGATCCTGGGACCTCTTCTGTTCAATCTCTACATGCTGCCGTTAGGTCAGTTAATACGCAGAAACGAAGTTTCCTATCATAACTATGCAGACGACACTCAGATCTATGTCTCACTGACTGCAGGAGAACATGGACCAGTGGACTCACTCCTTCACTGTATCCAACAGATCAGTGAGTGGATGCAAAACAACTTCCTTCAGCTAAACGCAGACAAAACTGAAATGATTGTCTTTGGTCCCCAGAAACAAAGAGAGAGCGTCATCTGTCACCTACAGTCTCTCTCCCTAAAACCTTCAAACAAGGTCAGAAATCTAGGGGTAATACTGGACTCAGACTTAAATTTTAATAGCCACATCAAATCAGTAACATCAGCAGCTTTTTACCATCTAAAAAACATTGCCAGGATCAAAAACATAGTGTCTAAAGCAGACTTGGAGATTCTTATCCATGCATTTGTCTCCAGTAGGTTAGACTACTGCAATGGCCTGCTCACAGGTCTGTCCAAACAGGCTGTAAAACAGCTGCAGTACATTCAAAATGCAGCAGCTCGAGTCCTGACAAGAACCAGGAAGTACGACCACATTAGTCCAGTCCTCAGGTCTCTGCACTGGCTTCCTGTGGCTCAAAGAATAGACTTTAAAACAGCTCTGCTTGTGTACAAGTCTCTCCATGGCCTCGCACCAAAATATATTAGTGACATGTTAGTCCCATATGAACCAGCCCGGACTCTGAGGAGCACAGGGACTGGACTCCTGTTAGTGCCCAGAGTCAGAACTAAACATGGGGAGGCTGCTTTTCAGATTCATGCTGCTAAAATCTGGAACAGTCTTCCTGGAGATGTGAGACAGGCCTCCTCTCTGACAATGTTTAAAGCCAGGTTAAAGACAGTTCTGTTTAGCTGTGCATACAACTGAGGGATTTTATATTTGTATCTTTCTTTTTAATGTTCTGTGATTATTTATGATTTTAATGCTTTCTTGTTTTGTTCAGCACTTTGAATTGCCTTGTGTATGAATTGTGCTATATAAATAAACTTGCCTTGCCTTGCCTTGCCTTGCCTTGCCTTGCCTTGCCTTGCCTTGCCTTGCCTTGCCTAGTAGTGCAGGTTTTCACACAGTGATCATTTAAAGTGACTTATTGTACAGTCTGACAGCGGTGGGGATGAAGGCCCTGCGGTAGCGCTCCTTCCTACACTAATGCAGCAAGATGTTTATGGAATATCTACCATGACCATATTTTGGATCCTGAGACTCCTGACCCAGCCTTGACATTACAGACTTCCTCCTGCAGCTTTGTGGATTACACTGAAAAACCTGTGTTTAGCCCATCCAGACGACACTGTACCAACCTGTGTGTGTTTAACTTTCTCTCTTTTAGAAAATAGACAGTACAATGAAGAACATTAATGGATTCTACGGTGACTTGCTCAACGCCGAATTAGAAGGAAAAGACCGGTTTGAGACGCAGCTGAGTGAGATATGCCGTAAAGAACCTGTCGATCTGTTGGCTCTGGACGTGTTCTTTGGAACAGAGCAGCAGCAGCGGAACGACTACATTCAGGAAAGAGACGCCATTTTCAAGGTACTTTTTACCGTGTGCAGCTTTCACCAATTTACTGAAGTAGAATAGTACCTTTCATGACGAGATTAGTTCTTTCATATATTACTCTGGAAGATCCTCGGGCCTTGTTTATCTCATGGGTAACGTTCTATAAGTATCCTGCTGTAAGTGAAATCAGTGACTGGTTTAAGGCTCTAAACCCCACACACTGACTACACTAACCCTCTGGATGTTGGTCTGAGCGCTGCTGCAGCTTCTTCATCTTGGAGACTGTGAAACAGCTCGTGCTGGTTGAACAGAATCTGAGTTTCTTTGTCTTTACAGGATTTCTCCAAAGATCAGGATGAGTCTCTGAAACAGCTGAGTGAGCAGGTGGCTCAGGAGAAGGCTCTGCTGGAGGACGAGAGGAGTAAGAGGTTTACTCTGCAGCACGGGCTGGAATCAGCACCTCTCAAATCTGAAGCGTCGCTCCTGAACGACAATCAGAGGTTATTGCATCAACTACACACGACCCAAGACCTTCTGAAAGTATGTCTGGAACCTTTCTCTATTTATTCTATTTTTAAACTGCAGAAGTGGATGCTCATTTATTTTATTCCAGATTTTAAGCGCAGAGAAAGAGGAGCTTCAAAAGGCCCAGGTTAAAGCCGAACATCTCGTAGCTTCTCATAAAGAAGCAACTCAGCTTCTGCAGACGGAGCTCCAAGACACGTGTGCCAAGCTCCAGGAGAAGGAGGAAGAAGTGGAAGAACTCCAGACCAGTCTGCAGCAGTCTCAGTCTGAGGTAAGACTCCAGACCAGTCTGCAGCAGTCTCAGTCTGAGGTAAGACTCCAGACCAGTCTGCAGCAGTCTCAGTCTGAGGTAAGACTCCAGACCAGTCTGTAGTTTACAGTGTCTGTTTTTACCTCTGAGATTATAGTCTCAAACTTGATTGTATGAGTTTCACACATTCAGGACATGTATCTTATTCAAAGGACAGCGCAGGCACATTAAACTGATGGTTGCTCTAAACTGTTCTACTGGATTCAGGCTGCATTAGTTTGGACACCTCTGGTCTAGATGTGGAACTAGACCTGTCCTGTACTTTATCACTTTGTTATAAACATGTGTTGGAATGTTTGTGTCTGACAGTGGAATTCATCTGCTAAAGCTGTGGAGGTGGAAACACTAAACCTGAAAGTGTCCAAACTGGAAACAGAGTCTCAGAACTACAGACACGAGTAAGTGACCTGAAAGTTTGTTCTGAGCCACCGGGTTTACTGACAGTCACTGTGTGTGTGTCTGTCTGTGTGTGTGTCTGTCTGTCTGTCTGTCTGTGTCTGTCTGTGTGTGTCTGTCTGTGTGTGTCTGTCTGTGTGTGTGTGTCTCTGTGTGTGTGTGTCTCTCTGTGTCTGTGTGTGTGTGTGTGTGTGTGTGTCTCTGTGTGTGTGTCTGTGTGTGTGTCTGTGTCTGTGTGTGTGTCTCTCTGTGTGTGTGTCTGTGTCTGTGTGTGTGTCTCTGTGTGTGTGTGTCTCTGTGTCTGTGTGTCAGGATTCAGAAGCTGACGTCACTTCTCGAGGCAAAGGAGACCACGCTGAGGAGGCTCAAAGAAACTCTTCGCTCAAAGCAGGAGGAAGAGTCCAGTAAGAAACATTAATGGAATTCTTTTGCTTTGTTTTTTGTTTGTTGCAAAAGTACATTTCTAAAACTAGGTCTCCCAGAAATGTCCCCACAGTGGGACGAATAAGGAATCACCTTCAGAGCCGTCATTTTGAGTCCTCCCGTTCAAACCAATTGAACTCTGAGAAATTCCCCCAAAAATTGAGTTTTTCTCCAGTATTATTTATGAAGACCAAGAACCAGCTCTGGTGCTGGCTGTGTGTGTTGATGGTTGACTGTGTGTGTGTGTGTTGATGGTTGACTGTGTGTGTGTGTGTGTTGATGGTTGACTGTGTGTGTGTGTGTTGATGGTTGACTGTGTGTGTGTGTGTTGATGGTTGACTGTGTGTGTGTGTTGATGGTTGACTGTGTGTGTGTGTTGATGGTTGACTGTGTGTTGATGGTGCAGTGCTGGAGGGGGAGGCTCTTCACGCCCGCCTGGTCCGCCCTAAAGGCCTGGTCCAGAGCAGCGTGGTCCTGGAGAAAAGCCGACTCGATGAAGAGGCCAAACATCTCAAACTGAGGATCACCGAGCTCGAGAGGTGACGTCACTCATTCATTTTCCCCCAATATCATTTACCGTACTCTCTGGACTATAAGCCGCACCAGCCGCAGGTTTCTATGGTGTATTGTAATAAACTATTCACAACATGATTTAATGATGTTTAACAGTTTAACAGCTTCCATGACTCACCAGAGTCTTTACCGTAACCACTAAATGTTGGAGTCAAAAGGTCCATAAACTGCTCTGAACACATCAACTGCACCGCTGTACAAACCGCAGGGTTCAAAGTTCAAGGTGAGGCTCACATCGTAGTTGGGCCCCGTCCCAACACTCGCACTTCCACCTCGCGCCCCTCATTTGTGCGTTCCCGATAAAGGGTGCGAGTGCGTAGGGTCCAGTCCCAATTCTCCAGGGAGGTCTTTGGCCCCGCCCCCTTTGCGCCCCTGATCCACACTTCGCCGTAGCCTGCATCTATGCGCACTCTGGCGAAGGATATTGCCCATAATTCTTTGCGGTACACACCAAATCGTCGGGAAAATGCATTTAAATATACATTTTGAAATATATATGCAGTATGTGTGTAAATAAGTTTTGCTTTTACTTGGAAAGAAGCATAAACGTCTGATGAAGAATTACGGACATTGTGTTTTAACAATTTAATAAATTTTTAAAGCAAGCGTTTATATAACATTCAATTTAAACTTTACACTTAGTACAATAATCTTAGAATGTATAAAAACTGACCAGATAGATAGTTACCCACATTTAACTTAAAATTATACAGCTATCTCTAATTAAAAACAACTAATATACATGTATTTTAACATGTGTGAAGCAATTCATTTTGTTTCCCAAAGGGTCAGACAAAATTACCTTTAATGTTTATAAAGTTTAGGTCAAAAGGACCATCTCTGACGAGTCAATGACGTATCCTGCTCTCAGTGCACTGTCCCCATTCTGCCTTTTTTGCACACGTGTAACCTGTCACTCCAACCCTGGTGTGCACTTCGAACAAATGCACACTTCGTAGAAGTGTGTAGGGGGCAGTGTGGGTATTGGGACTGGGCCTTGGACTCGCACTCGTCTGCTCAGTCTTATCAGCACAAGGATAAAGATCAATGTTCTGGTAAAAAGATTCTTAATCCATTTCTGGGTCGGGGGGGCAGTCAGAGCCCGCTCCTCCCTGATCCCCCTGATCTCTGACTTCAGGCAAAGTTTTGACAGTTCTTCAAACCCTGCAGCTTTTATAGTGCTGCGGCTAATGTGTGTCTTTTTATTGTGATAGAGCAGAGTTTATGAACTCATTAATTGACTCAACCTTTCGCAGCTACAGTGTGGAACCTGACCCACAGTTTAGACACTTGTTTATTGTCGAATGATTACAGGCATGGAAGTAGCAAATAGATTACTGTAATCTGAAACATTACAAAAAAACTTGTGATTACAGACTAACACCCGCTAAATATCTTTACACCTGGGCCCCATTCCTCACAAGCCTAAGGACAAGTTAAAGTAGTCATAAAAACCATTCATTCCTGTTTTTAACGTGCATTTCCTTGTGTCCCGCCCTCAGCCTGGTCAGCAGTCTTCAGGCCGAGGTCGGCAAGTGGAAGCAGCGCGCGCTCAAGATGAAGAGCGTGACGGAGGCCAAACCGAAGCAGAACCAGGAGACCAGCTCACAGAAACGACTCCAGTTCGACTCTCCGAGGAAACTTCTGGGCTCCCCCAGGAAAGTCCTGGAGTCTCCCGCTCAGATCAACTCTCCCAAAAGCCGGATCTTCGACGGTGGAAGCCATTCAGAGTTCCTGTTAAAAAAGTGCCCCAAGCAATTCTTCGATAACTCTAGTCTGGGAGCAGCACCAGGTATTTCATTGGACCAGATTTAGGTTCTATTTCATAAGCGATAGTGAAGCCTAAAGGCCTAAAAGGCTGAAGCAGCGTCTCTCTCGCCCTGAGAAGACCAAACGATCCACCGCTCCAATCACCTTGACGTCCTGCGTAGGCCAGTCTCCATATAAGGGCCTGCACTACACGTCCTGCATAGGCCAGTCTCCATATAAGGGCCTGCACTACACGTCCTGCGTAGGCCAGTCCCCATATAAGGGCCTGCACCACACGTCCTGCATAGGCCAGTCTCCATATAAGGGCCTGCACTACACGTCCTGCGTAGGCCAGTCTCCATATAAGGGCCTGCACTACACGTCCTGCGTAGGCCAGTCTCCATATAAGGGCCTGCACTACACGTCCTGCGTAGGCCAGTCTCCATATAAGGCCCTGCACCACACGTCCTGCATAGGCCAGTCCCCATATAAGGGCCTGCACTACACGTCCTGCGTAGGCCAGTCTCCATATAAGGCCCTGCACCACACGTCCTGCGTAGGCCAGTCCCCATATAAGGCCCTGCACCACACGTCCTGCGTAGGCCAGTCCCCATATAAGGGCCTGCACTACACGTCCTGCGTAGGCCAGTCTCCATATAAGGGCCTGCACTACACGTCCTGCGTAGGCCAGTCCCCATATAAGGGCCTGCACCACACGTCCTGCGTAGGCCAGTTTCCATATAAGGGGCCTGCACTACACGTCCTGCGTAGGCCAATCTCCATATAAGGCCCTGCACCACACGTCCTGCGTAGGCCAGTTTCCATATAAGGCCCTGCACCACACGTCCTGCGTAGGCCAGTCTCCATATAAGGGCCTGCACCACACGTCCTGCGTAGGCCAGTCCCCATATAAGGGCCTGCACCACACGTCCTGCGTAGGCCAGTCTCCATATAAGGGCCTGCACCACACGTCCTGCGTAGGCCAGTCCCCATATAAGGGCCTGCACCACACGTCCTGCGTAGGCCAGTTTCCATTATAAGGCCCTGCACCACACGTCCTGCGTAGGCCAGTCCCCATATAAGGGCCTGCACCACACGTCCTGCGTAGGCCAATCTCCATATAAGGCCCTGCACCACACGTCCTGCATAGGCCAGTCCCCATATAAGGGCCTGCACCACACGTCCTGCGTAGGCCAGTCTCCATATAAGGGGCCTGCACTACACGTCCTGCGTAGGCCAATCTCCATATAAGGGCCTGCACCACAGCTCTTCTTCTTTCTTAGTTAGCCTAAAGAGAAGCTTCGATACTAGTTTAATGAGCAAGACTCCTCCCGTGCCTGAGATCTTGTCACCCTCCAGAGTCAGGCTGGGGGTCTGGGTCTCTCCCAAGCTGACAGCCACAAATCCTGCGTCTTCTGGGCTATGAATATGTTTTTAAGCCCTTTAGCTTCGGGCCCAGCTTCGGCTGAGTTTGAAAGAAGAGCTGTGGTGCAGGGCCTTATATGGAGACTGGCCTACGCAGGACGTCAAGGTGATTGGAACGGTGGATTGTTTGATTTCCTCAGGGCGGGAAGCGATGCTTCTGAGAGATGCAATAGCAAAGGCTAAAGGGCTTCTCCATATATTCATAGAGCCTTAGTTACACTAGGTAACTGGGGTTTGTGCTTAATTTAAACATTACTCTTCAACAGAATCTCTTCATCCTTCTGAGAGCGTGGAGACTGAGTCCGGTAAAAATAAATTTGCCAAATACAGAAGTGGGTTATAATGTCACATGAATTGGTCCAGTGTTAGAGGACAATAACGAGAACAGACTTTTGCACGGGGCTAGAGCCTCCGGCCTGAGGTCACTGTGTTGGGTTTTTATGGATTGGTTTTTACACATTTCTCTCATAATTTCACAATCGCTGACTCAGGTGTTTTGTGGTGTGTTCACTTTTCATGGAATGCTTCCTTATTCCCCAGAATGTCTTCTCTCTCCGCACATGACCAGTTCTGTCACTATCGTCTGCCTTTTTCACTAATGCATGTTTTTTGCAGGTGCTGAAGGTCGAGCAGAGAAAGAAGACTGGCTCCAGTGGCCGTTGTCTCCCAACGAAGAGATGTGCAAGAAACAATAAGAAGTTGCAATTGTGTATAATTTTATCATATAAATAATAAAGGGTTTTAAATGTTCCTTAATGGCGTCATGTTTGTTGTGGGTTCACATGAGAGGAGTTATGGTAAGATATGGTAGTACCATTTACAATGTGATAGAGTAATGGTAAATATTGTGTTGATTTTCTGAAGTTTAAAGAAATAAAATGCAGTGAGTCTCAGTCTGTACTTTGGAATTGGCGCCGACTGTAAATATTAACCATGGATCTATTCTTCCCATGAGTTATCTGTAAAATGCACGCTGTGTGTTTGGTTCAGTAAACACTGGGGGGCGCTGTGAAAGCCAGACTCCATCAGACTCTTTAGTTAAGCAGGACAGGGCCTGGTTAGGACTGTGATGGAGGACCTCTGGTCCCAAGTCTGTCACATTACCGACAGTGAATTTGGTTCTATGGTGGCACAGACTGGTTGCCTCGCTTCCGTTAATGTGTCCCAGGGCAGCTGTGGCTACAGAAGTGTGCTACAATGCGCATGCGCAAATTGGCTTAATCGAAACAGTTTATCGTCGAGTCTCCAAGGATAATTCGGCTTCTACATCTTACTCCTAACCCAGCTGGTCCGTTGGTTGCAGGACATTCTTTCGTGTTTTTCTTGGGAATTGCAGTTTGGCGGTGTTTGGTGAACTATGTTCGGACATTTTCGTGGGGCTGACTCCTGTATGGCTCATAGACTAAATATTATCAGTATGGCTGAGGTTCATATAATAGATCCGTGGACCCGGGGGTGTGCAATGTCAGAGTGGACCCTCCTGGAGCTCAGACTCACAGGTCCTTGTGACTACGGGACTACAGATGCCTTTGTGACTGTCTAATGTGTCCGTTCATTGCTAAGCACTGTTCCATTCAAATAAATAAGATTATTCCTAATCCTGTTTTTAACCTAATTTTGAATTTAATTTAAACTTTAAAAAATGCCAAGAAAACGTTCATTTCCCTCAGTCGGGGGCAGTTCGCCTCCTCTACAGCAGGTGGCGTCACTTATTTCAACCTCACAGTCAACAACGGTGACGTCAAACTCGTGCGACGCCACAGTTCCAGGATGGAAGAAGCGTAAGTACACGCCTGTGTTTGAATCTACTCTCATCCTGTGTTTTGTGTCGTGTTTTCTGATCTTTTTCTGATGCAGAATTTAAACTGAGTCCTTTTAGTTTTAATGAAGTCAGAATGAACTGGTGTTAACCGCGGATGAGCTGAAAAACTAGAGATTGTGAGACTCGATCCAAGCAAAACGATGCTTCTCCACCAAATCACCCTTTAAGCATGAACTATTATCGTTCTGACTCATGTATCGAGGATTTATCTTTATTATGTGTTAAAGGCACAAAGCTCCTGCACCGGGCCTCACTCCTGTCGCAGACACACTTTAACCTCACTGCACCATGAACACACTGGGCTTGACTCGTGTATTTTAGTTTTTTTCTGTTTCTATCATAATCTCTCACAGAACATTCAAGATGGATGATGCCATGTTAAAATGTATCGTTGTATTGTCGTTTATTGCCAACATTTCTTGGACTATTAGTCGTTATGGATTTTTTTTATCATGACTTAATTTCTTCTGTTGTGATTCTGTTCCAGAACTCCTCCAAAAGTCATTAAGTTGGTTCCTGAATATCTGCTGAAGAAGAGAAAGGCGTATCAGGCCATCAAAGCCACTCAGGCCAAACTCGCGCTCCTTGAAAAAAGAAAGGTTTGTTCTGTTAGAATCTGTATTTTATTTATTTGTATACAATTTATTCAGTCATCCTTGTGTTGTAGAAAAGTATTTTGCTGCTGTGTAGTTGGCAGAACATTTCATAAACATAATCCATAAAAACACATGAACACTTGGACTGAAAACCTGCGGGACCAGTCTTCGTGTTGATGTTTGTGGAGGAATGACTCGGTTTGTTTTGTTTCCAAGGTTACAAAAGGCAAACCCCTGAAGTTTAAGCGGTTGGAAGACTTTTTAAAACACAGCCACAAAAAACATCGAGATGAATGTCGCCTTCGCAGGAACAAGAGTCGACCTTCGAAGCCGCCGCCGCCGACGACACACGGCCTCGGGTTCGTCGTCAGAATCAGAGAGTCAGTATCCGTCTTAGAGGACTTCACAAAGCTGTCACAGACCAAACATTCAATCTGTTAAAACATACAGATGATAAAGTTGTTTTGTGTTTCTCCAGAGTTTGATATTTCCAAATTTCAGGCCTTTTTAAAACCTTTTTTTAGTGTTTTTGAATTTGAGAGATGGTGATATTGTCCCACACCACATTACTGCAACTCTGAGATCAGGACTATACTCTGTGGCGGCAATCATGGAGTGTGTGTGTGTGTATATATATATATAATTTATTTATTTATTTTTTCACTGACAGACATAAAATTCACCGGGACATGAACACACAAACTCCCACCGTGGCGCAGAGAGGGTTGAGATAAAACGATTCTTTTTTCTCTTTTTCAGGATCAAAGGAGTGAGCCCTAAAGTCATGAAGGTCATTCAGATGTTGAGATTACGGAAGATCTTCAGTGGGACCTTTGTTAAAATTGGAAAAACCTCCACCGCCATGTTGAAGATGGTGGAGCCGTACGTGGCCTGGGGGTGAGTGAACGTCATGGGTTTACATCCCCCTGAGTAAGAAAGGATCAATACATTACAAGGGTCTCTCTCTCTTTCTCTGGTCTCTAGTCCCCCTCTGGCCTCTCTCTGGCCTCTCTCTGGCCTCTCTAGTCTCTCTATAGCCCTCAGTCCTGCCCCTTAAACACATGGGTGAGAAACAGCATTGAACTACCATCTGTTCCCCGGTCATTGGGCAAGGCACTGTCTGAACGTGGCAGGAAGTCTTAAGCTGACAGAGGAAGAATATTCAGACCTCATCCCAGTCTCTCTGAGCAGTGACACAGACTGCTTCATGCTCTGGCCACAGTCTCACTTTAACAGTCTCAGAAAGAGTCCTCTGCAGCTGTACTGTGTGTGTACGGCTTATGACAGCTGCAGCAGCACTCAGACCAGCAGGTTTGATCTCTCTGGTCTGTCTCTGGTGTCTGTAGTCTGTCTCTGGTCTCTCTCTGGTGTCTGTGGTCTCTCTCTGGTCTCTCTCTGGTGTCTGTGGTCTCTCTCTGGTCTCTCTATGGTGTCTGTGGTCTCTCTCTGGTGTCTGTGGTCTCTCTGTGGTCTCTCTCTGGTGTCTGTGGTCTCTCTCTGGTGTCTGTGGTCTCTCTGTGGTCTCTCTCTGGTGTCTGTGGTCTCTCTGTGGTCTCTCTCTGGTGTCTGTGGTCTCTCTGTGGTCTCTCTCTGGTGTCTGTGGTCTCTCTCTGGTCTCTCTCTGGTGTCTGTGGTCTCTCTGTGGTCTCTCTCTGGTGTCTGTGGTCTCTCTGTGGTCTTCTGGTGTCTGTGGTCTCTCTGTGGTCTCTCTCTGGTGTCTCTGGTCTCTCTCTGGTGTCTGTGGTCTCTCTCTGGTCTCTCTCTGGTGTCTGTGGTCTCTCTGTGGTCTCTCTCTGGTGTCTGTGGTCTCTCTGTGGTCTCTCTCTGGTGTCTGTGGTCTCTCTCTGGTGTCTGTGGTCTCTCTCTGGTCTCTCTCTGGTGTCTGTGGTCTCTCTCTGGTGTCTGTGGTCTCTCTGTGGTCTCTCTCTGGTGTCTGTGGTCTCTCTCTGGTCTCTCTCTGGTGTCTGTGGTCTCTCTCTGGTGTCTGTGGTCTCTCTGTGGTCTCTCTCTGGTGTCTGTGGTCTCTCTCTCTTGTCTCTCGCTCATGGATCGTACTTGGCGCTGGTTATTTACAGATCTTAACCTTAGTTAACGATAATATTAATTACTAAAGTATTGGGTGATTCTGATTGACGTCAGATTTCTTTAGAGGGTCTAAAGTTTCTTTAAATTGAACTGTTTTTATTCCACAGATTCCCAAACTTGAAATCTGTTCGTGAGCTCATCCTGAAGAGAGGACAGACGAGGATCGGTTCCAAGAGAATCCCTTTGACAGACAACGCCTTCATCGAGAAACACATGGGTGAGAAACTGCATCGAACTACCATCTGTTCCCCGGTCATTGGGCAAGGCACTGTCTGAACGTGGCAGGAAGTCTTAATCTGACCGAGGAAGAATATTCAGACCAGACTCATCCCAGTCTCTCTGAGCAGTGACACAGACTGCTTCATGCTCTGGCCACAGTCTCACGTTAACAGAGGATAATGTCAAAGCCTCTCTCTCTGGTCCCTCTCTGGTCCCTCTCTGGTCTCTCTCTGGTCTCTCTCTGGTCTCTCTCTGGTCTCTCTCTGGTCTCTCTCTGGTCTCTCTCTGGTCGGTCTCTGGTCTCTCTCTGGTCTCTCTCTGGTCTCTCTCTGGTCTCTCTCTGGTCTCTCTCTGGTCCCTCTCTGGTCTCTCTCTGGTCTCTCTCTGGTCCCTCTCTGGTCCCTCTCTGGTCTCTCTCTGGTCCCTCTCTGGTCCCTCTCTGGTCCCTCTCTGGTCTCTCTCTGGTCTCTCTCTGGTCTCTCTCTGGTCTCTCTCTGGTCCCTCTCTGGTCCCTCTCTGGTCTCTCTCTGGTCCCTCTCTGGTCCCTCTCTGGTCTCTCTCTGGTCTCTCTCTGGTCTCTCTCTGGTCCCTCTCTGGTCTCTCTCTGGTCCCTCTCTGGTCCCTCTCTCTGGTCTCTCTCTGGTCCCTCTCTGGTCCCTCTCTGGTCCCTCTCTGGTCCCTCTCTGGTCTCTCTCTGGTCCCTCTCTGGTCTCTCTCTGGTCCTCTCTCTGGTCCCTCTCTGGTCCCTCTCTGGTCTCTCTCTGGTCTCTCTCTGGTCCCTCTCTGGTCCCTCTCTGGTCCCTCTCTGGTCTGTCTGATGCACTTGAGATGATCACCCGAGAAAAACACTGACCAAGGGGGGGGGTGGGGTGGGGGGGGGGGGGGGGGGGGGGGGGGGGGGGGGGGGGGGGGGGGGGGGGGGGAAAAAAAGGGAACAATCGTCGCAGCTGAAGGATGTTCTCTCCAATGTGGATTCTCTCATGTGCTTTGTAGGTGAAGACTGAGTAAACGTATTCCCACAGTCTCCACAACGAATGGTTTTCTCCAGTGTGGATTCTGTATGATCAGTGAGGTGAGATAAAACATGTAAAGTCTTTCACACTGGTCACAATTGGTGAGTCTCTCTCCTTGTGGACATGCTGATTAGTGTAGAAGCAGCTGTTTTGGTCCTAAATGTTTTTTTCACACTGGTCACACTCAACATTGGTTCTCTCCAGTGTGGATCCTCTGATGACCTTTGGAGAGTACCCTCTTGTCTAAAACTCTGATCACAAACGTTGCGCTGAAGGGTATTTCTCCAGGGTGGAATCCAGTTGTGGACCTTAGATGATTTTGTTATGTAGTAAAACAAGTTCCCACAGATCACACTCGGTATGTTTTCCTCCAGTGTGTGAGTTCATGTGTGTCTCTTTTAATCAGAACAGAGCTGCAGGACTTTCCACACTGATCACAGGTGACCCCCATTCTGTAGATGGACTTTGTAGATCTGCAACAAACACAACAACCGTCAGATAATTCTAAAATGTTTTGATGGTGTGTAGAAGTGAGAAATGATATTGTTCCTTTCAACAACAAACATCGGGTTTCTGCAATAAAAGCTGGTTTGCTCCCGACCCATGGGCTACACCCCCCACCCTGTATATGAAGCCACTTCTACAACGCCTCAGTCCTGGGTCACAGCCTCCAGTCCTGGGTCAGAGCCTCAGTCCTTGGGTCTTACAGCCTCAGTCCTGGTCTGAGCACAGTCCTGGGTCTGCAGCCTCAGTCATGGTCTGCATCTCAGTCCTGGGTCTACAGCCTCAACCTGGGTCTACAGCCTCAGTCCTGTGGTCTACAGTCCTCAGTCCTTGGGTCCTACAGCCTCAGACCTGTGTCTACAGCCCAGTCCCTGGGTCTACAGCCCTCAGTCCTGGGTCTGCAGCCTCAGTACCATGGGTCTGCAGCCTCAGTCCTGGGTATACAGCCTCCAGTCCTGGGTCTACAGCCTCAGTCCCTGGTTCTTGTATCAAGTGGCTATGAACAGATATATAAACTATTGACGTCATACAATGAGCTTTAGAAACAGAAAAAGGAAATGTACAGTCTGACATAGGGGTGCGCTGGCTGATTAAGCAACAAACGACGTACACAATTCAGGATCACTTGGTTGACTTAATCAGCAGTTCTGTATAAAAAAAAATAAAACACAAAACCTCATGGATCTCTCCATATCACACGCTCGCAGTCCCCTCCTCAGACGCTAGGCGCAGACTGAACACAGCAACACAGTGCATATACAGTAGCAGACCAAAAGAACACAAGAAAACAAACAGGTAACCATAAATTACCGCGTAAATAATAACAATATTGCGTTGCACAACATACCTGTATAAAAAGAAAAGAAAACACAAATCCTCATGGTCACTCCATATCACACGCACGCAGTCCCCCAGATTAGCAGCTAGCTCTCACATGTTACTACATAAACTACCAGTGATCGCAAGCTACTTTATTGTATGCAGTTAGCTAAGCACTCTACAATAAATTCAGCATCACTTTACAGAAGCTACCACCCATAAAAATGCAGCAAGCTAAGTACAAAATACTGTCAAAAGTATTTGGCTATATAGAAGCTACTTCAATAAACTAACTGCAGTCCTATGCAATTTAGATATTGAAAAAAACTACCCTGTCAGTCAAGAAAAAGTTAAAAATTAGACTATTTATAGATAGCCCGAAAACACCAACAACAAAAGACAATAAGGCCCTTTGCAATTGTAAATACAATAAAATTGAGAAATTCTAGCAAAAAGCCATTACAAATTAACATGTACTATCATTAGAAATGTGTAATTAACTGTAGATTATAACAATATCCCAAGTAAACACGAAACAAATGTTAATCCAACCAATGAATGCTCTAATTAAAGGTCAAGAATACCCTCTAAACTGAGAAGAAAAACACATAAGTTTACAAATGAACTGTGCAATAACTATGTCGACCATTTTATGAAAACAATGGTAACATCCTACAGCCCTTATAATCAGTCAAGGATCCTTTCTACTGGTGGAATAGCAGAGTAGATCATAAACATTTCTGGTTCCGCTCGTCTCCACTAAAGTACGTGCTTTTGAGGTATTGCACGGTGAGGGTTCTGACATCCACGGAGCGCGCGTCTCCTGTTGACCCGTTTTGCTGCTGTCCTCGACGTCCGAAACGGACTATGGTCTGAACTTAATGAAAGAATGGAAAAATGGAGAGAGAAAAGAACTCCAACATATCCAGAGTTGAGATCTGTCTCTCATAAGTTCAGTAGCTCTGTGGGTAATTTGTGTGTGTGTGAGTGGATGAGCGCACAGCGGTGAGGAGAGAGCAAGGGGACACAGCAAGTGTCCAGGGGACAGAGCAAGTTGTCCAAGTGGTACCCACAAGTTTCCAAGGGGACACAGCAAGGTCCAAGGGGACAGACAAGTGTTCCCCATGGGGACAGAGCAAGTGTCCAAGGGGACAGAGCAAGTTTCCAAGGTGTGACACAGCAAGTGTCAAAAAACTAAGGGGACAGAGCAAGTGTCCCAAGGGACACAGCAAAGTGTCCAAGGGTACAGAGCAAGATTCCAAGGGGAACGAGCATGTCCAGAGGGGACAGAGCAAGAGAAAAAAGAAGCGAGGTGTATGTAAAGATAAACATTACGCGAAAGAAAAATGGTAGATGTACGACATGAAACAATTAATAAAATTAAAACATGAAAAAAATTACACTTTTGTTAATAATCATTGTCATTAACTAACACTTATAACCAGACTACAGCATATATCAATACATGTATAATAATGTAGTAAATAAAGAATAAAAAAATATATATATTATTCATTGTATTTCCAATTGGAACGGGACCCAACACGCGTCGACGGTAATAAATAGGATTGTTTCTATTTCGTCCGTCCGCGTCCGTTGCACACCTCCGTTGATGGAATCCGGATGTTGGAGGCAGTGGAAGCCACTTCCAATTCCCCTCATGGAAATAACGGATACGGATATGAAACGGACCTGTTTGGACTGGATCCTCGTCCTATCTCCATGATGGTGAATGGAAAGTGTGCCTCCACTGCCTCCGTGCAATGCATCCGACCAACGTAGGCCTGTCACGATAATTACTATTTCGATTAAATCGATCGATAAATATAAACAAGCACAAATAACGTTTGGAGACTCAAATGAGCTCATTCGCATATTGCGATGCGCCAGCTATCGCCTTACGTCATCGCTCCAAGCCGTAATCGCGAGGACGCAAGCTGGACATAGAGCCGTAGTTGGAACGTAAACTCGAGAGCGTGCTAGAAGCGAGTGCTTTTGGAACGTCAGTTCAAATCAAATGGCGGCGGAACAAGCCCGATCAAGAAGCCCCGATTCAACTGCCGCAGTATGGGAACATTTTCGGCTACAAGCCGAACGCACGTGGGAGCCCAGCACTCTGAAACATGCCGGTATAATCCTTTGCAAAAAAGTTGTCGCAACAAAGACTGGAAACACCACAAACCACAAAAGCCATCTGAAAAGCAATAACACCAAATGTGTGTATGCACCGCTGGTAGAAAAGCAGCAATTTGAACAGGCAGGACCATCTCTGGTAGACACCTTTTCGTAAGAAGATTGTTTTGCCCAAGGTGCCAACGTATAAACGAGAGAGCGTAAATGGTCGCACCCTCACAAACACGTAACAATACATCGCTAAAGAGATGTTGCCATTTAACACTGTGGATAAACCCGCTGTTTAGAGACATGCTGCGGGACTTAGATAAACCAATACGAGTTTACAAAAAAGACGATACCTGTCTGAAACTGCCATTCCTGCGTTTTACAACAAAGTCAAAAGTGTGTCTGAATACATACAAACATGTACAATTTCTTCTCCGCAACGACAGATATGTCCAGCTCTACACATGAACCCATATATGACCTCACAGTGCATTACATTACGGAGATTGGTCTTCTGCACTCGAAATGTTTAGAATCAAGATATTAGGCCTGAGAACCCCACAGCTGCTGTCCTGGCTGAAACATTAAATGCACTGGATGAATGGGACTGCAGGAAATAAGACTCTCGTTCATTACTAACTGAACCAATGGAGCTAATATTGTGGCAGCAATAACGCAATCTATGGCTGCCGTGGCTCTATTGTTTTGGCCACAATCTGCATTTGGCTATCACAAATGCCTTAAAACGCAGAAAAAGAACGCACGTCGCGTGCTGTGGACTCTGTAGGAATCTGTACCATCTACAACGAGAGCTGGAAAAAGAGGAGGGATCTCATTTAGTAATCTTTATTTATATACCTGCCTTTTCACTGGCAGATCTGAGTCTCAAGAGCTGTTTTATCAATATGTAAATTTTTTTTTGTGCATTTGTCCTCTCACTCCACACAGAGATAGGTTATGGGCCAATACAGGATGCACATGCCAGAACTATTGACAAAAAAAATTTTATTATGGTAAGTGGAAACCGGAGACCCGGTGGAAACCTACTCAGACACGGGGAGAACATGCAAACTCCCCAGAAAGGGACCTGGTCCGACCGTGAACGAACCCAGGACCTTCTTGCTGAGAGGCGAGAGTGTCAATCCCACACAGCATCCTAGCCGTCTCATGAAGGCACCAGACCTTGAAGCCTGGCCTCCCCTCAGCACACACTTGGTTACTGGTGAGTTAGTTTTTATAAATGGCAATTTTTTTTTAACATTTAGATACACATAGTATTACTTGAAAACTTTAAAACTAAAAGATTAACTTTGTCTAATTTACAGTCGATATAAAGTATAAAATCCCTCCATTATATAACATAGAACTCTTAATAAATAAGAATCAAATTCATTCTACATATAATGTGGATGTACAACAGCGTTCTGTCTTACAGGATGTGCCACCAGATGTCAGTAAACCACAAAAGATGATAGACAGAGAAACTGGATCAGCTGCCAGCATCAGAAGAATCCTAGTGGAGAAGAAACATAGCCACCTCAACCTACATGGCAAGAGGTGTCCTGTGCTGGAGTCATAAATGCATGCTTGAACCTGTATGCTGACTCACTGACATACTTTCTGGTGAGAAATATATGTCACAGTTTCCTCAATAAAGCCAGTGCGGAGCTCATCAAAGGTAGAACTTTATTTAGCACCAAGTCCAAAGACACTTGACCTCACAAACAAAGATCAAGACCAACACGAGCACGTGTAGGTAAGATAAATACTGCTCTCCTAATGAAAGCAAAGTCATCTAAGGAAAGTCAACCCATTGTGAATCCAAGACACATGAGGCAGTTTAGGAGGATTTAGAGGAATATGCCCCATGACACCAAGGAAGAGCTTGTTGAGGAGCTGCTTAAGATGGAGGATGGAGAAGCACAAGAAGCGGGTACCAGCAAGCAGCTGCAGAGATGGAGACCGCAGAGTGGCGGAGAACACCGGGGAGCGCAGGAGAGGCCGATCATGTGCTAAAAGAAAAACATTGAGTAACACCTACAAAGCATTAAGTTCCAACGTGAGTAACACAAACACATTAGGCTGTAACCAGTGAGAGAACAGCAAAACCAGGAACTAATCAAAGTACTGCGAAGACGCACTAATCCTCATCATCCCTTGTTTGGTGGCGTGTATACCAAAAAAGGTTACCCTTAATCCTCCCAAAAAATACATGAGCATTTGTGCCACAAGCACGAGTTCAGAACGAATGTTCAGCACAGCAAGGGAAACAAAGAGACTTCCCTGAAGTTCCTTAAACCACACAATGTTAACATTTGGTTTAAGGACCTCTCAGCAGGGAACATAGAGACCTTGAAAGGTCCATAAACCACACAATGTTTAACATGATGGTATTAAGGACCTCGACAGCAGGGAACAAAGAGACCCCTGAGAGGTCCTTAAAACCACACAAGGTTAACAAGTTTGGTTTAAGGACCTCTCATCAGGAACAAAGAGACCCCTGAAGGATCGCTTAAACCACACAAGGTGTAAACATGTTAGGTTTAAGGACCTCTCAGCAGGGAACATAGGGAGACCCCCTGAGAGGTCCAATAAACCACACAAGGTTAACAATGTTTGTTTAAGGACCACTACATCATGGAACAAAAGAGACCCCTGAAAGGTCCTTAAACCACACAAGGTTAACATGGTATGAATAAGGACCTCTCAGCAGGGAACCAATTGGACCCCGAATATGTTCCTTAAACCACACAAGGTTAACATGATGGATTTTAAGTGACTCTCAGAGGGAACATAGAGACCCCTGAAGAGGTCTGCCTTAACCACACAAGGATAACATGTTAGTTTCCTCTCTCGCAATTTGCTAAAACTTATTAATTCTGAACAAGGCAATTTACGTTTTATAACATTATGTCAATGAAATAATGTATTTGATATTTCATAATTTCGATAGGAAGGCACCATGACAGGTGGCTTGTGTGTAAACATTTTATTTCTTTAAGACACTTTAAATTTACTGTTTTGCACCCAATACAGTGTTGTTAATTTGAAAAAAAAAAAGCACTTAAAAATGTTCATGTTTTGATACTTCAATGCTTATTTTCTGTATTATATATTTTTTATGCACTTTAAAGTATTAGTTCCTGTGAGTTGCTACCTCCAATATTGTTCTTGTTTCTGGTTATTTCTCAATTTTTTACTGTGATTTTTTAATTCATTGCAATAAAAACTCCGTGTAAAGACCTATCGTTATCGAGATAATAAACATAGGAAATTTATGGCAGTCAAAAAAAAAATCGGTGACAGGCCTACACACGCGTGTTTAACGCAACGCAGAATAATGGGAGATAAAACACTGCACAGAACCGAGGACCAGAACGATGCCCAAAACAGCGACTTTCCATAGAATCTTTGAGAGTTCCAGGCGACTTCCGCTAATCTTCGTCCCCCATGCCGTCACAAAAGCCCACTGAGCACACATTCATTTGTAATAGGGCGTCCATCTTGGATCGCCGGGCCTTTGCTCTGTCCCTCTACCTGGCGAGGCGCTACTCTCCGCACACACACACACACACACACACACACACACACACACACACACACAGGATAAGTTAGAGTTCTTTTCTCTCTCCCCTTTTTCCAATTGCTTTCAATAAGTTTTTGCTTCATCCATCGCGACGTCCTCAATGCTTCAATATGCTGTGCTTTGCACTGATCATAGCCACAGCTCATTCAAATCACACACCGCTTCTTCTATTTAAAACTATAGCGGCTGCCTGTTGCCTAAAGCCGCGGAGAGGCGAAGTTGGGTGCCGATAAAAGTGTATGACGCCGCTAAATAAGTATAGAAAACAAACGAAAAAGAGCTGGATCATAATAATCGCTGCGGTCACAGGCCCAAACACACATGCACGCACACACTTGCGCGCGTTGAGGGAGACAGGACTTTCAGAGCCGCGGTCTCGGAGGACTAAACGAGGCCTGGACTCCACCGTGGCGCGTCTCCGTGGACGCGCTTATGGTGGCTGTCCGTCGGACCGTCCATAAAAAAGACTAGTGTCAAACCGCGCTGGCAGCAGCAGCAGCACTGGCTGACGTTTATCGGCCTGCCATTGTATTTTGTAAGGAACAAAACGTTTGGGCATTGTGTTGAATCAATGAATGTGGGCTGAAAAAGGAGGTAAGAGTCAATGTGTTGTCGGCGTACTAGTGTGCGTGGTGCGTGAGAGCGCCTGGTGTGTTGTGTGAGGTGGGAGGGTCGCGTGTGTGTGCGTGCATGTGTTTATTTGGGCCTGTGACCGCAGCGATTATTAAGATCCAGCCTCTTCGAGTATTGTTTTCTATACCTTATTTAGGCGTCATACATTTTATCGTGACCCAACTCGCCTCACCGCTGGGCTTTAGGCAACAGGCAGCCGCTAAAGATTTAAATAGAAGGAAGCGTTTGTATTTGAAATGAGCGGGGCTATGATCAGTGCAAAGCACAGCATATTGAAGCTGAGGACGTCCGCGATGGATGAAAAAAACTTATTGTAAAGCAATTGGAAAAGGTGAGAGAGAAAAGAACTCTAACATATCCTGATGAGAGTGTGTGTGTGTGTGTGAGTTGTGTGTGTGATGTGAGTGTGCGAGAGAGCGCCCGCAGGTAGAGGGGACAGATGCAATCCCGTCGGCGATCCAAGAAGGGCGCCCTAATCAAATGAAAGTGTGCTCATAGCGATTTGTGACGGCATGGGGGCTGAAAGAATAGCGAAGTCGCCTGGGAACTCTCAAAGATCTATGGAAAGTCTCGCTGTATTTGGGCATCGTCTGGTCCGTCCCGGTTTCTGTGCAAGTGTATTATCTCCCAAATGCGTTTGCTTTAAAACACAGGCGTGTGTAGTGCCTGTCACGATATTAATTTTTTGACTGGCCAAAATTTCTTCTAAATTATCTCGAAAACGATAATGTCATTACACCGCTTTTATTATATTATTGAAGAATTAAAAAAATACAGTAAAACAATTGAGTATACAATACACCAGAAAAAGAACAATAATTAGGAGGAAGCACAACAAGGAACATAACTTTAAAGTGCTTAAAAAATATATAAACAGAAATAGCATTGAGGTATCAAACAAGCACATTTTAAAGTGCTTTATTTTTTTCAAATTACAAACTGGAATGAGGTAGCACAACAAGAAAATTTAAAGAGTCTTAACAGAAATCAAGAATGTTAAACCAGCACTCAGACATGGTGCCTTCCTAAGAAATTAATGAAATTCAAAACACTCATTTCCACTTGACAAATTTAAAAACGTAAATTGCCAAGTTGTTCAGAATAATAGTTTTAGCAATATGCGACGATGAAAACAAACATGTTAACCTTGAGTGTTTAAAGGCAAGACCTCATCAGGGGTCTCTATGATCCCTGCTTGAGTAGGTCCTTAAAACAACATGTTAACCAGTGTGGGTTTAAGTAGCCTCTTCAGAGGGTCACGATGTTCCTGCTGGAGGGCTTAAACCAACATTATAACCTTGTGTGGTTTAAGCGGACCTCTCAGGGTCTCTTTGTTACCCTGCTGAGCAGTCCTTAAACACACATGTTAACCTTTGTGGTGGTTTAAGGACCTCTCAGGGTCTCTATGTTCCCTTCTGAGAGGTGTCCTTAAAACCAACATGTTAACCTTGTGGTTGGTTTAAGGACCTCTCAGGGAGCTCTATGTTCCCTGCTGATGAGTCCCTAACCAACGATGTGTTTAACCTTGTGTGGTTTAAGGACCTCACCAGGGGTCTCTAAGATCCCTTGCTGAGTATGTCCTTAAACCAACATTTAACCTTGTGTGGTTTAAGGACCTCCAGGGGTCACCTATGTTTCCCAGCTGAGAGTCGCTTAACCAACATGTAACTGTGTGGTTTAAGGACCTCATCAGGGGACTCTGTTCCCAGTTCCCCTGCTGTGCTGAACAGTCGTTCAGAACTGTGCTTGTGTCACAAATCACAGTATTTTTTTGGAGATTAAGGGAAACCTTTTTGGTATCACGCCACCAAACCAAGGATCAAGATGATGCATCTAGTGCTTCATACCTGCAGAGACTTTGTTTAGTTCTAGGTTTTGCTTGTTCTCTCCACTGGTACCAGCCTCATGTTTTTGTGTCACATGACAGCACGTTAACTCTCCTGCTTTGTAGGAGATCATCGACAATGTTTTTCTTTATAGCACCTGAAGGCCTCTGTCCGCCACTTCCTGCTTCTCCATCTCTGCAGCTAGCACTGTGCATGTTACCCCCGCAACTAGTGCAATCTCCAACCTCCATCTTAAGCAGCTCCTCAACAAGCAGCTTCCTTGGTGGTCCTGCAATACCTCTAAATCCTCCAAACTGCCTCTGTGTCTTGGATCCCACAATGGTTGCTTTCCTTAAGAATACTTTGTATATAAGGAGAGCAGAATATATTCTACCAACACCAGTGCTCGGTTGGTCTTGAACTTTGTTTGTTGAGGTCAGTGCCATCTGACTTGGTGCTAAACAGATTACACCTTTGATGATCACCAGCACTGGCTATTATTGAGGACACAGTGACAAACTTCTCACCAGAAAGTATGTCAGTGAAGTCAGCAACAGGCTTCAAGGCTGCATTTATTGACTCCAACAGACACATCTTGCCATGTTTGGTTATGAGGTGGCCAATTGTTCTAATCCTCCACTAGATCATATGATAGCTGGCAGCTGCACCAGTACGCTGTCTATCCTCTTTTGTATTACAAGCCCCATCTGGTGTGCCAACATACCTGATAAGACAGAAACATGTTTCGTAACATCACATTATAGTAGAAATGAATTATAACTAATTACCTACAGAAGTTCGTATGTTATATAATCGGAGGGAATTATAACTTTATATCAGACTGTAAAATAGACAAGTTAATCAATAGTTTTAAAGTATTTCAATAAAACAATGTGTATCAAATGTTAAAAAAAATTTGCCATTTATACAAACTTAACTCACCAGTACAAGTGTGTGCTGAGGGAAGTCAAGCCTTCATGTCTGTTCCTACATGAGACGGACAACGGTGCTGAGTTGGATAGTACACCATCGCCTCTCAGCAAGAAGGTCCTGGGTTCGAATCCGCCTGGTCGTGGGACCAGGCCTTTCTGAGATGATTTTGCATGTTCTCCCCGTGTCTGGCGTCAGGTTTCCTCCGGGTACTCCGGTTTAACCCTACCACCTAAAAATATTTCCATATGTTCAGGCATGTGCCTCCTGTACTGCCCCTCCCCATCTCTGTGTGGATTGAGAAGAACAAAAATGCCCAAAAAAAAAATTAACAATTGTAAAACCGCTTAGACTCAGATCTGCCAGTGAACATGCGGTATATAAAATAAAGATTACTAAATGAGATCCCTCCTGCTTTATCCAGCTCACGTTTGAAGATGGTCACAAGATTCCTACAGAGTCACACGCACGCGACTGCGTTCTTTTTTCTGCGTTAAGGCATTAGTGATAGCCAAGGGATGCAGATTGTGGCCAAAACAATTGAGCCACGGCCCCAGCCCAAGAATGCTATTGCGCCCAACAATATATATCACCAATGTCATAGTAATTGAACCGAGTCTTACTTCTCCTGCAGTTCCCCTTTTCATCCATGCATTTTAATTTTTTCAGCCAGGACAGCAAGCCGTGTGGTTCTCAGGCACATACTTGTTATCTAAACATAACGATGCAAAGACCAATCCTCCGTCATGTAATTGCACTGTGAGCTCATAGATGGGTCATTTTTAGAGCTGGACCACATAAACTGTCGTTGCGCGAAAGATTGTACATGTTTTAAAGTCATTCAGAACACCACTATTGACTGTTGTTGTACAAACGCATAGAATGGGAGTTTCAGACATGTACGTCTTTTTTTGGTAACTCGTATTGTATTATCAAAGTCCCGCAGCATGTCTCTAAACGCGGGTTATCCAACAGTGTTAAATGGCAACATCTCTTTAGCGAAGAAGTGTGTTTACGCTGATTTGTGAGGGTGCGCCATTTTACGCTCTCCAACGTTTTATTTTTTTTATTTTAGTTTTATTTATATATACTTTGTCAGCCCTGGGCAAAACAAGCTTCTAACGAAAAGGCCTGTCACCACGAGATGGTCCTGCCTGTTTCAATACGCAGCCCATTACTACCCAGCAGTGTCATACACACTTGGGTGGTTAATAGCTTCAGATGCGCTTTAGAGGTTTTTGTTGTTTCCAGTCTTTGTAGCGACAACTTGTTGTTGCAAAGACGAACATACCCGGGCTGATTCAGATAGCTGGGCTCTCCCCCAAGTGCGTTCGCTTGTAGCCGAAATGTTTCCATAACTGCGCTGTTGAAACGGGCAATGCTTGATCGTGCTTGTACCGACCGCCATTTGGTATATGAACTGAACGTTTCCAAAGCACAGCTTCAAGCACGCCTCTCGAGTTTACGTCCACTACGCATCTATGTCCGCTAGCTTCCCTCGCGCTTCGTCTTGGGGGCGATGACGTAAGGCGTAATAGCAGGCGCACGCAAATGCGCATAACGGCTCACTCCACATTTATCGAGTCTCAAAACGTTATTGTTGCATGTTTATATTATATCGAACGATTAATCGAAATAGGAGTAAAGTATCGTGACAAGGCCTACGATGGACGGATGCATGCGGAGGCAGTGGAGCCACTTCCAATCACCCTCATGATATACGGACGACGGATCCGTCCAAACATGTACCCGTTTCATCACCGCTCGTATTTACCATGAGGGTGAATGGAAAGTTGGCTCCACTGCCTCCAACATCCGGATACCATCAACGGTAGGGGCAAACGGACGGCGGACGACGAAATGAGAAACAATCCTATTTGTCCGTCGACGCGTGTTGGGTACCCCGATAACCATGGAAATACAAAGAATAATTATATATTGAATATAATTACAACATTATTAAACATGTATTGATATATGCAGGTATGTCCTGGTTTAATAAGGTATTGTTAATGACAATTGATTATTAACAAACGATGTAATTTTTTTCATTATAAATTTAAATAATTTGTTTCCCCATATCGTACATCTACAATTTATCCTTTCCCGCGTAAAGTATAATCTTTACAACAACCTCTCTCTAATTTATCGTCTTGCCTGTCCCCTTGGACACTTGCTCTGTTCCCCTTGGACACTTGCTCTGTCCCTATTGACTTGGACCACTTGCTGGAGTCCCCCTTTGGACACAATGCTCTGTCCCCCCTGTACACTTGCTCGTGGTCCCCTTGCGACACTATGATCCTGTCCCCTTGTACACTTGCTCTGTCCCCTAGGGACACTAGCTCTGTTCCCCGTTGGTACACTTGGCTGAGTCCCCATTTGTGAACAACCTTTGCTGTGTCCCTTGACGACTTGCTCTGTCCCCTCTTGGACACTGCTGATGTCCCCTTGCTCTCACCTCACGGCAGTGTCGCTCCCCCATCCACAACACACACACACAGAAGGGGGGGGTTGGAAATCATTACCCACAGAGCTACTGCACTTATGAGAGACAGAACTCACACTGGATATGTTGGTAGTTCTTTTCTCTCTCCCATTTTTTCCAATTGGCTTTCAATAATTCAGACCACTAGTCCGTTTTAATACGGACGGTCCGAACGGACAGCAGAGCCAACGCGCTTCAACGGAGACGCGCCCGGTGGAGTCCAGACCTCCACCGTTGGCCATACCATACCAAAAGCAGCGTCACTTTAATGGAGAACGAGCGAACAGAACTGTTTTTTTCAAGAATCCTACTCAGGTAAATCCCAGAGAAAGCTCCTCTTACAGAAAAAAGGCTGTAGGATGTTACCATTGTTTTCAAAACGGGTCAAACATAGTTCCTACACAGTTCATTTGTAAACTATGTGATATTCTCTCTCAGTTCAGAGGGTATTCTTGCTTAAAATAGAGCCATTAATAGGCTCGATTCACAATTGTGTTACGTGATTATTGGGCTATTGTTATAAACAACAGTTAAAAAACATTTCTCATGAAGTACAATGTTAATTGTAAAAGGCTTATTGCTATAAAATTTCTCAATTTATTTTATTTACAAATGCAAAGGGCCTTCTTGTCTTTGTTGTTGGTGTTTAGGGGCTATTCCTATAAATATCCTAAATTTTAACCTTTTTCTGACTGCGACAGTTTAGTATTTATCACTGAAAATGCATAGACTGCAGTTATGATTTACTTGAAATGTATCTCTAATAGCAAACTACATTTGAACAGAATTTTGTAACTTAGCTTGCTGCATTTTTTTATTGTGTAGCTTCTGTAAAGTGAAGCTGATTTATTGGAGATGTAGCTTATCTAACTGCATACATAAACTTACGCTTGCCCATCACAGGTAGTTAATTGTAGTCACATAGAGAGCTAGCTGCTACAGGGGACTGCGCGCTGGATATTGATAACCATGAGGATTTGTGTATTTCTTTCATTTAAACAGTTAAGTGGCACGCAATATAGATATTATTATCGGTAATATGGTACCTTTATGTATTCTTGAGTTCTTTTGGTCCTGTACTCGTATATGCACTGTGTTAGCTGTGTTCAGTCTGCGCCTAGCGCGAGGAGGGGACTGCGACGTGAGATCTGGAGAGACCAGAGATTTGAGTGTTTTATTTTTATTTATATACAGAACGGCAGATACTGTCAACCAGTGATCCTAAAAGTGACGTCGTTGTGCGTAATCAGCCAGCGCACCCCTATGTCAGACTTTACGCTTACCCTAATTCAGTTCGTAAAAGCTCATTGTAAGACGTTCATAGTTTAAATCGGTTCATAGCCACATGAACAGACCCAGGACGAGGCTGTAACCCAGGACTGAGGCTGTAGAACCCAGACAGAGGCTGACATGACCCCGGACTGAGTCTGCAGACCCAGGACTGAGGCTGTTAGGACCCCTGACTGAGTCTTAGACCCAGGACTGAGGAGTGCGGGCTGTAGACCCAGGACTGATGCTGTAGACTCCAGGACTGATGCTGTAAAGACCCAGGACTGAGGCTAGTAACCCATGACTGAGGCGCAGACACAGGACTGAGGCAGCAGACAAGACCCATGTACTGAGGCTGCAGACCCAGGACTGAGGCTTGGTATACCCCATGGACTGAGCACTATGACCCATGACTGAGGTGAAGGGACCCAGGACCTGAGGTTGTAGAAGTGGCTCCTATACAGTGTGGGGGGGTGTAGCCCATGGACTGGGAGCACCAGCTATAATTGCAGAACCGATGTATGATGTTGAAAGAGAACACTCTCATTTCTCACTTCCTACCACCATCAAACATATTAGAATATCTGACGTTGTTGTTGTTTATGTGCCGATCCATACAAAAGATCCATCTAACAGAATGGGGTTCACCTGGTGATCAGTGAGGAAATGACCGCAGCTCTGCTTCTGATCTAAAGAGACACCACAGGAACTCACACTGGAGGAACACCAAACGAGGTGTGATCAGTGTGGAACATGTTTTTACTACAAAACAAAAACTCAGGTCCACAACAGAATCCACACTGGAAGAAAAAAACCCTTCAGCTTCAACGATTGTGATCAGAGTTTATAACAGAGGTACACTCAAAGTGTCATCAGAGATCCACACAGGAAGAAACATTTGAGTGTGACCAGTGTGAAAAAACATTTAGGACCCAACAGCTGCTCTCATACAACAGCAAGTCCACACAGAGAGAGACCACAACCAAAGTGAACCATTGTGAAAGACATTACATGGTTTATCTCACCTCACTGATCACTACAGAAATCCACACTGGAGATAAAACCATTCGTCCTGTGGAACTGTGGGAAGACGATTACTCAGACTTCACACTACCAAGCACAGAGAGAATCCAACACTGGAGAGAAATCCTTTCATGCTGCGACGATTGAGTTCGAGAGTTTTTCTCGGATGGTGATCATCACAAATTGTGTCAACAGTATAGATCCACACTGGAGAAAAGCCATTGCATGTGAACTTCTAAGCAGTAAAAGCTTTAAAAACAGCAACAAGAGGCGTCACACGTCACCATCGAGCCACACTGGAGAGAAGCCGTACGAGTGTGGACCAGTGTGGTACATGTTTAAACGAAAGAGGAAAATCTTAACTCAGCACAAAAGAACCACACTGAGAGAAACCCTACAGCTGCCGAACGATAGTGGTCAGAGTTTTTTCTGATTGGTCATCTCAAAGTGCAACAGAGATCCACACTGAGGAGAAACCATTTGTCTGTGAAAGTCGAAATGTCTTTTACTAATGGTATCATCTCTACTGAAACACATTAAACCTGTAGAGAAGCAGGTCTGAAAGCAACTGGACCAAGTGGAAGGGAGACGGAGCTAGGCCTGCAACCTGTGAACCCAGAGGCAGACTCTACAGATCTCACTTCAAGTCTTAACACCTGTTTTGGGGAAAGAATCCATTCAGTTCAGTGTTTCATTTCCTTTTTGACGTTACTGTTTCTTAAGGCGCGTTCAGAGCCAAAAGCTTCCAAAAGCATTTGACGCGCTAACACACTGACGCCGGGATAGTTTTGTCCTTTTGGTTCTTGAAGCTTATACGCCGAGTGACCCCCTGACGTACCGGTGGTAGGGAGCTTCTCTGTTGCCATGTAGTCAGACAGCGGTGTGATTTTCATTACAGCGAGCCTTTATTTTGTATAATATAAAAGCAAAATAACGTTTGTCGTAGGTGACTTAACAAAGAAACATGTATCTAGGTTTCACCACAGACTTGAGAGCTGCAGTTGTTTGCTGAGATTTCCGTCAATTACTCCATGAGCTGCGTACGGAGGAGTTTCGCTTTCAGCGGTACTTCTCCGCATGTCACTCGCCACATTCTGATTTCACAAACCCCCGGAGCTCGCCTCTCCCCGCCGTCTCCCTGACTGCTCCCACGGCTCTCTCCACCCCTCACACCTGCCTCTCCCCGGCTGCACGCCCGCCCGGAGAACTGCCATGCTCGATAGCAGACTCATCGTCAAGCCTGTTTTCTTATTTTAAATAAACTACGTTTACTACACAGCATGTGTACAATGATGTTGTTACTCCAGAATGTTTACTACCATAACAAATAATATTAACTCATAACAATAAATACAATAAAACAGCAGCAGCATGTACTTATCTCTTCATGACAGAGACAGACCCTCTGCTGCTGCAGCTGGCTCCGTCGACTCCTGATTGGTATTAGAGCCCGCGTCAAAGCCCTATCAAAAGACTCATCTTTGCACACTGTTCGGCGTCAAAAGCGTCGGTTTTCCATGATAGTGAATGGTGTAAGCGCGTCAGGTGAAGCCGAGAGCCGGCAGGCTTCACTTGACGCGCGTCAAAAGCTTCAAGAGTCGCGCGTACTAACGCGCCACTTGAGACAATTGCCGCGCGAAAAAACGCTCGCGTGTGAATCAAAACAATCCCTTGACGCCGAAGCGATCACAGCATGAGCATTATACGCATTGACAACGGCCCCCCTTGGGCTTATCAAACCAATCATGAAGACGAGGAGCAGCAGCAGCATAGGTCCAGACTCTGTCAGAAGAGAAGTCATGCAGCTGCGTTTCTTGTCATTAATGTATAATTATCTACTAATTATTTGTATGAGTAGTAAACATTCTGATAACAAAATCAAATGTACACATGCTGTGTAGTAAACTTAGATTTATTTAAAATAAGAACAGCTGACGATGAGTCCTGGCTCAGAAGCCAGGCAGCTCCGCGGGCGAGAGCCCGGGAGAGGCAGCTGAGATGGGCGAGAGAGAGCCGGGGAAGAGCAGGGAGAGGCTGTGAGAGGCGAGCTCCGTGTTATGATAACTCAGACTGTGTCTAGTTGAATGTCGGAAGTACCATGGCTGAAAGCGAAACATCCACCGTACGCAGCTCCCTGGTAGTACATGCGGAACTCTTGCAAAACACTGCAGCCTCTCAAGACTGTGGTGAACCCAGAAGCATTGTTGTGATAGCCCCTACAACAACGTATATCTTTGCTTATATAACAAATAAAGCTCGCTGCTCTATTGAAAAATCCACCGCAGTCCAGACTACAGGCAACATAGAGCTCCTCCCACCGGCGACAAGCTCGTCACTCGCGTCAAAAGCTCAAGCACCAAAAGGGACAAAACTATCCCGGCGTCAGTTGAAGCGCGTCAAAAGCTTTTTGAAGCTTTTGTCTGAACGCGCCTTAAGAACAGGAAAAGACAACATAAAATGCAACCCTGAACAGAATTGATCTTTCCCAAACCAGGAGTAAGACTGAATGAGTACCCTGTAGATTCCCTGACTCTGGGATTCACAGGATGCAGCCATCACTCTGTCTGCTTCATTGGTCCATATGCTTCAGACCCGCTTCTCATACAGTTTTAATGTGTTTAAGTAAGAGATGAAACCATTAGTAAAAGTACTGTTCGCACTTTTCACAGACAAATAGGTTTCTCTCCATTGTGATCCTCTGATGCACTTTGAGATGACCACACAATAGAAAAACTCTGACCACAACGACGCAGCTAAGGGTTTCTCATCCAGTGTGGATTCTATTTGTGCTGGTTAAGATTTCCTCTTACCGTTAAACATGTTTTCACACTGGTCACACTCGACGCTTCTCTCCAGTGGGCTCCGATGGTGAACGTGTGCGCTCTGTTGCTGTCTTAAAAGTTAGCACAGCGTAGATCACATGCAAAAGGCTTTTCTCATGAGAATCTCTGATGCACTTTGAATGACACTCCCGAGAAAAACTCTGACACCATCGTCGCAGCTGAAGGGATTTCTCTCCATTGGGATTCTCTCATGTGCATTGTAGTGTGTGAAGCCTTAATAAACGTCTTCCGCACAGTCTCCACAGACGAATGGTTTATCTCCAGTGTGGATTCTGAAGGTGGGACAGTGAGGTTATGGATAAACATGTAAAAGTCTTCACACTGTACACATTGGTGAGGTCTCTCTTCCTGTTGTGGACATGCTGAGTAGTAGAGCAGCCTGAATATGGAGTCCTCAAATGTTTTATCTACACTGTCACACTCAAATGATTCTCTCTGTGTTGTAATCCACTGATGGACCTTATGAGAGTACCCTCTAGTCTAAACTCTGATCACAATCGTTGCAGCTGAAGGTTTTTTTCTCCAGTGTGGATTCTGTTGTGGACCTAGAGATTTGTTTTGTAGTAAAACATGTTCCAGCACAGATCACACTCGTAATGGTTTTCCTCCAGTGTGAGTTCTTGGTGTCTCTTAGAGCGAAGCAGAGCTGCAGGTCTTTCCCACAGATCACAGGTGAACCCCATTCTGTAATGGACTATGTAGATCTGTCAACAAACACTACAACGTCAGAATAATTCAATATGTATGATGGTGTAGAAGTGAGAAATGATATTGATCACTTTCAACATCAACAACGATCTGCAATTAAAGCTGGTTTCTCCCGACCCATGGGCTAACACCCCCACCCGAATAGGAGCCACTTCTTACAACCTCATCCTTGGTCAACAGCCTCAGTCCAGGGTCTATAGCCGTCATCCTGGGTCTACAGCCTCAGTCCTGGGTCTGCAGCCTCAGTCCTTGGGTCTTCAGCCAAGCCTTCATATCCAGGTTCTGCATCCTCTTTCCCTGGGTCCTACAGCCCACAGTCCTGGTTCAACAGCCTCATTCCTGGGTTCTACGCCTCAGTCCTGGGTCTCCAGCCTCAGTCCTGGTCTACAGCTCATCCTGTGATCTACAGCCTCAGTCCTGGGTCTGCAGCCTCAGTCACTGGTCTGCACCTAATTCCTGGTCTACAGTCCTCATCCTGGGTCTACGCCTCAGTCCTGGGTCTGTTCATGTGCTATGACAGATAATGACCTAGGACGTCATACAATGAGCTTATAGAAACAAAATAGGGAAATTGATACAGTCTTGACATAGGGTTGCGCTGGCTGATTAAGCACCACGACGAACACAATTAGGATCACTGATGACTTTATACTGCAAGTTCTGTAAAAAAAAACATAAAAAACAAATCCCACTGGTCTCTCCCTATCACACGCTCGCAGTCCCCACCTCCAACGCTAGGCGCGAGACTGAACCCATCCTAACACAGTGCATATACAGTACAAGACCAAAAGAGAACACAAGAATACACAAAGTAGCATAATTACCCGCTAATAATAACAAGAAATGCGTTTGCCATACTGAATAAAAGAAAAGAAAACACAAAATCCTCATGGTCTCTCCATATCCACACCAAAAACGCCTCGCAGTCCCTGTTAGCAGCTAGCACTCACATGTGACTACATAAACTACCATGATGGCAAGCACTTTATTATCAGTTATCTAGCTACTCTTCAATAGAATTACAGCTTCACTTTACAGAACTACCGACCCATAAAAAAGCAGCAAGCAAAGTTTACAAAATTCGTCCAAAAGTAGTTTGGCTTATATAGAAGCTACTTTCAATAAACACATTTTTTTATGTCAGCAGTCTATGCAAATTTAGTGATAAATACAAAACTGTCCAGTCATAAAAAGGTATATTTAAGATATTTATAGAATAGCCCCAAAACCCCAACAACAAAAGACAAGAAGGCCCTTGCAATTGTTACAAAAAATAAATTGAGAAATTATAGCAATAAGCAATACAACTTTAACATGTACATCATTAGAAATGTAAATATTTTTAACAGTTGTTTATAACAATTAGCCCAATAACACGAAACAATGTGAAACCGAAGCCAATTAATGGCTCTCTTTAAGCAAGAATAACCCTCTGAACTGAGAAGAAAACACATAAAGATTAACAAATGAACTGTGCTAGAACTATTGTCTGACCCATTTAATGAAAACAGATGGTAACATCCAACAGCCTATCATATCAGTCAGAGGAGCCTTTCTCGGGATTACAGAGAAGGATCTGAAACCCTTTCTGTACGCTCTATCTCCACTACAGTGACGTGTGCCTTTTGGAGGTATGGCACGGTGAGGTCTAGACTCCACGGGCCGTCTCCGTAGACGCGCGTTGGCTGCTGTCCTGTCCACGTCCGTAACGTGACTAGTGGTCCTGACACTTAATAGAAAGCAATGGAAAATGGGAGAGAGAAAAGAAACTCCAACATAACCAGTGTGGAGATCTGTCTCTCATAAGTGGTCAATTATGCTCAGTGGGTAAATGTGTGTTTGATAGTGTGTGATGGGAGCGCACAGCGGTGAGAGAGAGCAATGGACACAGCTAAGAGTCCAAGGGGGACAGAGCAAGTGTCCAAGGTGACACAGCACGTGTCCAAGGACAACAGCAAGTGTCCAAGGACAGAGCAAGTGTACCAAGGGACAGAGCAAGTGTCCAAGGGGACAGAGCAAGTGTCTCAAGGGGGACCACAGCAATTGTCCAGGGGACAGAGCCAAGTGTCCAAGGGAACACAGCAAGTTGGTCCAAGGACGAGATCAAGTAGGACCACGGGGACGAGAGCAAGTGTACCAAGGGACAGAGCAAGAGAAAAAATAGCGAGTGTCGTAAATGATTAACATTACTGCTAAAGAAAAATGGTAGATGTACGATCAGAACAATTATTTAAATTAATACATGAACAAAATTACCCGATTGTATAATAATCATTGACTATTAACAAACACTATATAACATGACTACAGCATATAACAATACATGTTTAATATGTTGTAAATATATTAAAATAAAGTATTATTCATTGTATTGTCCAAATGGAAAACGGACCCCAACACGCGTCGACGGACCACAAAAGGATTGTTTCTATTTCGTCCGTCCGCGTTCCTTAGCACCCTCCGTTGATGGAATCCGATGTGGAGTGCAGTGAGAGGCCACATCCATTCACCCTCATTGAATAACGAGACGGATAAGAAACGACCTGTTTGGACGAAACCGTCGTCCGTATCTCCAAGAGGTAGATGAAAGTAAGTGGCTCCACAGCCTCCAGCAATGGCAACTCCGGCCAACGTAGCCTGTCACGATAATTACTATTTCATTAATCGTTATACGATAAATATAAACATCACAATAACGTTTGAGACTCGATAAATGTGCGCAGCGCATTTGCGAGTCGCCAGCTTATCACTCCTTACGTCATCGCCCAAGCCAAAGCGCGAGGAGCTAGCTGGACAAAGAGCCGGAAGTGGACGTAAACTCTAGTACCACCCGTGCGTGCTAGAAGGCAGTGCAATGGAAACGTCAGTTCAAATCAAATGGCGGCGAAACAAGCCACAGTGATCAAGAAGCCCGAATCAACAGCCGCAGTATGGGAACATTTCGCTACAAGCCGAACGAACGTGGGAGCCCAGCAATCTGAATCAGCCGGTAAGTTCGTCGTTTATGCAAAAAAGTTGTCAGCAAACAAAGACTGAAACACCACAAACCTCAAACGCATCTGAAGCATAACCACCCAAGTGTGTATGACACAGCTGGAGAAAAGGCAGCTATTGAACGGCAGATGACATCTCGATTAGACAGCCTATCGTAAAGATTAGGTTTGGCCCAGTGACAAAAGAATAAACGTGATAGCGTAAAATGGCGTCACCTCACAAACAGACGTAACACACAACATCGCTAAAGAGATGTTGCCATTTAACACTGTGTGGATACACCCTCGTTTAGAGACATCGCGGGACATTGAAAAACAATACTAGTTACCAAAAAAGACGTACATGTACGAAACTGCCAATACCTGCGTTGTAAACAAAGTCAAAAGGGGTGTTCTGAATGACATAAAACAGTACATTCTTCTCCGCAACAGACAGATATGTGGACCAGCTCTAACATGACCCCAAAATATGAGCCTCACAGTGCATTACATACGAGGTAATGGGTCTTAAGCACTCGAAATGTTTAGAAACTAGATTATGTGCCTGAGAACCACACTTGCTGCAGTCCTGGCTGAAAACATTAAATGCATGGGGGGGGGGTGGGGGTTGGGGGGGAACTGATGAATGGGGACTGCAGGAAGAAACACCGTCATTACTACTGAACACTGGTGGCTAATATTGTGGCAGCAATACAGCAATCTTGGCTGCCGTGGCTCAATTGTTTTGTGCCACAACGCATTTGGGCTAACACAAATGCCATAACGCAGAAAAAAACGCACTCCGCGTGCGTGTGGACTCTGAAGGAATCTTGTGACCATCTCAACGTGAGCTGGATAAAGATGGAGGGATCTCATTTAAGTAATCTTTATATATATACCGCCTTTTCACTGCAGATCATGAGTCTCAAAGCGGTTACAAATTGTTAAGTTTTATTTGGCAAGTCTCTCACTCACACAGAGGATGGGGAGGGGCCAGTACAGGAGGCACATACCAGAACAATTGGACATATTTTAGTGGTAGGGGAAACCGGATACCGGAGGAAACACCATACACGGGGAGAACAAGTCAAACTCCACTCAGAAAGGCCTGGTCCGACAGGGATTCGAACCCCAGGACCTTCTGCAGAGAGGCGAGATGTGCAACCACTCAGGCCACCGTGTCCGTCTCATGAAGGCACAGACTGAAGCGGCCTCCCTCAGCACACACTTGGACTGGTGAGTAAGTTTTATAATGGCAATTTATATTAACATTTGAAACACAATGTTTTAAATTGAAATACTATAAAACTAAATATTACATTTGTCTAATTTACAGCTCATAAAAAGTATACAGTCAACCTCCATTATATAACAACAGAACTTCCTTAAGATAAATAGATCAAATTCATTACTACATATAATTGGATGTACAACATGCTTTCTGTCCTTACAGATTGGCACCATGATGGGGCAATTAAACAAAAGGATGATAGACCAGATACTTGGAGCAGCCTGCCAGCTATATAAGAATCCTAGTGGAGGAAAGAAACATTGCCACCTCACCCAACATGGCAAGATGTGTCTGGTGCTGAGAGTCAATAAATGCAGCCTTAGCAGGCCTTGATGCTGACCTTCACTGACATACTTTCTGGTGAGAAGATGTCACAGTGTCCTCAATAAAGCCATAGCTGGAGCTCACAAAGGTGAACTGTTTAGCACCAGTCCATGAGAACACTGACCTCACAACAAAGATCAAGACCAACACGAGCACGGTGTTGGTATGATAAATACTGATCTCCAAAATATACAAAGTCTTCTAAGAAATGCAACCAATGTGTATCCAGACACAAGGCAGTTTGGGAGGATATTAGAGTATTTGCCAGGACACCAAGGAAGAGCTGTTGAGAGCTGCTAGGGAGTATGGAGGAGGAGATGCAAAAAGCGGGATACATAAGATGCAGCTGCAGAGAGGAGACAGCATAGTGGCTGAACAATGGGGTGGGGGGGGGGGAGGAGGGCCGTTGGAGAGGGCCTTCAGGTAGTCTAAAAGAAAAACATTGAGTGATCTCCAACAATCAGGAGAGTTCAACGAGTGACACAAACACATGCAAGGCTGTACCAGTGAGAGAACAAGCAAACCAGGAACTAACAAATATCTGCAGGGAAGAAGCACTAGATGCATCATCTGGATCCCTGGGTTTGGTGGCGTGATAACCAAAAAAGGTTTCCTTAACTCCAAAAAAATAACTTGTGCATAGTGCCACAAAGCACGAGTTCAGAACGAATGTTCATCACAGCAAGGGAACAAAGAGACCCCTGAAGGTCTTTAAACCACACAAGGTTAACAAGTTATGGTTTAAGGACCTCACAGCAGGGAACAAAGAACCCCTGTAGAGTCCTTAAACCACACAAGGTAAACATGTTAGGTTTAAGGACCTCTCAGCAGGGAACATAGAGACCCCTGAGAGTCCTTAAACCACACAAGGATAACAAGTAGTGTTTAAGGACATCGTCAGTCAGGGAACATAGAGACCCTGAGAGTCCTTAAACCACACAATGTTTAACATGTAGGTTTAAGACCTCTCAGCAGGGAACATAGAGACCCCTGAGATGTCCCTTAAACCACACAGGTTTAACAATTTGTTTAAGGACCTCTCAGAGCCAGGGAAACAAAGAGACCCCTGAGATGGTCCTTAAACCACACAAGGTTAACATGTTTGGTTAAAGGACCTCACAGCAATGAAACATAGTGACCCCTGAGAGGTCTTAAACCACAACGATTTAACTATGTTGTTTAAGGACACTCTCAGCAGGGAACATAGAGACCCCTAGAGAGGTGATCTAGCCTTATTAACCCCACAAGATACAAGTTTGTTTTCCTCGCTCGCAATTGCTAAAACAATTATTCTGAACAAGGCAGATATACGTTTAATACCTTGTCAAGTGAAAATATTGTTATTGAATTCATAATTTCTTAGGAAGGCACGCATGTCTGGTGGCTGGTAAACATTTGATTTCTTTAAGACACTTATAAAATTTTCTGTTGTGCTACCTCAATACAGTTTGTTAATTTGAAAAAAAAAAAAGCACTTAACATGTTCTTGTTTTTTGATACCATCAAAGCAATTTCTGTTTATATATTTTTTATTAAGCACTTTAATATTGTTCCTGTTTAGCAACTCCAATAATGTTCTTTTTCTGGTTATTATACAATTGATTTACTGTATTTTTTAATTTTGCAATAAAAAAACGCCGTGAAAATACATTATAGTTTATCGAGTTAATTTAAGAAGAACTTTATGGCCGGTCAAAAAAAAATACGTGACAGGCCTACACACGCTTGTAATACCTCAACGCATATATGGAGATAAAACACTGCACAGAACCGGGAGTACCAGACGATGCCAAATACAGGCGTTCTCTCTCTGGCCTCTCTCTCTGGCCTCTCTCTCTGGTCCCTCTCTCTGGTCCCTCTCTGGTCTCTCTCTGGCCTCTCTCTCTGGCCTCTCTCTCTGGTCTCTCTCTGGTCTCTCTCTGGCCTCTCTCTCTGGCCTCTCTCTCTGGCCTCTCTCTCTGGCCTCTCTCTCTGGCCTCTCTCTCTGGCCTCTCTCTCTGGCCTCTCTCTCTGGCCTCTCTCTCTGGCCTCTCTCTCTGGTCTCTCTCTGGTCTCTCTCTGGCCTCTCTCTCTGGCCTCTCTCTCTGGTCCCTCTCTGGTCTCTCTCTGGCCTCTCTCTCTGGCCTCTCTCTCTGGTCTCTCTCTGGCCTCTCTCTCTGGCCTCTCTCTCTGGCCTCTCTCTCTGGCCTCTCTCTCTGGTCTCTCTCTGGTCTCTCTCTGGCCTCTCTCTCTGGCCTCTCTCTCTGGCCTCTCTCTCTGGTCTCTCTCTCTGGTCTCTCTCTCTGGTCTCTCTCTGGCCTCTCTCTCTGGCCTCTCTCTCTGGCCTCTCTCTCTGGCCTCTCTCTCTGGCCTCTCTCTCTGGCCTCTCTCTCTGGTCTCTCTCTGGTCTCTCTCTGGTCTCTCTCTGGTCTCTCTCTGGTCTCTCTCTGGTCTCTCTCTGGTCTCTCTCTGGTCTCTCTCTGGCCTCTCTCTCTGGCCTCTCTCTCTGGCCTCTCTCTCTGGCCTCTCTCTCTGGCCTCTCTCTCTGGCTCTCTCTCTGGTCTCTCTCTGGTCTCTCTCTGGTCTCTCTCTCTGGCCTCTCTCTCTGGCCTCTCTCTCTGGCCTCTCTCTCTGGCCTCTCTCTCTGGTCTCTCTCTCTGGTCTCTCTCTCTGGTCTCTCTCTCTGGTCTCTCTCTCTGGTCTCTCTCTGGTCTCTCTATGGTCTCTCTCTCTGGCCTCTCTTTGGTCTCTCTCTGGTCTCTCTCTGGTCTCTCTCTGGTCTCTCTCTGGTCTCTCTCTGGTCTCTCTATGGTCTCTCTCTCTGGCCTCTCTTTGGTCTCTCTCTGGTCTCTCTCTGGTCTCTCTCTGGTCTCTCTCTGGTCTCTCTCTGGTCTCTCTCTGGCCTCTCTCTCTGGCCTCTCTCTCTGGCCTCTCTCTCTGGTCTCTCTCTCTGGTCTCTCTCTCTGGTCTCTCTCTCTGGTCTCTCTCTCTGGTCTCTCTCTGGTCTCTCTCTCTGGCCTCTCTTTGGTCTCTCTCTGGTCTCTCTCTGGTCTCTCTCTGGTCTCTCTATGGTCTCTCTCTCTGGCCTCTCTCTGGCCTCTCTTTGGTCTCTCTCTGGTCTCTCTCTGGTCTCTCTCTGGTCTCTCTGGCCTCTCTCTGGTCTCTCTCTGGTCTCTCTCTGGCCTCTCTCTGGCCTCTCTCTGGCCTCTCTCTGGCCTCTCTCTGGTCTCTCTCTGGTCTCTCTCTGGTCTCTCTCTGGTCTCTCTCTGGTCTCTCTCTGGTCTCTCTCTGGTCTCTCAGAGAGAGGCCCTAGTCTCCCTCTCTCTCCAGTCTCCCTCTCCCCAGTCTCCCTCTCTCCCCAGTCTCCCTCTCTCTTCAGTCTCCCTCTCTCATCAGTCTCCCTCTCCCCAGTCTCCCTCTCCCCAGTCTCCCTCTCTTCAGTCTCCCTCTCCCCAGTCTCCCTCTCTTCAGTCTCCCTCTCTCTCCAGTCTCCCCCTCCCCAGTCTCCCTCTCTTCAGTCTCCCTCTCCCCAGTCTCCCTCTCCCCAGTCTCCCTCTCTTCAGTCTCCCTCTCCCCAGTCTCCCTCTCCCCAGTCTCCCTCTCTTCAGTCTCCCTCTCCCCAGTCTCCCTCTCTTCAGTCTCCCTCTCCCCAGTCTCCCTCTCCCCAGTCTCCCTCTCTTCAGTCTCCCTCTCCCCAGTCTCCCTCTCTTCAGTCTCCCTCTCCCCAGTCTCCCTCTCTTCAGTCTCCCCTCTCCCCAGTCTCCCTCTCTTCAGTCTCCCTCTCCCCAGTCTCCCTCTCTTCAGTCTCCCTCTCCCCAGTCTCCCTCTCTTCAGTCTCCCTCTCCCCAGTCTCCCTCTCCCCAGTCTCCCCTCCCCAGTCTCCCTCTCTTCAGTCTCCCTCTCTTCAGTCTCCCTCTCCCCAGTCTCCCTCTCTTCAGTCTCCCTCTCTCTCCAGTCTCCCTCTCCCCAGTCTCCCTCTCTTCAGTCTCCCTCTCTTCAGTCTCCCTCTCCCCAGTCTCCCTCTCCCCAGTCTCCCTCTCCCCAGTCTCCCTCTCTTCAGTCTCCCTCTCCCCAGTCTCCCTCTCTTCAGTCTCCCTCTCTTCAGTCTCCCTCTCTCTCCAGTCTCCCCCTCCCCAGTCTCCCTCTCCCCAGTCTCCCTCTCCCCAGTCTCCCTCTCCCCAGTCTCCCTCTCCCCAGTCTCCCTCTCCCCAGTCTCCCTCTCTTCAGTCTCCCTCTCCCCAGTCTCCCTCTCTCCAGTCTCCCTCTCCCCAGTCTCCCTCTCCCCAGTCTCCCTCTCCCCAGTCTCCCTCTCTTCAGTCTCCCTCTCTCCCCAGTCTCCCTCTCCCCAGTCTCCCTCTCCCCAGTCTCCCTCTCCCCAGTCTCCCTCTCCCCAGTCTCCCTCTCTCCAGTCTCCCTCTCCCCAGTCTCCCTCTCTCCAGTCTCCCTCTCCTGCTCCTCAGATCTACAACCAACATGTTTAATATCTCCGCTTGTACTTGAGCAGTGGTGAGTTCAGGAGTTAGAAAGTTAGAAAGTGTGTGTTTGGGTTTTTACAGCCTTCAAACAAACAGCTGCTACTTCACGGATGTTGCTTATTTTCAGAAAGTAACCGAGGGATAATTAAGGGACCACTGTAATCCCATGGTATCCAGGCACAACCTTTAGATGGCCCCACCGAGAACCTTTAGACATGTGTTTCATGGGGACTATGACACATGCTCCAGGTTTGAGAACCACTGAATCAACAGGCAAATAAAAAAACAACAAACCTCTTGATGGTGCCAAAGCGGGAGAAGATAATTTCCAAGTCCTCATCAGTGGTGACTGGATTTAGTTTACAAACAAACAGCACGTTCTCAGGAGGCTTAATATCTGCGTCTGGGAGGTCTCCCACCTGCAGCGACAGCAGTGGTCAGAGAAGCAGCAGCGGAATCTACAAAAGAAACAAACTCTCACCATCTCCAGAAGAATGGCCTGAGTCTTTGCTTCCTTATCCTTCAGTCTCTCTTCCAACTCCTCCGCTGCTTTACCGTCTTCCTCGTCGATCACTTCATCTGCTCCGATCCGTCCACTCTGTACACAGAAGAATCTGTTTATCCAGTTGGTTTGTGTTTGTTTGCTTAAATACAGAGCACAGATGTGAAATGGTTTCACAGACTTCTCATCAGAGCTACACACTGCAGAGACACGTTCAAGGAAAAGAGAGAATTTTGTGTTCTTCATGTTCAAGGCTCAGAATGAATTTATAGTCAGTTCGATATCAAACATGCAATGCACAGTTCATACATATGCATCAAGAACAAACTGATATTTTGTAATAACAATATTACAAGTTATGTTTCATAACAAAGAAGGTTCTACTAATAAGAAAGAGTAAAGAAGCTAGTTCTGCTTGATACATGACATGTTTAGAGGAGACAGATGTATCTCAGATCCCCAGTTGTTGCTGGATGTGACCAGTCTGACCAGGTTCCTCTGATGAATGTGTGAATCAAGCAGAACTGGATTCTTTACAGTCTTGTGTGCTTTGTGTACTGCTGCTGCTCTGACTATCTGCTCTGTCTGGGGCCCACTGTAGTCTTGCACACTTAGTCCAATGTGGTTTTATTGCAAATGGTAAAAAAACTGAACCTTGAAGCAGAGTCACACACACAATAGATACTGAGAAGTTGATTTTTGTGGACATTTTGCATATTTGACCCTTGTGCTCTGTAGGTGAAAAGCATACTGACGTCCAACTGCTCTCTGGTTGGCTCTGGAGAACGATCCGGCACCGGCAGGTCAGCGGGATCGTCAAAAGGATCATCGAGGATCACGGTGTGGTTTATTCTGCAAGTCACCGAATGTTTACATGAGAAAAATCTAATATTAGCTTGTTTTATTTTAATGAAAGGAAGCTCACCTTATATCCTGAAATGGCACAAAATCTTTATCCACAAATGTCTCGTTAATCTTGGCCAACACATCGAATCCCTCAGTGACCTCCCCAAACACGGTGTGGACTCCATCCAGATAGTCGAGGTTCTCCCCAGCTGTGATTAGAAACTGCCCACAGACACATCAGCCCAAAACAAGCTTCTAAATAAGGTTTCTAAGCAGCTTGTGACCTATATTTGTGATATTGGCACCATTACCTGTGAACCATGTTGCCCACTCCCATTGTTCACCATTGAGACCGTGCCCTTTTTCTTGTGCTTGATTCTCGGCGTCTTCTCTGCATCAAAAAACCGTGCCTGGTCTCCATAGAGCTTGCTGAAGAGACGAGAGGAGAGCAGAGTATCAAACAGACATAGCACATAGCACTACATAACAAACCTTTGAAAGTACAAACATATTCAAACCTTACCTGTAAACTGACTCGCCCCCGCGGCCTGTCCCTGTGGGGTCTCCAGTTTGAACAATGAAGTCTCTCTATGTATTAACAAGTAAATATTATTATAAAACAAACATACATGCACAATAGCCATCGTATGTATTGGATTAAAAGAGCATCTCACAAACCTGGACATTGTGGATGAGGCAGTAATTGTAGTATTTAATCTTGCATAATTTAATGAAGTTTAAAGATGCTGTAAAACAGATTTATAGAGGTTATACCGGTTCACAATCAAGTCACAAGGTTCAACAGCAGTTTTAAATCATTACTATACCAAACTTCATATTGTACATGAAGCAACCCAAAACTGGTATTTTTATTTAGGTCGTGAACAATTACCAATATTGTAATTACAGCCCTACTCCCACTGACGTCTGCTGTCATGGTGTCCTTGGGCAAGACACTTTGCAGTGGGGTTAGTGAGTGTGGTGCTATGAGAATTGGGTGCCACCCAGAAATGGACTAATAAAGGGGATGGAAATGAATGAATGAATAATTAGAGCTCACCATTCGTCACACAAACATAAGATAGAGTAACGCTTTATTATTATGTGAGAACAACCTTCTCAAATAAATCCACGTGAGACTCACTTGTGTCTGACAACAGTGAAACTAAACAACAGCTAGCGTTAGCCAGCTAATGTCAATCTTCTCATTTGCTTTAGGTGAACATTATTAAGATAAAAAAGCTAAACACATTAGAAGAGTAACGCATGCAAAACAAGCGATACCTTTAGGTCTCTCCTCTGTAAACAAATCAATAACAATATCTCCCAAAGTGGTTTCAAGCAGCACCGCCATGTTGCTTCTTCTTCTTCATGTGTTTTCTGACTAGCAAACTACTTTCGGCACAATACCGCCACCTCTCGGATAACTGTGGTTAAATACAGATTGTCCATTACAGCCCCTAGGTACAAGCTCTTTTTTCTCAATTGTCCATTTACATCCAAATGCACGGACGAATTTAATAGTCAAGTATTTCTAAAGAGTTTAAAAGATTCCGTGAGGAGTGCTAAGAGAGCAGTTAGGCAGTTTGGGGAAGTAAGGAGGGAAAGCAAGTGAGTAGGAATCCATTTTGGAAAGCTGATCTTCTCGCGAGAAGAAACGTTGCTTCCTCAGTTGCAGTTGACCAATGAGACGATTCTAAATTAGTATTTAAACTGTTAACCCGCCAACCCGGGCCTTACGGTTATGAGTCAAGCCAAACGGGACTATTTTATTTAGTGTTTTAGCTTAGGTTCCGACCCGGCGCTAGAAGGTTCTGGTCATCATGACAGAAGACTCGGCTGTTAAAGTCTGTGTCAGGGTCCGGCCACTGGCTGAGAGGTAAAGCGTTAACGTTCTTGCTTGGTTCGGGTTGGCTCAGTTTGGGTTGGCTAACTCTGTTGTTAGCCAACTATGGGTGATTCTCTGTAACGGGGGCCTTTTGGGTTCTGAATTTTGAAATATTACCATAAACTACCTTTAGTTGAACATGACGATCTCAATCTCACACAAAAAGTTGTACAAATTACAAAGTACAATTTCATAAAAAAACATTTTTATTTTATTTTAGTAGACGGGTAAATGATTATATTAGCAGAAATGGGGTTGAAGGCAATGTATATACGTTTAAGATGGAATGAAAATCTTAAACAACACGGGACATTTTTGTGTGCCATCTGATACTCTAAAATATCTATACAAATGTGAACACCTAGCTTAAAATGCACGTTATTGGTAACTTTATTTTTAGATCTTCGTGTTAAACCCATAGACCGTATATATTAAACCCTAAACTTCTGGGACAAAAAATGCCCCAGTGAGAGAATCACCCAGTTATAGCCCTTACTTGATTATCATTTTGAAGAAGATGACATAGTCTGGGATCGCGTCTTAAATTCAGACAGAAGACATGTTTTATTGTCGATGGTAGAGACAGCACGAACACAGCACACGATCACAGAAACAATAGAATGCAAGTGTATTATACAGAGCGTTGGCATGGAGACCTCCAATCAGCAGCTTCCACAGTGCCATGTACCTTGGCCTTCAGATAGACACAACAAGGGAAAGGTACAGGCTTCTGCACATTGATAGAATGATGAGTTTAACTTTAACAAAAGTTGCTTAAAAGTGTTATGAAATCTCACATTCCCTCCCTGGTCATACATTCACGTGTGACCATCAGGATCGATAAACAGCAACATAACATCATAACTCAATACTTCAAAAACTCATAAACTCGGTACTTCACTCGGTACTCGGAATACTTCAAAAAACTCACTCATAAAACATGTTCAGATCTTTCATAAAACTTGTCAACAATCTTTAGTAAAATACCAAACTTCATCAATCGATGGTGGTTCCAGATATTGCTTTGAAAACAGTCTCTCCCACTTCTCCGTGTTGGATTCTTCAGGCTGCATTTGTGTCGAGCCATGAATTCTTCTGTGACGTGTCTTTCAATCACACGTTTCAGCTTTAGTGTCCAGATTCAGAAATCCAATTCAGTCCAAATTATGTCCAAATTCAGAAATCCAATTTTTCCAAATTATGTCCAAATTCAGAAATCCAATTGTTCCAAATGATGTCCATGCAAAAGAGGACGATGGTATTGTCCATGTCTCAGCAGCTCACAGCCTGACTGGAATCCGGGGCTGTGCAGATAGTCCATGTGCTGATCCAGATGCATTCTCTTGAGGTTTCTCAGTTTTGGCTTAAAATAAACACTTTTTGTGTAAAAAAAAAGTAGTCTTCGGTTCTCTAGATGTTACAGACAAGGCCCGCATCCTTCCACCACCTGAAGAAGATGACATAGTCTGGGATCGCGTCTTAAATTCAGACAGAAGACATGTTTTATTGTCGATGGTAGAGACAGCACGAACAAAGCACACGATCACAGATACAACAGAATGCAAGTGTATTATACAGAGCGTTGGCATGGAGACCTCCAATCAGCAGCTGCCACGGTGCCATGTACCTTGGCCTTCAGATAGACAAAACAAGGGAAAAGTACTGGCTTCTGCACATTGATAGAATGATGAGTTTAACTTTAACAAAAGTTGCTTCAAAGTGTTATGAAATCTCACATTCCCCCCTCTGGGCACACATTCACCTGTGACCATCAGGATCGATAAACAGCAACATAACATCATATCTCAATACTTCAAAAACTCATAAACTCGGTACTTCACTCGGTACCTCAAAAAACTCAGAACTCGGAATACATCAAAAACTCATAAAACTCATAAAACATGTTCTCTAGATGTTACAGACAATGCCCGCATTCTCCACCACCTGAAGAAGATGACATAGTCTGGGATCGCGTCTTTAATTCAGACAGAAGACATGTTTTATTGTCGATGGTAGAGACAGCACGATCACAGCACACGATCACAGAAACAATAGAATGCAAGTGTATTATACAGAGCGTTGGCATGGAGACCTCCAATCAGCAGCTGCCACGGTGCCATGTACCTTGGCCTTCAGATAGACAAAACAAGGGAAAAGTACTGGCTTCTGCACATTGATAGAATGATGAGTTTAACCTTAAAAAAAGTTGCTTAAAAGTGTTATGAAATCTCACATTCCCTCCCTGGTCATACATTCACGTGTGACCATCAGGATCGATAAACAGCAACATAACATCATAACTCAATACTTCAAAAACTCATAAACTCGGTACTTCACTCAGTACTCGGAATACTTCAAAAAACTCACTCATAAAACATGTTCAGATCTTTCATAAAACTTGTCAACAATCTTTAGTAAAATACCAAACTTCATCAATCGATGGTGGTTCCAGATATTGCTTTGAAAACAGTCTCTCCCACTTCTCCGTGTTGGATTCTTCAGGCTGCATTTGTGTCGAGCCATGAATTCTTCTGTGACGTGTCTTTCAATCACACGTTTCAGCTTTAGTGTCCAGATTCAGAAATCCAATTCAGTCCAAATTATGTCCAAATTGTTTAATCCAATTGTTCCAAATGATGTCCATGCAAAAGAGGACGATGGTATTGTCCATGTCTCAGCAGCTCACAGCCTGACTGGAATCCGGGGCTGTGCAGATAGTCCATGTGCTGATCCAGATGCATTCTCTTGAGGTTTCTCAGTTTTGGCTTAAAATAAACACTTTTTGTGTAAAAAAAAAGTAGTCTTCGGTTCTCTAGATGTTACAGACAAGGCCCGCATCCTTCCACCACCTGAAGATGACATAGTCTGGGATCGCGTCTTTAATTCAGACAGAAGACATGTTTTATTGTCGATGGTAGAGACAGCACGAACAAAGCACACGATCACAGATACAACAGAATGCAAGTGTATTATACAGAGCGTTGGCATGGAGACCTCCAATCAGCAGCTGCCACGGTGCCATGTAGCTTGGCCTTCAGATAGACACAACAAGGGAAAAGTACTGGCTTCTGCACATTGATAGAATGATGAGTTTAACCTTAAAAAAAGTTGCTTAAAAGTGTTATGAAATCTCACATTCCCCCCCTGGTCATACAATTTATTACATGGATAGAAACAATAAAGTGTGGCTCTGTCTGAAGCACAATACTCAGATGCTTAATAATATGTACAGTCTATGTTAATACCGCATCATTCATTCTGAAAGACTGAAGCAAATACACTGGTTAAACTGGTTAAAAAGATGTCCCAGTTGTCTGACTGTCTGCGATTATACACACACATACCATACATATTATACACTTTTATACACAATGTCTGCAAAATACTGAAGAGCCACTGACTGGGTCCACAGCCTGTCAGTCTGTGGGAGCGGAGACTAGGCCTGTCGCGATAGTCAATAAATCAATTAATCGCACGATAAATAAAATTTGCTCAATAACTTTTCTGGCCGCGATAAATCCCATTTGCATGCTTGTTTGTTTCCCCCGTCTCTCTCGGGTCAGAGAGCCGCAAAGTGGTCACGGGAACACTAGCAGTCTAGCAAGCAGACGGAAATTACTCAAAAATACAAAATACAGCCAAAACAGGACCTAAACCAGGACTTAACCAGGATTGACAATGGGGGACACAGTAGTTGTGAACATATGCCGGCAGCTGAGTTCTCATTCAGGCTTGATTAGTGACTATACTAGCGCAGCTAGCGTTAGCGTGTTCGCCGATGCAGAAGTACCGTACCATACCAATAAAATAAACTTATGGCGCACCTCCGTGAACACATACTGCTGTTATATAAAGTCTCTAGAAGGTCTCTGAACACAGAGATGCTGCAGACTTGCATTCTTGGAGTAGAACTTTACACAAAAAACCCGCTAGCTTAGCTGTTAGCATCAAAGCCCGCCCCGCTACTTCCGGTGGGCGCTACCGCAGCAGGACTTCTGTACGCCCCATTGGTGAACCCACATGTCAGTCACTTGTCATTCGCCTGGTGTGTGGGGAGGTGGGACTACTCCTGAGAGATCCTGTCTTAAGCCACACAAAGTCAACATGTTGGTATTTCTTTCTCGTAATCTGCCATAAAGTCTGAGAAATTATTGGGCCTCATTCACGAATAACTTCGTAAGAAACTACTCAACTTTCTTCTCAAGTTGTCCTTAAGTAGATTTCTAAGAAGTCCCCACGTGGGATTCATCAACGCACTCGTAAGCCGCTGAATTGTTCGCAGCTGTTCTCTCAGATTGATGAATCCCATTTCCTCGTAAGTACAGCGCGCGTGCCAGGTGCTTCATTAGCATAGGTACTTAGCATAAGTAACCGCCCACTAATGCCCATATAAGGGACTGCAGGGCCGTGTGCAGACGGCAGAGGGAACAGCAACAGGCCTAAAGCAACCCTTTTTTCTTCTTTTACCAGACTGAGAATAAAGTTATAAAATGTTGACTTAAAAGTCGAAATATTATGATAATAAAGTCGAACTAGCAAAATTATGAGATTAATCTAAGAATATGATGAGATTAATCTCAAAATGTTATGAGCTTAATTTAAAAATATATTATGTATTATTTTAAAGATGAATCTCAAAATGTTTTGAGATTAATCTCAAAATATTTTGGACCCTGGAGGAGATCCAGCGCGGACCAGCGCTGAGACCAATGCAGACCCGAGGAGAGACTGGAGTGACCAGCACACAGAAACCAGCGCGGACCTATAGGAGAGACCGCATAGACTGGAGTGACCTGACTGGAGAGACCGGTGCGCAGAGACCAGCGCGGACCGAAGAGAGACCGCATAGACCAGACTTGAGAGACCAGCGCGGACCTGTATGGATCCAGGAGCATGCAGCACGGACCCGTATGGAGAGAGACCAGTGCAGACCCGTATATGGGAGAGACCAGTGCAGACCCGTCTAGATCCATAGGAGAGACCAGCGCAGACCCGTATAGATCCATAGGAGAGACCAGCGCAGAGACTCAGCGCGGACCCAGTAACCTCCTGCAGCAGCAGTATATATGCCGTTGTTCTGTGGCCCGTGGATAAAGAAATGCCCCCTATAAATAGGAAGGGGTCACTAATACACGGCAAGATTTCCAATGTATTTGATAAAGCGTTGGCACATTTCATTTCAAAATGAATTAAAAAGTAGGCCAGATCTGCAGTGAAAAAGGCGGTATATAAATAAAGATTACTAATAAAGATTACTACAAATAAATAAATACATACATCGATATGACGGACATATCACTGGAATGTTGTATTTTTATTCAACTTCACCAAAGAGGACAACCCCGGCGTGTGAACATGTCGGCACTGAATGCGTACGAGTGCTCCTGAGGACTCGTAGGATTTGTACTTGCCCAAGAGAAATTCTGGTTACGAGAAATATTCGTGAATGCCACTTTCTTCGTAAAAACCGCGTAAGTAGGATTTACGTACAAATCTGTTCCTAAGAACCGTTCGTGAATGAGGCCCATTGACATTTGAGGCATCTGTTTCATATTTTCTTTACAAAGGTCCTGGCAGTTTTATTCCTGGTCATTTTTTGTTAAGAGACTGAGTCTATTTTATGTATTGTTTTTGGTTGTTAATTTATTGTGTTCTAGCGTTAAATATTCGTTAAAAATAAAAGTTTATTTCTCTTTGAAAAGGTGTACCTACATTATCATTGTAATCGATGCAAATGATCTCAGAACGACAATATAATCGCTTATCGCAATAATTTCTGAGACAATTAATCGTCCAGCGAAATTTGTTATCGTGACAGGCCTAGCGGAGACCTCTGCATATTCACAATTTGTCAGCTCCAAATGGAGTGGGAAAATAGTAAGAATTCTCTCAAGCGTTTTTGTAAAGCTCTAAAATCACAACAGCAGGCGTCTGTTGTGATTTTAGTTATAGAAAACTAAATGCACCTGAGGTTTAAGAATGTGTATCATGAAAACAACAGAAGTCACGTGTTGTGCTCTACAGGGAGGAGAATGCTGCTGAAAATGCACAGCTCTATTGGAAAGCTGACAATAACTCTGTCCATCAAATTGACGGAGCTTCAGTCAAAAGTTTCAGTTTTGGTATGTTTTTAAATTATGTCTATGCTTGCCTTTCCATAATGGTGCTTTTTAGAATGTGATAAATATAACAATATATGATTCTGAAATATATTTTAGATCGTGTTTTTACTGCTCATGAAACGACAAATCAACTTTACCAGACTATTGCCAAACCTCTGGTCGTGTCTACTGTCCAAGGATACAATGGTGCGTCTAGAATGTACTTTATATTTAAGTTTATCACAGTGTGGCGTCAAGTTTAAGACTTTTGTGATTGTAGGGACGATATTTGCCTATGGACAAACTTCATCTGGAAAGACCTTCAGCATGATGGGCTGTGATAAAAACCCAGGAGTCATTCCATTGGCTGTAGAAGACATCTTTCAGACCATTCAGACTGTGAGCCTCCTTAAACTGCTACAGCCTTGTTCTGATTGATTTGTATTTGAATATTTGTTGTTTCAGTGTTCCTCAAAGGAATTCCTGCTCAGAGTCTCGTACATGGAAATCTATAATGAGACTGTGAGCGATCTTTTGGTGGACAGTTGGAAGAGGAAGCCTTTGGAAGTCAGAGAGGCACTGAACGTAAGTGCAGTTTTCAGGGTGTTCCTTTAATTATGGATCATATGAAATTCAGTTATACACTAAAACTCTAAATAAACTGTCACTGTCACCCTTTAAAGAAAGGATTTTCTGTTTCACTTGTGCAGAAAAACATCTATGTGGCCGACCTGAGTGAGGAGCTGGTGACGAGTACTGCACAAGCTTTGCACTGGATTAGATTTGGAGAAAGTAAGATCCATAAAAGATGAGTTTTAAACAAACGTGTTTGAGTTATAGCCTGTTTCTGATTTACAGAAAATCGACATTATGGTAAAACCAAAATGAATGAGCGCAGCAGTCGCTCTCACACCATCTTCCGAATGGTAAGTTTGTTTTCCTCTTGGAATAATGAACCTGAGTCGTTTTCACTGTTTTACCTTTTTTATAGATTTTGGAAAGCCGGGAAAAGAGTGACTGTGAAAACTCAGACGGAGCCATCATTGTGTCTCATTTAGTGAGTGTTTCTCAGACGATAGATCTGCAGGTTTGGAGCATGTGTCATTCTCGTCTTCATTTCAGAATCTCGTGGACCTTGCGGGCTCTGAACGAGCCAGTCAAACTGGAGCTGAAGGTTTGTTCTGTTTTCTGGCCTCTTCGTTGCTTTAGACTTCTTTGCTTCAGTCTTTGTTCTGTTCTGTTTTGTAGGAGCCAGATTCAAAGAAGGCTGCAACATCAACAAGAGTCTGTTCACTCTTGGACAAGTCATCAAGAAGCTAACGGATGAAAGTCACAAGTCCGTTAAATACATGATTTACAATTCACTGATAAATGCATCTTCTTGGTTACATTTGCAGTACGGTGCGACAGTCTCCCCAGTTAAACCTTCCCACAGGGGTCTACACTAGACCACCCAACGAAATGTCTTATTCTATTGTACAGCCCCACAGCTACAGAGCCCACGACCCAAAGCTTCTGTATAATCATTAATTTATAGATCTAGAGTTCATCGTTTGCATGTGTTTTATTTCTCAGGGGATACACGAGCTACAGAGACAGTAAACTCACCCGTATCCTCCAGAACTCTTTGGGCGGAAATGCAAAAACAGTAATCATTTGCACAATCACACCGGCTGCTTTTGATGAAACCCTCAGCACTTTACAGGTCAGAGTTCCCACTGGACAGATTACTGTAATTACCAAACTATAACCATTTCTTTAAACCCTCTGACCTGTATAACAATGTCGATGTCTGTGTTTTATTTTGTCAATCAGCTGTGGTTTATGTGATGAGCAGATGAGGCCAACTTCTAATCGACTAGGTTTTATTACCTATAGCACACATACTTATTGCCAGATTAGATTGGTGAATGAGTCATGGAAGCTAACGGTTAAAGTAAGCAGCTAAAGTGATCATTACTTTTAATCAGAATCAGAATTATTAAGGCGATTGTAAGTAAGAAACTGTCAAACTAGGAGTTTGCTTTGGTGCAGAAGTGATGAAAAGGTAAAAATATATAAATGTATACATAAATAATCTTAATATTCTAATATATAAAACCTTGTGACTTCCTGTTTCTCACATGGCAATAAAAAGATTCTGATTCTTAAAAAAACTCGTCGCTAAATCAATTCATTAAATTTAAAAGACTTTTAAATTACTTTTAAGGACTGAAGTTTGCTGCTGTTGCTACATAAACACATGAGGCAGCCTGAATGTGGACAAAATGTACTTTCTCTTGACATTGTAACAGTAAAGTCCTGCAACTACTATAATTTAGAAATGTTAAGTTTTTTGATGAAAAATACATAAAGATAATTAAATCTTTTGTTTCTTACTTTTATAGATAAATCTTTTATTTGTCGAGCGTTTTTTCCAACACAAAGCGCCTCCAAAGCCCATATCACAACAGGCATAAATCCTAAACATAATCTACATTATGTTTAAAATACAGTTGGATCTCACGAAATATTATAAACACAAAGAACAGAATCGCAATTAAAAACACTCAGGATTAAAATGGTCTCATTAACAAGAGTAAAGATAAAACCCTTCAGTTGTTCTTGTGTTGCAGTTTGCCAGCACGGCCAAGAAGATGAAGAACGACCCCCACGTCACCGAAGTGTCTGACGACGGCGCTCTGCTCAAACGATACCGCAACGAAATCGTCGACCTCAAACGGCGACTTCAGGAGGCGAGAGATTCATTATCATTACTGCATTTTGCTGTTTTCACTTTGTTAACGTGGCTTTTTGGACTCGTCAGGTTTCGTCTGTGACTCAAAGCACCGCCACAGAGAAGGAGCTGCTCTCACAACTTCAAGAGAAAGACCAGCTGCAGCGAGAGCAGGAAGACCGGATCCGGAACTTGACTAATCTGTTGGTCAGCTCCAACCCCAACCCGGCACCTGTTCGGCAGGTACTAGCACTTTAACTCCCACAGCGGTCCATCTGCTGGACTTTGACTGTTCAGGAGGTACTAGCACTTTAACTCCCACAGCGGTCCATCTGCTGGACTTTGACTTTGTTTTCTATGCTGTATTTCGTTTATTTCTATGCAATTGTAAGTTTATGAACTAATCTCCATCCTAGACTGGGAGAAAGTGCTGGTTACCATAGAAACACACTGTATACTTACATCAGTTAATATTTACTTTAGCTGTACTTCTGTATGTTGTTTTAAAATAAACTATTATACTATTATGTGTATGTAGTTTTGACATTAATATTTTATCTCTTTCACTTTTGACTTTTTAAAGATTTGGTTATTTCTGTTGTGGATCAAGACATTTAGCCTTTCTTCTTCAGTTATGTTTGACCAGATATGATCTTTTAGGCTCCGAAACGCAGGATGACCTGGGGCGGGAAGATGCTTCGACTCGCAGCCACCTCCAGTGCGTCCTCTGAGGCTGTTCTTTCTGAAATGGCCAAAAGGAGGAGAGTCAACGTCTCCTGCATTGAGCCATGTGAGTTTGTCCTTTTGTTATTTTTAATCTTATACTTCCACAGAGAATGCAGCACAGGACAAGGATTAAAAAGGGCTTGAATGAAGCAAAGACGTATATTACTCAAAGTCCCCTCAACAAATGACCACACTGGAATATGAAACCATACAATGCAGGCGACAGTGGCTCAGTTGGTAGAGCATTGGCCTTTGAGCCAGAGGGTCGTGGGTTCGAGCCCGACCTTCACCACCTTGACTCCCACTGTCTGCTGTTGTTGTGTCTTTAGGCAAGACACTTCACCCCCATTGCCTAGAATGAGTCTGGTGTGTGTGTGAATGGTTGGTGGTGGTGGGAGGGGCCGATGGCACAGACTGGTTGCCTCGCTTCTGTCAGTGTGCCCCAGGGCAGCTGTGGCTACAGTAGTTTATCACCTGTGTTTGGAGTGAAGAATAATGACATGTGAAGGACTTTGAGTGTCCAGAAAAGCACTGTATAAAACCGATGCATCACCATTAAGATAAAATCAAGTTTATTGATCTCACGATGGAGAAATCCTGTGGTCACTCGCTTCAACATGGTTCCTTTTGCGACCTTTGGGATTTCACAGAATTATTTTGTGTGCAAGTTTGGGTAATATCCCTGCTGCTGGTATAACATGACACTTGCCTTTAATCTACTGTATCTAAACTAAATACAACAGTTATCTCAGAGGAAGTTACAAAACAACGCTTCACCAACACAGATCAGAGAATCAAAAACAAGAAATGCTATGATTGGAAAAAGCCAGTCTTGACTCAAAGGGGATGAGTGTGGAATAGGATTTATTTGTATTTTGTCATCAATGATGTCTATGTATTTCTACCCAATTTGATGTTGCTTGGACAAACTTATAACTGGTTTCTTATACGTTTTTGTTTTGTTTTTAAAGTAGATCAAGAATTCTATCCTCCGTGGGATGCGTTTGAGGAGCTCCCAGAAGACATGGATGCCACTCAAACCTCTATAACAACACGCAGCTTTGGAGACAGGTGTGTTTGCATTCGCTTGAGACGGTTTTCCCAAATAAAACCATAGTTAAACCTAATGCCTTTTTCTTGCCTTTCACTCTAGTCCTAAAGAATCAGCGTCTGGGGAGCAGCTGAGGGACTTGTCTGAGAAAATGGCCGCCCTCGAGCAACAACTCGAGATCGAGAGTTGTGAGAAAAGCGCGGCGGAGTCAAAGGCGAAAGCGTTGGTTGACAGAGTTACGGAGTTGGAACAGCAGCTGGAGGCGCAGCAGCGAGAGGCCAAGCTGGAGGAGGCGCAGCAGCGAGAGGCCAAGCTGGAGGAGGCGCAGCAGCGAGAGGCCAAGCTGGAGGAGGCGCAGCAGCGAGAGGCCAAGCTGGAGGAGGCGCAGACGGACGAAAATCAGGTTTGGAGCTGGTCCTTAGTAAATGTTCAGCAAAGAATGAACACGTTTCAATATCATGAGTCATTTCTGAGGTATCTAGAATCATTTACAAAGTCCAGAGAAAACCATTCATGCCCAAAATGGTATTTCATTTTAGAAACGGTTACAACCTTACATGGTGGAGAATATTATTGATACATTATTTGATTTCTAGATGCGGAGGCAGTTTTCAGAGGCCATCCAGTTGTGTGAATCTCTCTCCTCGGAAAAGGTATTTCTCATCATCTTTTTAGTATCAACCCAAAGTGTTAAAAGAAACTTTCCCCATGTTATAGTTTATTTATATAGCACCTTTCAGTCACAAAGTTCTAACCACTGCAGCACCGTAACATTGTTCCCTCATCAAAAATGGACCTGGAGTTGTTTTTACAGTGCCTTGCGAAAGTATTCGGCCCCCTTGAACCTTTCAACATTTCGCCACATTTCAGGCTTCAAACATAAAGATATAAAAATTTATTTTTTTGTCATGAATCAACAAGTGGGACACAATCGTGAAGTGGATGAAATTTATTGGATAATTTAAACTTTTTTAACAAATAAACTGAAAAGTGGGGCGTGCAATATTATTCGGCCCCTTTACTTTCAGTGCAGCAAACTCAGTCCAGAAGTTCAGTGAGGATCTTTGAATGATCCAATGTTGTCCTAAATGACTGATGATGATAAATAGAATGCACCTGTGTGTAATCAAGTCTCCGTATAAATGCACCTGCTCTTTGATAGTCTCAGGGTTCTGTTTAAAGCACAGAGAGAACCATGAAGACAAAGGAACACACCAGGCAGGTCCGAGATACTGTTGTGGAGAAGTTTAAAGCCGGATTTGGATACAAAGATTTCCCAAGCTTTAAACATCTCAAGGAGCACTGTGCAAGCAATTATATTGAAATGGAAGGAGTATCAGACCACTGCAAATCTACCAAGACCCGGCCGTCCCTCCAAACTTTCATCTCAAACAAGGAGAAGACTGATCAGAGATGCAGCCAAGAGGCCCATGATCACTCTGGATGAACTGCAGATATTTTATATCTATGTTTGAAGACTGAAATGTGGCGAAAGGTTCAAGGGGGCCGAATACTTTCGCAAGGCACTGTAGATCCATCCACGCTCATATCAGGAACTTCTAACACAAACGTGTAGCTCCGCCCCTTCTCCTGTCTCAGGCCCCGACTCCACCGGGCGCGTAAAACGGACGACGGATCCGTCCACACATGTCCGTTTCATCTCCGTCTCCGTTATCTCAATGAGGGTGAATGGAAGTGGCTCCACTGCCTCCGCATGCGTCCGTCTGATTCACGTCGGACGTATTCCGTTAACGGAGGGTGCAACGGACGCAGACGGACGAAATAGAAACAATCCTATTTGTTCCGTCCGTCGACGCGTGTCGGGTCCGTTTTCCATTGAAAATACAATGGAATAATATATTTACAACATTGTTAAACATGTATTGATATATGCTGTAGCCCTTGGTTATAAGTATTTGTTAATGACAATGATTATTAACAAACCTGTGTAATTTTCTTCATGTATTACTTTAAACAATTGTTTCCTGATCGTAAATCTACCATTCATTTTTCGCGTAATGTAAATACGCTAATCTTTACATACACCTCGCTTTTTTTTCTCTCGCTCTGTCCCCTCTACCTCCGAGGCGCTCTCTCCTCACCGCCGCGCGCTCCCACACACACACACACACACAGAGCTATACTGCACTTATGAAAGACAGATCTCACAACAACACTGGAGTTCTTTTCTCCTTTCTCTCTCCCCTTTTTGCTTTCAATAAGTTTTGCCTCATCCATCGCGACGTCCTCAATGCTTCAATATGCTGTGCTTTGCACTGATCATAGCCACAGCTCATTCAAATCACACACTGCTTCCTCTATTTGAAACTATAGCGGCTGCCTGTTGCCTAAAGTTGCGGAGAGGGGAGTTGGGTCAGATAAAAGTGTATGACGCGCTAAATAAGTATAGAAAACAAACGAAGAGGCTGGATCATAATAAACGCTGCGGACACACACTCACACTCACACTCACACTCTTACTCTTACTACTCCATCAGCCAAATATTCATTCATTCACACAATGCCCAAACGTGTCTCCTACAAAAACAAAGCAGGCTGATAAACGCACAGCCAGAGCTGCGCGCTGCTGCAGCCGGTTTGACCACTAGTCCGTTTTATGGACGTCTGACGGACAGCAGTCAACGGAGACGCGCCCGGTGGAGTCCAGGCCTAAGTCCTGTTATAGTATGATGTCATTATAAAACTATGACATCACACTCAGAGCAGTTTTAACCTTTGAAACTAAAATACATTAGTCCTTACAATCTGTGTGTTTTTCCATTTTAAGATTTGGGGGTAAAAAAACATTCTACTTCTCCCTATTTCGCGCTTGTTTCACCTTCTACATTCAACTGAAGATATTATTTCACGTTTTAAAACCTGGAAAGTCAAAGTAAACGGCCTCATGCTTCATATTTCTTCTTTTGAATCCCATGTTTTCGACAGGATTTGTTGCTTGTGGAGCGCGATTACCTCAAAGAGGAGCTGGGGCTGTCTCTGGAGCAGATTCAAACACTTGAAAAAGAAAAATCTTCTCTTTGCAAAAAACTTGAGGAAAAACAAGAAACGGACGAGTTTGAAATGTTGGAAGCACAAATCCGGAAAGATGATGAGGTTTGAGGAACACACTGTTTTAAAGTCTTTCAAAATAAAAGTATAATAACATTTGTTTTAACTCTCAGCTTGAGCAGCGTGAGGAAATATCACTGTTAAAGTTGGTCATAGATTCATCTGAACAGAAGTGTCTGGAGTTACAGGTAAGACGCAGACGCACAAATGATCAGTCAAAAACACTAATATTGTGTCGTCTTCTCCTCAGACGGAAATGGAAATGTTGTCGCTTCAGCTGAAAAAGAAATGTGACTTTATCGAAGAGCTTCAGGCAATGGTTTGTGATTAGTGATTAGTGCTCATGGCCAGAGTTTAGCTCCAACTCTCTCTGGCTCCTATTGACTGACATTGAACCGTTAAACAAGCTCAGTAACCGCTCACTCGCCATTTTTGGCTTAAATCCGTGGTTTAAAGCTCTCGATAATCTTAGTGGTTATTGTGATATTGTCTTTTCATTCAACCTTTTATTTAACCAGGAAAGTCCCATTGAGATTAAGAACCTGTTTTTCAAGGGAGTCCTGGACAAGAGGCCGCAAAAGTTACACACAATTACATAAAATTACAGATTATAAAAGTTACACCAAATCCAGATATGAGCCCTAACCCGGGACTAAGTGATTATACACTGCCCCAGAATAAATGAACCGTATCAAAACGACTGAACCATCAGCAGCGTCTGTTTCTGAACCCGGCTACAGCTAGCAAGGGGACTTCTTTCTAATCTGCCTCTTTTGCATTAAGGCTAACACGAAGGGTAACATCAGTACTCTGTCTGTTCTCTCTTAATCTGTAATCAATGGGTCTAACTCTGGTCTCTCCTAATCTGTAATCTATGGTTTAACTCTCTGTTCTCTCCTAATCTGTAATCCATGGGTTTAACTCTGTTCTGTCCTAATCTGTAATCTGTGGGTCTAACTCTCTGTTCTGTCCTAATCTGTAATCCATGGGTCTAACTCTCTGTTCTCTCCTAATCTGTAATCTATGGGTCTAACTCTGCAGAACGGTAAAGATTTGGTTCAAGAGGTGACTTTGCTTCAGCGCTCTCTGGGCGACGCCGAGAAGATCAGCATGGACACGAAGAAGGACTGGGCCTGTCTGCGTTCTCAAAATATGGATCTGAAAGAGAAAAATGTTAATATTACATTTTTACATTCTGAATGCATTTTTAATATGTGTGTATGTATATATGATATATATATATATATATATATATATATATATATAACATATATATATATATATATATATAACATAACATAACCAGTGTCTGATTTATTTTGTTATTATTTGCAGGGAACGTTGACTCTGAACGCAGAAAGTCATGAACATGAACTGGCCAGTCTACGCTCGCAGCTTGAGCGCGAGAAATCCAAATTCAAGAAAATGCAGTTTGATCTTCAGAAAGAGTTAAACATTGCTTTCGAGGAGAACGTCAAACTGGGTTCTCTTCTCGACGGCAAAGTCCCTAAAAGTGAGGCTGCTTTACCCTGTTGTCATGGTTACCGTCGCACGTCTTTCTCACCATTTCCTCCTCTGCAGATCTCATCGACAACGTTGACCTCGAGAGAACGGTGACAAAGCTAAACAAGGACTTGACGGCGTGTCTGGAGAATAACACGGAGCTCCACGTCCAACTGGAGGAACTGCAGCAGCTCCCCGACAAGATGGCCGAGCTCTCCAAGCAGGTACCGAGAGGACTTTAGGACGCTCTCCAAGCAGGTACCGAGAGGACTTTAGGACGCTCTCCAAGCAGGTACCGAGAGGACTTTAGGACGCTCACCAAGCGGGTACCGAGAGGACTTTAGGACGCTGTCAAGCAGGTACCGAGGGAACTTTAGGACGCTCACCAAGCAGGTACTGAGAGGACTTTAGGACGCTCACCAAGCAGGTACTGAGAGTACTTTAGGACGCTCTCCAAGCAGGTACCGAGAGGACTTTAGGACGCTGTCAAGCAGGTACCGAGGGAACTTTAGGACGCTCTCCAAGCAGGGTACCGAGAGGACTTTAGGACGCTCTCCAAGCAGGTACCGAGAGGACTTTAGGACGCTGTCAAGCAGGTACCGAGGGAACTTTAGGACGCTCACCAAGCAGGTACTGAGAGGACTTTAGGACGCTCACCAAGCAGGTACTGAGAGTACTTTAGGACGCTGTCAAGCAGGTACCGAGAGGACTTTCGGACGCTGTCAAGCAGGTACCGAGAGGACTTTAGGACGCTCACCAAGCAGGTACCGAGGGGACTTTAGGACGCTCACCAAGCAGGTACCGAGGGGACTTTAGGACGCTCACCAAGCAGGTACCGAGGGGACTTTAGGACGCTCACCAAGCAGGTACTGAGGGGACTTTAGGACGCTCACCAAGCAGGTACTGAGGGGACTTTAGGACGCTCACCAAGCAGGTACTGAGGGGACTTTAGGACGCTCACCAAGCAGGTACCGAGGGGACTTTAGGAAGCTCACCAAGCAGGTACTGAGGGGACTTTAGGACGCTCACCAAGCAGGTACCGAGGGGACTTTAGGACGCTCACCAAGCAGGTACTGAGGGGACTTTAGGACGCTCACCAAGCAGGTACTGAGGGGACTTTAGGACGCTCACCAAGCAGGTACTGAGGGGACTTTAGGACGCTCACCAAGCAGGTACCGAGGGGACTTTAGGAAGCTCACCAAGCAGGTACCGAGGGGACTTTAGGACGCTCACCAAGCAGGTACTGAGGGGACTTTAGGACGCTCACCAAGCAGGTACAGAGGGGACTTCAGGACGCTCACCAAGCAGGTACAGAGGGGACTTCAGGACGCTCACCAAGCAGGTACCGAGAGAACTTTAGGACATCAGCCCCTAACTGGACGTCCTTCTGCTGCTGTGTTAGCTCAGGCATATGTTTGTGTAAAGATCTGTCGTACAGATTAATCAAAACAAAGGAAGCTCTCACTCATCTGTACTTCAGTTGGGTTCAGGTTTCATTCTTAATCCAAAGAACTTTCTCAAGGAAGTTATGACGGGCTGTAGATCCAGAACTCAAGCTGTGTTTGTGTTTAAAGCTTGAAGAAAGTGAGTGTGTGAGAAAGTCCCTGACGGAGGAGCTGCAGGAGATCCACACGCTCAAAAGGGAATTGGAAGAAAAGGTTTCCAACTGTGAGGAGACCAGAAAAACTGATGAAGACATTCAGAAAGAACTCGAGGAACAAGTACGTTTGACTTTTCTGACCTGGACAGTCAAACACTTCTACTTAAACTATTAAAACTTTTAACTTTAGAGATTTTGGCTGCAGCCCTAGTCACAACACTTTTGACCTTTTTTCACAATTTATTGATATTATTCAACTTTTTTTTTTTTTTTTTACATTATGTCTATTGAGTTTTCACAAATACAGTATTTACAGTTTGGCAATCCAACAGAAAGTACAGAACACTTAAATGCACAGTATTAGATTTACATATTCTGTTAGATATATCTATGTTGCGTTAAACATTCACAGACTATAATGACAAAACATGCAGACATAGTGGATTTATGTGGACAAACAAACACAGTATAAGTTTTGTTGAAGTTCCCACAGACTAATAAAGGATGCTCATGTCCTGGTAAATATGATGTTATTCAGTTTAGTGACTTGTGGCCCCAAACGTGACACAAAGACCTCGTTACTGCGACGTTGGCCTCAAGTGCGAGTCACTGACAGCAGGAAAGTGAAACGTCTGCACTGTCATGTCGATGGTTTTACGTTCGCAGCTGGAGCAGGCGGCGTCAGAGCTGCAGAACGCACAGGCCACAAATGAGGCGGCCATGTTGGAATGGGAGAGCAGGCTGCAGTCGCTCTGTGAGGAGAGGGACGCCCTGCAACAGCGCATGGAACAGGTTGGTTTAGTCACACCACAGGATTCTAACGAGGAGTCATCAGCCTAGTTTTCTCCTGCTTCGGTCGTCTGGATGTCTAACCGGTCATCATCGGGTGTGGATACCGGAGTTCATTCCAACCAAGGAGTACACCAGACTCCACTCTCACTTTTCAGTTCAGTCTGAACCTGAAGCCTTGAACATGGGTGGGGTCTGCTGCTATTTTGTTGGAATGAAATCCTGCAACCACTGATTTGTCACTCCTGGTACAGACTATGGGGGTTCACCTCCCTTTTCCACTCAGCCCTTTTTAGTTTTTAAATACTGAACCAACAGAATTAAGCCTCACTTGTCACTTTTGTTTTTTTATCGAATCTATTATTTATGTCAAAGTGTCTTGAAACTATTGCAATGATTATAAGAAATTACATTTATAATTTGCTAAACCACAACATTTTTTTATTAGGTTCCCGAGGCCGGAAGTCTTGTGCTTTCCCTTCAAGAGCAGCTTGAGGAGGAGATGCAGAAGCTGTCCAGCGAGGAGGCGCTTCATCAGCAGAGAGTGTCAGAGTTGAACCAACAGATGCAGACTGTGTCCCAGGAGCTGGTCTCGCTGCAGCAGGAGAGAGACCACAGCTTTTCGTCTTTAGCCGCTTTGACAGAGGAGAGGGACCAACTCAAGGCTGACCTCCAAGAGAACATTGAAATGGTGAGATCCTCCTGATGTAAAGCTTCACATATTCCTGGTTATATTCCAGTTTTATCTAATCTTTTCTTTCAACAGATGATCGAGCTCCAAGACGAACTCAGGATTACTCAAGAGAAGATCCGTTCCCAAAAGGAGTGTATTCAGAAGCTGGAAGCACAGACTGCTGAGGAGTCTGCTCCTGATCAGCCTGAAAAACATGAGGCACAAGTGGGTGATCTGTAGTCCAAGCCCAGTATTCCAAAAATATATTATATAATTTTGATTTTATATTATATTCGGTATTTTTTTTTTACATTGAGATATGTAGGTAATTGTATTGTAATAATCTGAACAGATCAGGACACTTAAAGTGGAACTCCAGCATCTACAAGAACACAAGAAAAGCTCCTCAGACGAGCTGCAGACGCTGGAGTCCAGAGTGAGAGGTCTCAGTGAGGACAAAGATCAGCTGCAGCAGACTCTTGCTGCTCTCACACAACAGAAGCAGCAGCTGCAGCAGGTCCTGGACAGCAGCACAGACTCTCTGCAGACACAGGTTTGTACCAGACCCTGATCCTGATGCAACAACAGACTCACACATAAACTCTCCTGACGTCTCACTGCAGATTACTGAGCTGGAGCAGACTCTGCACATGGTCTCAGAGCAGAAGAAGAGTCTGGAAGAGCAGCTGCAGAACCACCTGGAGACGGTGAGACACTCGTCACAGCGACGCCTTCCACAGATGAACATCAGTGTTTCACAGAAACAGACTAAAAGCAAACCCTGCGAGAGTCACACAAACATTTTACTGGAGCTGGTGGGACCAGACTTTTCAGGCTGTGGCCCCGAGAGCTTCCTTTGGCACCAAGGGTATGGGGTTTTTAGGTTTTTTAGTAAATAAGGCAAGATGTATGGAATGTACCGTACAGAGCAAAAGTTGATTATGAAAACTGTAGACTGACACTGAGGGCATCAAACCTATGATGAACTCATGTGAATTATGTCCGTAGTAAAAAAGTATGAACCAAGTGTAAATATGTGTTATATTTATAATATTCTGGTTCTTCAAAGTAGCTCCTTTTGCTCTGATACTGCTTCACTCTTGGCATTCTCTGGATGAGCTTCAACAGGACCTGAAATGGTCTCCAACAGTCTGGAAGGAGTTCCCATGATGCTTTGCACTTATGGCCCCTTCACTCTGTGGTTCAGGTCCAAAACCGTCTGGACTGGCTTCAGGTCCAAAACCGTCTGGACTGGCTTCAGGTCCAAAACCGTCTGGACTGGCTTCAGGTCCAAAACCGTCTGGACTGGCTTCAGGTCCAAAACCGTCTGGACTGGCTTCAGGTCCAAAACCGTCTGGACTGGGTTCAGGTCCAAAACCGTCTGGACTGGGTTCAGGTCCAAAACCGTCTGGACTGGGTTCAGGTCCAAAACCGTCTGGACTGGGTTCAGGTCCAAAACCGTCTGGACTGGGTTCAGGTCCAAAACCGTCTGGACTGGGTTCAGGTCCAAAACCGTCTGGACTGGGTTCAGGTCCAAAACCGTCTGGACTGGGTTCAGGTCCAAAACCGTCTGGACTGGGTTCAGGTCCAAAACCGTCTGGACTGGGTTCAGGTCCAAAACCGTCTGGTGCGGGTCTACAGCAATAGTCATGAACAGAACTCAGTGAAGGAGGAGGGTGTCCACACTTTTGCTCTGTACTGTAAGACTGTACGGGGCCGGAGTGGTTAGCACTCTCGCCTTTCAGCAAGAGAGTCATGGGTTCGAATCCCGGTCGGAATAGGGTCTACCTGAGTGGATTTTGCATGTTCTCCCCGTGTCTGTGTAGGTTTCTTCCAGGTGCTCCGGTTTCCCCTACCACTAAAAACATGTACGTGATGGATATAATCCTTATATCCCAACCATGACCAAGCCGAATCTCGAGATGGTTCCCGGGCGCTGTTACTACGGCGACCACTAGTGGGTCAAATGCAGAAGACAAAATTCCCTTCGGGGATTAATAAAGTGCACCTGTTTTACATGTCGAGGTTTAAAGATGAAAAAGGACTCATTCTGAGGAG
>OZ035839.1:1267317-1272317 GCA_964034765.1 Knipowitschia caucasica
GTGTCTCTCTGCCTCTGGTGTCTCTCTGTCTCTGGTGTCTGTCTGTCTCTGGTGTCTGCTCTGCCTCTGGTGTCTCTCTGTCTCTGGTGTCTGTCTGTCTCTGGTGTCTCTCTGTCTCTGGTGTCTCTCTGCCTCTGGTGTCTCTGTCTCTGGTGTCTCTCTGCCTCTGGTGTCTCTGTCTCTGGTGTCTCTGTCTCTGGTGTCTCTCTGCCTCTGGTGTCTCTGTCTCTGGTGTCTCTCTGCCTCTGGTGTCTCTCTGCCTCTGGTGTCTCTCTGCCTCTGGTGTCTCTCTGCCTCTGGTGTCTCTGTCTCTGGTGTCTGTCTGTCTCTGGTGTCTCTCTGTCTCTGGTGTCTCTGCCTCTGGTGTCTCTCTGCCTCTGGTGTCTCTGTCTCTGGTGTCTCTCTGCCTCTGGTGTCTCTCTGCCTCTGGTGTCTCTCTGCCTCTGGTGTCTCTGTCTCTGGTGTCTCTCTGTCTCTGGTGTCTCTCTGCCTCTGGTGTCTCTCTGCCTCTGGTGTCTCTGTCTCTGGTGTCTCTCTGCCTCTGGTGTCTCTGTCTCTGGTGTCTCTCTGTCTCTGGTGTCTCTCTGCCTCTGGTGTCTCTCTGCCTCTGGTGTCTCTGTCTCTGGTGTCTCTCTGTCTCTGGTGTCTCTCTGCCTCTGGTGTCTCTCTGCCTCTGGTGTCTGTCTGTCTCTGGTGTCTCTCTGCCTCTGGTGTCTGTCTGCCTCTGGTGTCTCTCTGTCTCTGGTGTCTGTCTGTCTCTGGTGTCTGTCTGTCTCTGGTGTCTCTCTGCCTCTGGTGTCTGTCTGTCTCTGGTATCTGTCTGTCTCTGGTGTCTCTCTGTCTCTGGTGTCTCTCTGCCTCTGGTGTCTCTCTGTCTCTGGTGTCTGTCTGTCTCTGGTGTCTCTCTGCCTCTGGTGTCTCTCTGTCTCTGGTGTCTGTCTGTCTCTGGTGTCTCTCTGTCTCTGGTGTCTCTCTGCCTCTGGTGTCTCTGTCTCTGGTGTCTCTCTGTCTCTGGTGTCTCTCTGCCTCTGGTGTCTCTGTCTCTGGTGTCTCTCTGTCTCTGGTGTCTCTCTGCCTCTGGTGTCTCTGTCTCTGGTGTCTCTGTCTCTGGTGTCTCTCTGCCTCTGGTGTCTCTGTCTCTGGTGTCTGTCTGTCTCTGGTGTCTCTCTGCCTCTGGTGTCTCTCTGCCTCTGGTGTCTCTCTGCCTCTGGTGTCTCTGTCTCTGGTGTCTGTCTGTCTCTGGTGTCTCTCTGTCTCTGGTGTCTCTCTGCCTCTGGTGTCTCTCTGCCTCTGGTGTCTCTGTCTCTGGTGTCTCTCTGCCTCTGGTGTCTCTCTGCCTCTGGTGTCTCTCTGCCTCTGGTGTCTCTGTCTCTGGTGTCTCTCTGCCTCTGGTGTCTCTCTGCCTCTGGTGTCTCTCTGCCTCTGGTGTCTCTCTGCCTCTGGTGTCTCTCTGCCTCTGGTGTCTCTGTCTCTGGTGTCTGTCTGTCTCTGGTGTCTCTCTGTCTCTGGTGTCTCTCTGCCTCTGGTGTCTCTCTGCCTCTGGTGTCTCTGTCTCTGGTGTCTCTCTGTCTCTGGTGTCTCTCTGCCTCTGGTGTCTCTCTGCCTCTGGTGTCTCTGTCTCTGGTGTCTCTCTGCCTCTGGTGTCTCTGTCTCTGGTGTCTCTCTGTCTCTGGTGTCTCTCTGACTCTGGTGTCTCTCTGCCTCTGGTGTCTCTGTCTCTGGTGTCTCTCTGTCTCTGGTGTCTCTCTGCCTCTGGTGTCTCTCTGCCTCTGGTGTCTGTCTGTCTCTGGTGTCTCTCTGCCTCTGGTGTCTGTCTGCCTCTGGTGTCTCTCTGTCTCTGGTGTCTGTCTGTCTCTGGTGTCTGTCTGTCTCTGGTGTCTGTCTGTCTCTGGTGTCTGTCTGTCTCTGGTATCTGTCTGTCTCTGGTGTCTCTCTGTCTCTGGTGTCTGTCTGTCTCTGGTGTCTCTCTGCCTCTGGTGTCTCTCTGTCTCTGGTGTCTGTCTGTCTCTGGTGTCTCTCTGTCTCTGGTGTCTCTCTGCCTCTGGTGTCTCTCTGCCTCTGGTGTCTCTGTCTCTGTCTCTGGTGTCTCTCTGCCTCTGGTGTCTCTCTGCCTCTGGTGTCTCTCTGCCTCTGGTGTCTCTCTGCCTCTGGTGTCTGTCTGCCTCTGGTGTCTCTCTGCCTCTGGTGTCTCTCTGCCTCTGGTGTCTCTCTGTCTCTGGTGTCTCTCTGCCTCTGGTGTCTCTCTGCCTCTGGTGTCTCTCTGCCTCTGGTGTCTCTCTGCCTCTGGTGTCTCTCTGTCTCTGGTGTCTCTCTGCCTCTGGTGTCTCTCTGCCTCTGGTGTCTCTGTCTCTGGTGTCTCTGTCTCTGGTGTCTCTCTGCCTCTGGTGTCTCTCTGCCTCTGGTGTCTCTCTGCCTCTGGTGTCTCTCTGCCTCTGGTGTCTCTCTGCCTCTGGTGTCTGTCTGCTTCTGGTGTCTCTCTGTCTCTGGTGTCTGTCTGTCTCTGGTGTCTGTCTGCCTCTTGTGTCTCTGCCTCTGGTGTCTCTGTCTCTGGTGTCTGTCTGTCTCTGGTGTCTCTCTGTCTCTGGTGTCTCTCTGCCTCTGGTGTCTCTGTCTCTGGTGTCTCTCTGTCTCTGGTGTCTCTCTGCCTCTGGTGTCTCTCTGCCTCTGGTGTCTCTCTGCCTCTGGTGTCTCTCTGCCTCTGGTGTCTCTGTCTCTGGTGTCTGTCTGTCTCTGGTGTCTCTCTGTCTCTGGTGTCTCTCTGCCTCTGGTGTCTCTCTGCCTCTGGTGTCTGTCTGTCTCTGGTGTCTCTCTGCCTCTGGTGTCTGTCTGTCTCTGGTGTCTCTCTGCCTCTGGTGTCTCTGTCTCTGGTGTCTCTCTGCCTCTGGTGTCTCTGTCTCTGGTGTCTCTCTGCCTCTGGTGTCTGTCTGTCTCTGGTGTCTCTCTGCCTCTGGTGTCTCTGTCTCTGGTGTCTCTGTCTCTGGTGTCTCTCTGCCTCTGGTGTCTCTGTCTCTGGTGTCTCTCTGCCTCTGGTGTCTGTCTGTCTCTGGTGTCTCTCTGCCTCTGGTGTCTCTGTCTCTGGTGTCTCTCTGCCTCTGGTGTCTCTGTCTCTGGTGTCTCTCTGCCTCTGGTGTCTCTCTGCTTCTGGTGTCTCTCTGCCTCTGGTGTCTCTCTGCCTCTGGTGTCTCTCTGCCTCTGGTGTCTCTCTGCCTCTGGTGTCTCTCTGCCTCTGGTGTCTCTCTGTCTCTGGTGTCTCTCTGCCTCTGGTGTCTCTCTGCCTCTGGTGTCTCTGTCTCTGGTGTCTCTCTGCCTCTGGTGTCTCTCTGCCTCTGGTGTCTCTGTCTCTGGTGTCTCTGTTTCTGGTGTCTCTCTGCCTCTGGTGTCTCTGTCTCTGGTGTCTCTGTCTCTGGTGTCTCTCTGTCTCTGGTGTCTGTCTGTCTCTGGTGTCTGTCTGTCTCTGGTGTCTCCCTGCCTCTGGTGTCTGTCTGTCTCTGGTATCTGTCTGTCTCTGGTGTCTCTCTGTCTCTGGTGTCTGTCTGTCTCTGGTGTCTCTCTGCCTCTGGTGTCTCTCTGTCTCTGGTGTCTGTCTGTCTCTGGTGTCTCTCTGTCTCTGGTGTCTCTCTGCCTCTGGTGTCTCTCTGCCTCTGGTGTCTCTGTCTCTGGTGTCTCTGTCTCTGGTGTCTCTCTGCCTCTGGTGTCTCTCTGCCTCTGGTGTCTCTCTGCCTCTGGTGTCTCTCTGCCTCTGGTGTCTGTCTGCCTCTGGTGTCTCTCTGCCTCTGGTGTCTGTCTGTCTCTGGTGTCTCTCTGCCTCTGGTGTCTCTGTCTCTGGTGCCTCTCTGCCTCTGGTGTCTCTGTCTCTGGTGTCTCTCTGCCTCTGGTGTCTCTCTGCTTCTGGTGTCTCTCTGCCTCTGGTGTCTCTCTGCCTCTGGTGTCTCTCTGCCTCTGGTGTCTCTCTGCCTCTGGTGTCTCTCTGCCTCTGGTGTCTCTCTGCCTCTGGTGTCTCTCTGTCTCTGGTGTCTCTCTGCCTCTGGTGTCTCTCTGCCTCTGGTGTCTCTGTCTCTGGTGTCTCTCTGCCTCTGGTGTCTCTCTGCCTCTGGTGTCTCTGTCTCTGGTGTCTCTGTTTCTGGTGTCTCTCTGCCTCTGGTGTCTCTGTCTCTGGTGTCTCTCTGTCTCTGGTGTCTGTCTGTCTCTGGTGTCTGTCTGTCTCTGGTGTCTCCCTGCCTCTGGTGTCTGTCTGTCTCTGGTATCTGTCTGTCTCTGGTGTCTCTCTGTCTCTGGTGTCTGTCTGTCTCTGGTGTCTCTCTGCCTCTGGTGTCTCTCTGTCTCTGGTGTCTGTCTGTCTCTGGTGTCTCTCTGTCTCTGGTGTCTCTCTGCCTCTGGTGTCTCTCTGCCTCTGGTGTCTCTGTCTCTGGTGTCTCTGTCTCTGGTGTCTCTCTGCCTCTGGTGTCTCTCTGCCTCTGGTGTCTCTCTGCCTCTGGTGTCTCTCTGCCTCTGGTGTCTGTCTGCCTCTGGTGTCTCTCTGCCTCTGGTGTCTCTCTGCCTCTGGTGTCTCTCTGCCTCTGGTGTCTGTCTGCCTCTGGTGTCTCTCTGTCTCTGGTGTCTCTCTGCCTCTGGTGTCTCTCTGCCTCTGGTGTCTCTCTGCCTCTGGTGTCTCTCTGCCTCTGGTGTCTCTCTGTCTCTGGTGTCTCTCTGCCTCTGGTGTCTCTCTGCCTCTGGTGTCTCTGCCTCTGGTGTCTCTGTCTCTGGTGTCTCTGTCTCTGGTGTCTCTCTGCCTCTGGTGTCTCTCTGCCTCTGGTGTCTCTCTGCCTCTGGTGTCTCTCTGCCTCTGGTGTCTCTCTGCCTCTGGTGTCTGTCTGCTTCTGGTGTCTCTCTGTCTCTGGTGTCTGTCTGTCTCTGGTGTCTGTCTGCCTCTTGTGTCTCTGCCTCTGGTGTCTCTGTCTCTGGTGTCTGTCTGTCTCTGGTGTCTCTCTGTCTCTGGTGTCTCTCTGCCTCTGGTGTCTCTG
>OZ035839.1:1279817-1284817 GCA_964034765.1 Knipowitschia caucasica
CTGACGTCATCTGTGACGTCATCTGTGACGTCATCTGTGACGTCATCTGTGACGTCATCTGTGACGTCATCTCTGACGTCAACTTTGACGTCATCTCTGACGTCATCTGTGACGTCATCTGTGACGTCATCTCTGACGTCATCTGTGACGTCATCTCTGACGTCATCTGTGACGTCATCTCTGACGTCATCTCTGACGTCATCTCTGACGTCATCTCTGTCTCACTCGTCGGTTCTTTCTGCTCTCAGGACGACGACCATCGGGACAGAGACCGACAACGCTCTCGATCCCGCTCCAGAGACAAACACAAATCTCACCATCGCCACAGTCACTCGTCCAAACACTCGGACGACAGGGACCGGAGGCGCCGCTGACTCTGAATAAAAATACAAATAATAAAAATGCCACAGTTCTTGAAATACAAATAAATGGCTCCGTCCCATTTGAGAATCTTGTTTTAAAGGAGTTATACCTGTTTCTGCAGGGTTATTTTCAGTTTGAATGTTTAGCACCGCCCCCAACAGACACGAGGAGGCGTGGCCTATTCGTAACAGCGCTGCTCTCTACTCAGCACTTTTTGTGACTCTGGTCTGTGAAAGGCGGTATATATAAATAAAGATTACTTACTTTTTACGGCCTGAATTCATACACAGCTGAATCAATGAGCTAAAGTTTTCTACTAAATTACAGATCTTGATACTTGTTTGTAGTAGTACGCATTTTATTTGACTCATTAGAAAATAAATCAGGTTTAGTTCCTTTAAGCTTAAAGTAATATTTTTTTTAAACACTTGATTTAAGCAATTACCTCATTTTATATCTTTTTGCAGTGCAGGGAATTTGGGGAGTTTTGTTGCCCGACTATGGCAACTGGTGTCTCAGGTCTCCCATCACGGCTCTAACCTGGACCTACACTGCTTAGCTTCAGTAATCTGATGAGATCTGACTTTCACATGCAGATATGGTCATTCTATCACTTCTAAACACTTGGGCAAAGACCATGTTTATTTCCTTTACTCTAAAACAAATCGCAAAATGACCTAAAAACTACCGGTGCCGTGATCCCAGCAGAGTCCCTGAGAATGTCCTGTCGTCTGAAGTCCATGTGAATAAAAAAGTAACTACAATGGCAGGTTTTTATTATTTTTTTACAAATAACTTATCTGTTACAAAGACTGTCTTCCCCACCAAAAACAGACACATGATATTCAAAGTATTATTTCAACAATAAAAGACTGCCTGTTCACACCAAGCAACATGTCGAGCCAAAAACAAGTCTTGAAAAGGTTTTGAAATTAACAATACTTTTGATAAGTGCTTCAGAGATGTTTGACCTTCCACCTAAAGCTATGGTTCACCGTTACTGGCAGAACATCACGGGTTCAGTACAACATTTAAGGCTGTGGCAGTGAATTAACCTTTGGCGATTTTGACCAAGATTCTGGACCAAATTCACTGCAGTTTCTCATTATCTCAGGTGGACATTTTGTAACGGAGACAGAGGCGGAGAATGGATGGAGACCAGGACGACCGACCACAGACACTGGGGGTGGAGCAGGGGAGAACTCGGGCTCATTGTAAAAGTCCCGCCCCAAAAGTCAGTGCATTCTACTTTTCTTTGAGGCTTGAACTTAACAGAACATTTGAGGCCGAGGTCATAGGCTCCGTTTGGAACACAGTCTAACTCGTTTCTCATTGCGACGGCCTGATTTAAAGGAGCAGTATGTAGTCTAATCTACACCAGGGGTCTCCAACCTGTGGCTCGGAAGATACCACTTGCTCACCACCCCCGCTCAGGTAGCTCCCCAAAGGATTCAAGAACTTAACACATCATTCTGAGTCTCAACATTAAAGCAGGGACACTGTACGGTGTAATGGTATATTCTGCACGTGTGTTCTCCATGATGGCTGTAGTTATTACACAGATTATTTTATTACGACTGCTAAAAAGGAGTAGCTCTCTTTCTGTGTCATAAAAGTAGCTCTCAGATTCAGAAAGGTTGGGAACCCCTGATCTACACAGTTAATGATACATGTCGGTGCTTGTACCATAAGCTACAGCTGTTCGGGGTCTGAGCAGAGACAAAACCAGCTGTGAGAGTTCAACCAATAAACTGGCAACGCAAATAACTCGTGTCGTCTGCTTCAAAACTCAAATATCAAAAGTTTAACAATATGGCCACCATCGTAAGAATCTGCATTTACGTCTTGAAATGGAAGCTGAATACAGTATAAAACATGTTGATCTTGTTTCTGGGGATAAAATAGACGTGAGTTTAATCTTTTCTACATACTGCCCCTTTAAGTGTGGTTTGGTTTCTCCAACATGACACCTGCATTCCAGTTGTATTTGAAAACTACACTTGTAAAATGGCGGCAATGGCCTCCGTTATTACAGCCCTCTAGCTTCGTAGAGAGTCGTTAAGGCACAAACTGGCACCGATCTAAAAAGGTACAAAAGGAAAATTCATGGTTTCAAACTGGGGGAATAGGGAGTTATTCAGGGCATAAAGCTACTATACTTACAGAAAATACAAGAATTTCATAGTGTGAGAAAAAGGCACATTCTAAAATATGTACAGTCAAAGCTGAGTTTCACCTCTGTGCTGTAACAAGGCATGCAAAAAGTTTGTTCTGTCCGTTCAGAGAGGTTTCTCACCGCTCCACTTTACAAGGCACCAGAGTTTCTCTTATTCATTGGCACAGTCAGTTATTTAACACTGAAAAAATGAGCAGCGAGGTATTGTCAGCATCTCAGGCCCGAGGCGCCCTCTGGAGGACAGAAGGGGGAAGGCATCTGGCTCAGAAGTGTCGTGGGAATTCGCATTGTTCGCAGCGGTCCAGGGCTGGATGATTGAGGAAGGTGCAGGCCGTACAGCTCCACTGGGCCTCGTCCTCTTCAGTGGAGGCTTTCAGGCTCATACCGCCCTCTACAGGACAAAGCACAGATTACACCCTATGGATCTACACATTACAACTAAATAAATGCTTAATAATATTTGCATTGTGTGTGTGTGTAGAAATAAAAACTCTTGATCATGGTACAGTGTTCTGTGAAAGAATGAATGAACCTGAAGCAGTTTGATTATTTACTAATGTGTAAATAAAACTATTGTACGTGTTTTGATGAAACGTAAACGCAGCAGTTCTTCCTGACGTTTGTTCCTCGTCCACTTTGTTTCTTTATCAACATAAACAAACCTACACTTTGTACATGGATACAGTTAATGCCAAACTTAATAATATAATAATAATAATCTATAATCTAAGGACTGCAGACGTCAGTGAGCGAGGTGCTAGAGCTGATGTAACTGTAACTATGGCCCATGGTTCACAGAGAAGACGACACTAATACTGTGATCATTGTTTACTTTTGGGAGTAGAATTCTCCACTCCCAGAACATTATGTAACAAAAGCAAACAGAAAGAATATGTTCTGAACTTACCAGAAAAAGTACCTTTAGGTCTGGGTGGAACAGGTCCCACAAATCCAAGGTTGTCATAAAAGTTATGAATTGCACTGGGATTGAGGTTAGACCCTGTGAAGATAAAATAATGTTTTTAATAAATAAACTGGGTTCACCATCGGACTCATCGGTTGTAAATTTCTCCTGTGTGAGATTACTACATTACTACAAGTACATCTTATCTTATCTTAATGATTAGCATTGGAATCTTAAAATATCTTTCTTTCATAAAGGTTCTTTCATACTCCAGTCATGAATGTAATTAGGTCTGTGTGTTTTAAGAGTCTGCGCAGTCAGTAACCAGCAGTGAAGGAAACCTTAAACAAACGTGGCGCCCTCTGTCTGTGGGAGACAGAGCTGTAGTCTAGTGTCTGGAGGAGGCTCTAGATCCGCTCTGATGGACCAGAAGTCTCTCTCTCGCTCTCTCTGCGCTCTCTGCTCTCTCTCTGCGCTCTCTGCTCTCTCTCTGCGCTCTCTGCTCTCTCTCTGCGCTCTCTGCTCTCTCTCTGCGCTCTCTGCTCTCTCTCGCTCTCTCTCTGCTCTCTCTCGCTCTCTCTCTGCTCTCTCTGCGCTCTCTGCTCTCTCTCGCTCTCTCTCGCTCTCTGCTCTCTCTCGCTCTCTGCTCTCTCTCGCTCTCTGCTCTCTCTCGTTCTCTTCTCTCTCTCGCTCTCTTCTCTCGCTCTCTCTCTCTCTCTCGCTCTCTTCTCTCACTCTCTGCTCTCTCTCGCTCTCTGCTCTCTCTCGTTCTCTTCTCTCTCGCTCTCTTCTCTCGCTCTCTGCTCTCTCGCTCTCTGCTCTCTCGCTCTCTCGCTCTTCGCTCTCTCGCTCTTCGCTCTCTCTCTGCGCTCTCTCTCTGCTCTCTCTCTGCTCTCTCTCTGCTCTCTCTCTGCTCTCTCTCTGCTCTCTCTCTGCTCTCTGCTCTCTCTCGCTCTCTCTCGCTCTCTGCTCTCTCTCGCTCGCTCTCTGCTCTCTCTCTCTCTCTCTCGCTCTCTTCTCTCTCTCTCTCGCTCTCTGCCCTCTCTCGCTCTCTGCCCTCTCTCGCTCTCTGCCCTCTCTCGCTCTCTGCCCTCTCTTGCTCTCTCTCGCTCTCTCTCGCCCTCTGCTCTCTCGCCCTCTGCTCTCTCTCTCTCTTCGCTCTCTGCGCTCTCTGCTCTCTCTCGCTCTCTGCTCTCTCTCTCTCTTCGCTCTCTCTCTCTGCTCTCTCTCTGCTCTCTCTCTGCTCTCTCTCTCTGGCTCTCTCTCTGGCTCTCTCTCGCTCTCTTCTCTCTCGCTCTCTTCTCTCTCGCTCTCTTCTCTCTCCTCTCGCTCTCTTCTCTCTCGCTCTCTTCTCTCTCGCTCTCTTCTCTCTCGCTCTCTTCTCTCTCGCTCTCTTCTCTCTCGCTCTCTTCTCTCTCTGCTCTCTCTCTCGCTCTCTGCTCTCTCGCTCTCTGCTCTCTCTGCTCTCTCTCTCTCTCTCTGCTCTCTCGCTCTCTCGCTCTCTCTCGCTCTCTCTCTGCTCTCTCGCTCTCTGCTCTCTCTCGCTCTCTGCTCTCT
>OZ035839.1:1289817-1372317 GCA_964034765.1 Knipowitschia caucasica
CTCGCTCTCTGCTCTCTCTCGCTCTCTGCTCTCTCTCGCTCTCTGCTCTTCTCTCGCTCTCTGCTCTCTCTCGCTCTCTGCTCTCTCTCGCTCTCTGCTCTCTCTCGCTCTCTGCTCTCTCTCGCTCTCTGCTCTCTCTCGCTCTCTGCTCTCTCTCGCTCTCTGCTCTCTCTCGCTCTCTGCTCTCTCTCGCTCTCTGCTCTCTCTCGCTCTCTGCTCTCTCGCTCCTGCTCTCTCGCTCTCTGCTCTCTCTCGCTCTCTGCTCTCTCTCGCTCTCTGCTCTCTCTCGCTCTCTGCTCTCTCTCGCTCTCTGCTCTCTCTCGCTCTCTGCTCTCTCTCGCTCTCTGCTCTCTCTCGCTCTCTGCTCTCTCTGGTCTCTGATTCAGATTCATTTTTTTTGCCATTTGCAGTAAAACCACATTGGAAAAACTGGTCTCTACAGGGACCTCCATCAGGGACCAGTATGTTGACAATGTGGAGTACGTGGAGTATGTACAGTATGTGGAGTACGTAGAGTATGGAGAGTATGTACAGTATGTGGAGTATGTACAGTATGTGGAGTATGTACAGTATGTGGAGTATGTACAGTATGTGGAGTATGTACAGTATGTGGAGTATGTACAGTATGTGGAGTATGTACAGTACGTGGAGTACGTGGAGTACGTGGAGTACGTGGAGTACGTGGAGTACGTGGAGTACGTGGAGTATGGAGTATGTACAGTATGTGGAGTATGTGGAGTACGTAGAGTACGTGGAGCCTTGAGAGAAAGTATTGGCAGTGACACGGGGAGAGAAAAGAGCGATGGATGAACCTTTTGTTTGAAGCAAATCGATTTCTTTGGTGAGACAGTCGATGTCAATCTGCAGGAGCCTGTTTTTACATCTCAACTGCTTCATTTCCTCGATCTGGAGGAAAAACATAACAAATACAGAAACAAATGTTAGGATTCAAAAAGAACATGACCCCACAGCTGTAAACACAAACTACCTCAAATCAGCTGTTTAACTCCTGTAGAGTATAATAAGTTCTAGACACATTATACAGCAGTTAACGACATCAGGGTCACTCACAGAACACTTCCTGCTGCAACAGTCCAACAGGAAGCACTGCATTTTTCTAGTAAGCAACAGTCCAACAGGAAGCACTGCATTTTTCTAGTAAGCAACAGTCCAACAGGAAGCACTGCATTTTTCTAGTAAGCAACAGTCCAACAGGAAGCACTGCATTTTACACACACACACACACACACACACCTATTAGGAGTGGACTGACGCCTCCATAGTGTTCACCAAATGTGGACATTGGTCTCTCCCTATGGTCCAGTACCATGTGGTCTCTCTCTATGGTCCAATACCATGTGGTCTCTCCCTATGGTCCAGTACCATGTGGTCTCTCTCTATGGTCCAATACCATGTGGTCTCTCTCTATGGTCCAATACCATGTGGTCTCTCTCTATGGTCCAGTACCATGTGGTCTCTCCCTATGGTCCAATACCATGTGGTCTCTCTCTATGGTACAATACCATGTGGTCTCTCTCTATGGTCCAATACCATGTGGTCTCTCTCTATGGTCCAGTACCATGTGGTCTCTCTCTATGGTCCAATACCATGTGGTCTCTCTCTATGGTCCAGTACCATGTGGTCTCTCCCTATGGTCCAATACCATGTGGTCTCTCTCTATGGTCCAATACCATGTGGTCTCTCTCTATGGTCCAATACCATGTGGTCTCTCTCTATGGTCCAGTACCATGTGGTCTCTCTCTATGGTCCAATACCATGTGGTCTGTGTTGGTGATATCAATGGTTTTGTTTCCGAGATGATTCTGTTGTGATTTGGAGCGATAAAAGAATAAAGTGAATTGAATTAGACAAAGCCCATTTGTAAATAAGATAGCTGGAGCCAACTTTAGCTGCATTAGCTTCATGTCGTAACAGAGGCAGACACGTTGCTAAGACGGTTGCTAAGGCAAGCTGGAGTTTCCCCCACGAATCTGATTGGTCCATCCTTATACGGCTCATATCTGGATTTACAAAGACTGCATCGAAAGATAAAAACCAGAATCAGAGAGAGACAGTTACTGAGCCAGAGCACTTTACTTTTCAAAGAAAGTCAACAGAAGCCAGAGTTGGAACAAAACTTTGTCTATGAGCACTTCCCTATGGGCTTCATTGAGCTAGAGGGTTAGCATTGTCCATCTTTGTACAGTCGTACACAGGTGTAAACTAACGTGAACACAAGTCCCACAGGTGTAAACTAAAGTGAACACAAGTCCCACAGGTGTAAACTAAAGTGAACACAAGTTCCACAGGTGTAAACTAACGTGAACACAAGTTCCACAGGTGTAAACTAACGTGAACACAAGTCCCACAGGTGTAAACTAACGTGAACACAAGTTCCACAGGTGTAAACTAACGTGAACACAAGTTCCACAGGTGTAAACTAACGTGAACACAAGTTCCACAGGTGTAAACTAACGTGAACACAAGTTCCACAGGTGTAAACTAACGTGAACACAAGTCCCACAGGTGTAAACTAACGTGAACACAAGTCCCACAGGTGTAAACTAACGTGAACACAAGTCCCACAGGTGTAAACTAACGTGAACACAAGTCCCACAGGTGTAAACTAACGTGAACACAAGTTCCACAGGTGTAAACTAACGTGAACACAAGTCCCACAGGTGTAAACTAACGTGAACACAAGTTCCACAGGTGTAAACTAACGTGAACACAAGTCCCACAGGTGTAAACTAACGTGAACACAAGTTCCACAGGTGTAAACTAACGTGAACACAAGTCCCACAGGTGTAAACTAACGTGAACACAAGTTCCACAGGTGTAAACTAACGTGAACACAAGTCCCACAGGTGTAAACTAACGTGAACACAAGTTCCACAGGTGTAAACTAACGTGAACACAAGTCCCACAGGTGTAAACTAACGTGAACACAAGTTCCACAGGTGTAAACTAACGTGAACACAAGTCCCACAGGTGTAAGAGTGTGTTTACCGAAGGGACCTGGGAGGAGCTGGAGCGCTCCAGTCTCCGTCTGCTGAGGTCGTTCTCCATCTCATTCACTTCCTCCTTTAGTTTCTCCAGTTTTTTCTTCTTCAACTCCAGCTCGTGCCACAGTCGGTCCATTCTAGCTTTCTGGTGCACCAACAACGCTGGAAGAACAAGCAACAATCTCAGCATTTTCATACTTCTGTCCAAAGATTGTAGTGGGTTTTTCTTTACTTTGGAGATTTTTACTTATTGTGTCGATGTGTGAGTTTATCTCCAACCTGTGTCAAACTTTAAAATACTTTAATTCAAGCATAGAGGCGACAGTAGCTCAGTTGGTAGAGCATTGGCCTTTGAGCCTGAAGGTCTTGGGTTCGAGCCCAGCATGAGACCTTCTCCACAAACTCCATTGATGTCTGCTGTCGTTGTATCCTTGGGCAAGACACTGAAGACCTGAAAGATCAAGGCTATGTAATAGAGCGGCCATCCTCCTGTGGACTCACCACCTCTAATGTGGGAGAAGTGTCTTGCCTAAGGACACAACAACAGTTTGGCACTTTGCTGGGATCTGGCTGTGGCCACTCTCAGGCGAGTCTCAGGAGGTGGAGGCATGGAGCAGCCTTAGTGACGCTGTTGTCTCTGGCCCTCAGGGAATCGCCATGGCAACGTTAGCCCCAAACACCTGTCCCTCTGTGCCAGTGCAGACTGAGCTGGAGCAATGGACTCACTAGTTTATTGACTTTGTATTATTGGTTATTTTCATTGTTAATAACGACTGTAGAGCGCTTTGTAAACACTGTTTTTGAGAAGTGCCAAAAAATACATTATTATATTTTTATCATTATTATACATCCATCTTCTTCCCCTTGATCCAGTTCTGGGTTGGGGGCGGCAGTCAGAGCACCAGCCCCTGATCCTCCTGGAGGTGCTGAGTCCACTGGAGGAGGACTGACAGCGGGTGCTTCAGGCAAAGTGGGGTTAAGTGTCTACCACAACCTTCAGGCTCAGAGTATAACAGTGTTACTAACTGTAATCCTCTCGTTTTAGAATGTTTTGGTACAAAAAAACGTGCATCAAACAGTTCCTTCCAATCACCAGAAACTTTTAACTGAGGATTAAATGAAACTGAGAATCAGGATCTGAGCCCTCTCCCCTTCACTCTGAGCTGACAGCGGCTTTCTCTTTCTCTGCTCTACTCCTAAAGAACTTTTTTTAAAGAAGTAAAAGTATTGGACCTGTATGTGTGTGTTTTTGTGAAAACATTGTTACAGAATAATGATGAAAGAAAAGAAAACAGTACATGACATATCATAAATAAATAAGTCGACAGAAAAGGGTCATGTAGTGTTTGATACTGAATCTTAGATGCGGCTCACCTTGAGTATACGCAGCATCATCAGAGCCCATGCTGAGCCTTCGAGGCTCGTTCTGCCTCTCGTGTGTCAAGGACAGAGGGTCCGACAGGTGAAGAGGATCCGGCTCAGCAAACTGGTGGTCCGCTGGGAGGCTGAAGAGGTTGTTGGGTTCAAAGGTGGGAGACTTGACTCCAGGAGAAACGGCCGGGGGTTTATTAGGGGATACTGTAATCTTAAAAGTGTACTTGGTGTTGGGCTGAGTGACCACCACACGAGGAGACGATGTAGTGTTTCCTCCCACAGAGCTGCGGCACTTGGGTGGATGATGATGAATATATGACGGGCCCATGCTCACCTGACCCCCCATACTCCTGGAGCCTGGAACCCCTGGAGGCCCAGCAGAAATGCAAACAGTGGGGGCACCTCCCAGACCACTATCTGCTGCAGCATTAGCCGAGATACAAAAACGAGATTGGGAGCGCGAGTTGCCATGGGTCAGGGCAGCCCCAATGGTGGCAGGGACCCCAATAGCAGTGGGGGGACTGGCGGAGATACAGAGGGTGGGCTGGCCTCGGCCCCCCATGCTCAAAGGAGCAGAAGGCGCAGAAGTGGAGTTGGGGCAAGGCGTCCTGAGCACAGCCGTGCTGGAAGAGCTGGTCCTCTGGGGAGATTCTAGCTTAATTTCAATCTGATTTTTGCGAGGTCCTGTAGAGATGTTCTGAATATTATACTGACTGACAGGCACAGAGGAGGTGGACGAGCACGACGACACACCTGAGGACGAGCCCTGGCTCCCGAAAGGCCCCATGAAGGGAGCCTGAGGGGTGGTGGGCGAGCTGATGGGCATGTAGACATGTGAGGTCTGATGGCCCTGTGAGCTCTGAGTAACAGCCCTGGATAAGGAAGGCATCTGCTGGGGCGGCTGGGAGGTGGGGCTGTACTGGCCCCGTGCACTTGGAGGAACGGCCCGAATACTCGCCGACTGACTCACGTACGGCCGGATGTAGATGGAGTTGCCTTGGGGACTCCCGAGCCCAGCCTGTGACCCCCCGTGAATGTGCAAAGATGTGGGCGTATTGCGGCCGCTCTGAATGTTTGGTGCCAAAGTTACTGTGATGGGATTGAAGCGAGGAGTTCCTTTGACCCCCATAGGGTAAAGTCCCAAGTGCTGGGGCGGCTGCGGCTTTCGGGGTGGTTCCATTACACCGAACACTGTTAGGCTGGAAGGGGTCTGTGGCAAAGCAGACTGAGAATTCTGGTCAAAAGACTGGCTGTTAGGGGCCAGTGCAGCCTGGAAGGGCCCGTCACTCAGGCTGTGGGCCAATGTCTGGCTACCGTTCATCCTCAAGCCATCAGATACATTCTGACACTGCACACCCAGATTCAGCTGGGTCATGTGATTTTGGAATAGCGTGAAAGAGGAATCTTCCGAAACGCTGTCCTGTCTTCCTGGACTCAGTTGGGACAGGTGAGCATAACATGCATCCAAGTTATTGTTATTCTGTAGAAGAGAAAAAACAACATGTTACTCAAAGACAAGCAGTAAGACTTTCCAAGGGAACAATGATGGAAAATGAGTTTGAAACAAGATTCCTCCCAGTGGGTCTGGGTGTTAGAAAACAGTAATACTGCTATGATTTTGAGGGACAGTATGAAACTGAAGTGTTATGGTGCGATTGACACGTGCTCATAGTGCAGAGAGAAACACCGCGTCTGCAACAGAGAAGGAGGCAGAAAGCAGCGCGATGGATTTGTGGATCTATTATTGGCTGAAACAAAAGCCCACTTCCCGGGAGGCGATCATGAACTGTCTGTTTAATTCACCGTGTTGGTGTTAAGAGTAAGCGAGGTTACTAATATGGAAGTAAGCCATACATCTTGAGTTATAGAACATTTCACAGACTGATGTCCTCAAAGCACGTCACTTTAGCCTCTGAGCATCAGACGTTTACCGATTGTACATTCATTGACAGTAGCACCCGGCTGACATGAGGAGAACATGCAAACGCCACACATAAAACACCCCAGTCGAACCCCGGCACAAGAGCTCTCTGCTGTGCCACTGTGGTGCATTTACCATCATCCAGAGGGATGCTAGCTTCCATCCTGGCTCTGCTGAGGAAATATTTGAGACAAATGCGGTCGGTTCATGAATCCCAACCACAAACATTCCATTCACGGTGAAATTAAGTCACGTTATTCGCTCAATCAATTTTCTCAGTGGAACTGCAACAGTTGATCTGGTGTTTGCTCCAGTCCCCATCTCCTAAGGTGCCAGTGTTCTGTCTTTGACTCATCAGTAACATGTTTGTATGTGCTAGAGCCTGATAGACCCCTCCAGTGTTTAAAGGACCAGCTTCTGCAGAGTGTGTCTGGATCATACAGGAACCAAGATCCCAACACACTGGTGATAAACTACAAGAAAATTCACAACAACTAAAAAATAGCACCACACAGGGAGTCAAACCGGTTCCAGAAAGGGCCGGTGAAGCTGTAGGTTTTAGTTCCAACCAGGAGCCACAGCGGCCCTTTGAGGACTGCTGTGGCCCACATACATAAAGAGCCGTCACAACCAAGTAAGATTCCGGCGACAAAAGTTGGATTGTAAACATGTATTTTATTCTAAAGGGGGTGTGGCAGAAAGCTCTTTGGAAGATATTCAGGATATTTACTCTATATTGCCATTTCACATTGTGCATAAAAAACTATACCTGCAAAAGGCACTGAGAGACCACACCCTCCGGGACTTGGGGAAACCGTTGTCGCAGGTCGTGCAAAAGCTGAATATCTATGTGATGGCTTCCCTGGTCCATTCGCTCTTCTACACCACACTAGAACTGCATTCACTCATGGAGTAGAGGCTTCATCTCCAATAAATCTGAAGAACCAAGAACATATTTTATTTAGTTTCAGTCATTTAGGACCTCGGAGGACTTCACCAACACAGATTAGAGAATCAAACTGGTTGAACATCAGAATGGAATAAACACAAACACATAAAAGTTCCTGCCCTGTATATTCTGTGTGCTCCCTGTGTCTACTGTCCTGTCTGTGCGCTGCAACACTGGAATTTCTAATTACTATCTAAAATCTTATCTTAATGAATGTCCTTAAGTGTCTTTAAATGTCCTGGATCATGTCCCTGCCCTCAGAGCCTCCTGCATCCTGCACACGGTGGCGCAGTGGTTAGCAACAAAGTCCTGGGTTCAAATCCACCTCCAGACATGGCCTTTCTGTGTAGAGTTTGCATGTTCTCCCTGTTTCTCCGGTTTCCCCTTCGACTCATAACATGTACAACAGGTGAGGGTTGAGTAACATTCAGTCACTGCCGTTTGTTCATACTCACTGTCCCAAATACACAAATAAATACAATACTAGCACCGGATATCAGTGCAGATGTTAAAAATTATGTTGGATCGGTAATTGGGTTGATGATACTCAGCAGATCTTATGATAAGGCCTTTATCGTGCTGCAATAATAATAATAATAATAATAATAATAATAATATGAACCCATAATGTTAATATGTTTAACTAACAACATTTTTCTTTTGTTACTTAGAGTAAACAGCGTTACAATTTAGCTGTACAGTAGAGAAAAATACTGTTAGAATGGTTCATTTCGGGTATCGGCCAATATTGAAAACAAGAGAATGAGATTGTATCAAACTTGAAAAAGCTGGATCGATGCATCCCTTTGAGTTGAAGAAAAAAAGTAATGAGCAAGTAATTAATCTGTTACTGAATGATTAGTGTGACTACACACACACACTCATAGATTACAAACAGGACTAAGTGTGTTATTTTGTAATGTGTGTGAAAGGTTTTGTCAGATTTACTTTATGTGTATGTGTGTGTGTGTGTGTGTGTGTGTGTGTGTGTGTGTGTGTGTGTGTGTGTGTGTGAGCTGTATGATGCAACTGTCAATGCCACATTGAGCAACAGTACTTAAAAGCAAAATGGATTTAAAGGTGTCAGTAACTTACGGTGAAAATGCAGTGACAAAGCCTCATGTGAGCGGTCCCTGCACTAACATCCATCGATCAGGTATCTGTGGGAACCATGCTCCTAACAGTGAAATAGCAGCTCTGCTTGACCCCGCCCACTTTCTGCCCGTCTCCATGGTGATGTCGACGGGCGATACTGTCACTGACACTAAAGTGAAAGGTGAAAGTTTGGCTTCGGCAAAACACAATAATCATCGGTTCAAATGCATCTATACACAATTGAATTTATGATTATTAACAAGATTTCTCTATATTAAAATGTGTGGATGTTATTTCCTGTCCACAGTCTCAGAGTATTTGTTGAAGACCTGCATTTACTGTGACTCTTCACAAAATCCATAATAACGTTTGCTTTAAGTTTGTTTTTCTTCAAAGTTGGCCTGTGGTCCTAGTTTTAAAATGCTCAGAGAGCAGGATAGTATCTACAACTGTGGTACCGTCTGCGGTACCGTCTGCGGTACCGTCTGCGGTACCGTCTGCGGTACCGTCGCTCTTCAGCCTCTGGTGAGAACCATATTTTTCCTCCAGGAGAGAAAAAGTTGGTTGTCACAATAACATTTGTATAACTTTTTAAGTAATAAATGTTTCAATAATCCCATGTTTTCATTTTGTGAACATGTATTAAACATTACAATTATCCAACATGTACAAGTATGTAAAATATACACATATGTAATGTACAATTAACATATGTAATGTACAATTAACATATGTAATGTACAATTAACATATGTAATGTACAATTAACATATGTAATGTACAATTAACATATGTAATGTACAATTAACATATGTAATGTACAATTAACATATGTAATGTACAATTAACATATGTAATGTACAATTAACATATGTATAATGAATCATTAAATATGATACTTTACCTAATCATATAAATATGATTAGGTAAAGTATAAATAAGATTAAGTACAAGTATAAATATGATTAGGTAAAGTATCCAGCCCCAGTGTCTCAGGCCTCAGTCTGCAGTGAAAATAACAAATATAAAGAGTCTTGATGAAACTGTAGAGTTTGGATCAGAACCACTTTAACGCAACGCGACGAACAATGACGAAGATAAAGATATAGTTTGTCCTTTTCTGTGTTAAAACATCTGTAAAAGTGAATCAAAGTGGCTCTGAGAGTAGAAAGAAACAGATATTGACTTTAGTGCAACTGTAAACCCGACCAAAACAGGAACTAAAGTTCGGCTAACTGAGCTAGCTAAACCGAGCCACTGTGAAACTGTAGTTAGAGACGAAGAGACTGGTTCTGGATCTGGTTCTGGATCTCAGAACCTTTAGTCCCTCTGGTTCACAACACCACACGTTATTCAGAGGTCGGTATGACTGGTTCTGACGGACACTTACTCCCACCGCTCCCGGGCCGCAGTCACTGGAGCTGGGGACGGAAGAGGCTCAGACCGAGGCCCTGGGCCTGTGTCCGGGGAACAACAGCCGACAGAGGAGCCTGAGTCCAGTCCGACCCACGGAGCCACAGTGTGAGGCTTATTGACAGCCCCCTCCCTTCGCCAGGCTCCAGTCCTCTCTTTTTGCTTCTTTGCTGCAGAAACGAATCAAAATAGTGCAGTAGAATATGGCGGCCGCAGACTCTCGCAGACTCTCGCGAGAGCTGCAGGATGTTTTTGGTCAACGCTGTTTCTCATCCTTCATAATATAACATGAAATACACACTGACAAGATAATAATAATAATAATACCTTTAGAGACAAACCCCAGAATACTAATCCAGTCAATAAGGCCGGACACATTTGAAGGCCACACTTTTCATTTTTTAGTTTAAGATAAGATAAGAATTCCTTTATTCGTCCCACAGTGGTTTAGTTTTCACTTCACATTTGTCTGTCACTCAGTGATGGTCTTTTACAAACATGTAAATATAAACTTTGTGTTGGTGGTTTCCTCTTTGCTTCATGGGGATGGATCATAGATGGGACGGATCATAGATGGATCACAGATGGGATGGATCATAGATGGGATGGATCACAGATGGGATGGATCACAGATGGGATGGATCACAGATGGGATGGATCACAGATGGGATGGATCATAGATGGATCACAGATGGGATGGATCACAGATGGGATGGATCATAGATGGGATGGATCATAGATGGGATGGATCACAGATGGGATGGATCACAGATGGGATGGATCATAGATGGGATGGATCACAGATGGGATGGATCATAGATGGATCACAGATGGGATGGATCACAGATGGGATGGATCATAGATGGGATGGATCATAGATGGATCATAGATGGGATGGATCACAGATGGGATGGATCATAGATGGATCACAGATGGGATGGATCATAGATGGATCATAGATGGGATGGATCACAGATGGGATGGATCATAGATGGATCATAGATGGGATGGATCACAGATGGGATGGATCATAGATGGATCACAGATGGGATGGATCACAGATGGGACGGATCATAGATGGATCATAGATGGGATGGATCACAGATGGGATGGATCATAGATGGGATGGATCATAGATGGGATGGATCACAGATGGGATGGATCACAGATGGGATGGATCATAGATGGATCACAGATGGGATGGATCACAGATGGGATGGATCATAGATGGGATGGATCATAGATGGGATGGATCACAGATGGGATGGATCACAGATAGGATGGATCATAGATGGGATGGATCACAGATGGGATGGATCATAGATTGGATGGATCACAGATGGGATGGATCATAGATGAATCACAGATGGGATGGATCACAGATGGGATGGATCATAGATGGATCACAGATGGGATGGATCATAGATGGATCACAGATGGGATGGATCATAGATGGATCATAGATGGGATGGATCACAGATGGGATGGATCATAGATGGATCACAGATGGGATGGATCACAGATGGGATGGATCACAGATGGGATGGATCATAGATGGGATGGATCACAGATGGGATGGATCATAGATGGGATGGATCACAGATGGGATGGATCATAGATGGATCACAGATGGGATGGATCATAGATGGATCACAGATGGGATGGATCACAGATGGGATGGATCACAGATGGGATGGATCACAGATGGGATGGATCACAGATGGGATGGATCACAGATGGGATGGATCATAGATGGGATGGATCACAGATGGGATGGATCACAGATGGGATGGATCACAGATGGGATGGATCACAGATGGGATGGATCATAGATGGGATGGATCACAGATGGGATGGATCATAGATGGATCACAGATGGGATGGATGGATCACAGATGGGATGGATCATAGATGGATCACAGATGGGATGGATCACAGATGGGATGGATCACAGATGGGATGGATCATAGATGGGATGGATCACAGATGGGATGGATCATAGATGGGATGGATCACAGATGGGATGGATCATAGATGGGATGGATCACAGATGGGATGGATCATAGATGGGATGGATCACAGATGGGATGGATCATAGATGGATCACAGATGGGATGGATCATAGATGGGATGGATCACAGATGGGATGGATCATAGATGGGATGGATCACAGATGGGAGATATGGGATGGATCACAGATGGGATGGATCACAGATGGGATGGATCACAGATGGGATGGATAATGGATCACAGATGGGATGGATCATAGATGGATGGATCACAGATGGGATGGATCACAGATGGGATGGATCACAGATGGGATGGATCACAGATGGGATGGATCACAGATGGGATGGATCATAGATGGGATGGATCACAGATGGGATGGATCATAGATGGGATGGATCACAGATGGGATGGATCAAGATGGATGGATCACAGATGGGATGGATCACAGATGGATGGATCACAGATGGGATGGATCATAGATGGGATGGATCACAGATGGGATGGATCATAGATGGGATGGATCACAGATGGGATGGATCATAGATGGGATGGATCACAGATGGGATGGATCACAGATGGGATGGATCATAGATGGGATGGATCACAGATGGGATGGATCATAGATGGGATGGATCACAGATGGGATGGATCATAGATGGGATGGATCACAGATGGGATGGATCATAGATGGGATGGATCACAGATGGGATGGATCATGATGGATCACAGATGGGATGGATCACAGATGGGATGGATCACAGATGGGATGGATCACAGATGGGATGGATCATAGATGGATCACAGATGGGATGGATCACAGATGGGATGGATCACAGATGGGATGGATCACAGATGGGATGGATCATAGATGGGATGGATCACAGATGGGATGGATCACAGATGGGATGGATCACAGATGGGATGGATCACAGATGGGATGGATCATAGATGGGATGGATCACAGATGGGATGGATCACAGATGGGATGGTGTCATGTCTGGTTCTTGCTTTTCTTGGTGGATCTAAATATTTTGCAAACTTTTCAGTAAATGTTAGTAAAAATCTACCAAACATCTGAAGTCTAAAATGAAAAACGTGTTATTTGAAGTTGGGGGATACTTGTCATTTGCAGTAAAACCACATTGGGCACATTCTAGGGTAAAAACATGCTACATCCGTTCAAGTGTTGTTTATTCAAGTCATTTATTGTTATTTGACCTCGTTTCCAAACCCATGTGAGCGCTGTGGACTAAAGACGACAGGTAAGTAAGTAAGTAAGCTTTATTTATATACCGCCTTTCACAGACCAGAGTCACAAAGCGGTTTACAGGTGATGAGTAAGGACAATAACACAGCAGCAGCCGACTTTAAAATCAACTAATTATTGTTCACATCATGAATTATTTGGACGTCTTTCTGAAAACAAAATGCATTTATTGTTCAGATTGAACCAATGACACTTTCATATGTTACTTCTAATGATGTGTTGGGATTATGTATAACATGCCTTGGTCGCCCATAACCACTGGTCACTAAAAATGGTCTTGCGGGTCCAGATTTGGCCCACGAGCCTGAGTTTGACCTGCCTTGATCTGGAAAAGGTCCTTCATACATAACAAAGTCAGTTCAAGATTCACAGATTACAGTCGAGTGAATTACATTATTCACATCATCACTGAATGTCACGAATATTACTTCTTCATGGCATCATTAAAGGGCCCTAATCTGTCATCATTAAAGGGCCCTAATCTGTCATCATTAAAGGGCCAGAATCTGTCATCATTAAAGGGCCCTAATCTGTCATTATTAAAGGGCCCTATTCTGTCATCATTAAATGGCCCTAATCTGTCATCATTAAAGGGCCCTAATCTGTCATCATTAAAGGGCCCTGCTCTGTCATCATTAAAGGGCCCTAATCTGTCATCATTAAAGGGCCCTAATCTGTCATCATTAAAGGGCCAGAATCTGTCATCATTAAAGGGCCCTAATCTGTCATTATTAAAGGGCCCTATTCTGTCATCATTAAATGGCCCTAATCTGTCATCATTAAATTGCCCTAATCTGTCATCATTAAAGGGCCCTAATCTGTCATCATTAAAGGGCCCTGCTCTGTCATCATTAAAGGGCCCTAATCTGTCATCATTAAAGGGCCCTAATCTGTCATCATTAAAGGGCCAGAATCTGTCATCATTAAAGGGCCCTAATCTGTCATCATTAAAGGGCCCTAATCATTCATCATTAAAGGGCCCTAATCTGTCATCATTAAAGGGCCCTAATCTGTCATCATTAAAGGGCCCTAATCTGTCATCATCAAAGGGCCCTACTCTGTCATCATTAAAGGGCCTTAATCTGTCATAATTAAATGGCCCTAATCTGTCATCATTAAAGGGCCCTAATCTGTCATCATTAAAGGGCCCTAATCTGTCATCATCAAAGGCCCCTAATCTGTCATCATTAAAGGGCCCTAATCTGTCATCATTAAAGGGCCCTAATCTGTCATCATTAAATGGCCCTAATCTGTCATCATTAAATGGCCCTAATCTGTCATCATTAAAGGGCCCTAATCTGTCATTATTAAAGGGCCCTAATCTGTCATCATTAAATGGCCCTAATCTGTCATCATTAAATGGCCCTAATCTGTCATCATTAAAGGGCCCTAATCTGTCATAATTAAAGGGCCAGAATCTGTCATCATTAAGGGCCCTAATCTGTCATTATTAAAGGGCCCTAATCTGTCATCATTAAATGGCCCTAATCTGTCATCATTAAAGGGCCCTACTCTGTCATCATTAAAGGGCCCTACTCTGTCATCATTAAAGGGCCCTAATCTGTCATTATTAAAGGGCCCTAATCTGTCATCATTAAAGGGCCCTAATCCGTCATCATTAAAGGGCCCTACTCTGTCATCATTAAAGGGCCCTACTCTGTCATCATTAAAGGGCCCTAATCTGTCATTATTAAAGTGCCCTAATCTGTCATCATTAAAGGGCCCTAATCTATCATCATTAAAGGGCCCTACTCTGTCATCATTAAAGGGCCCTACTCTGTCATCATTAAAGGGCCCTAATCTGTCATTTTAAAGGGCCCTAATCTGTCATCATTAAATGGCCCTAATCTGTCATCAGTAAAGGGTTCTAATCTGGCATTATTAAAGGGCCAGAATCTGTCATCATTAAAGGGCCCTAATCTGTCATTATTAAAGGCCCCTAATCTGTCATCATTAAATGGCCCTAATCTGTCATCATTAAAGGGTTCTAATCTGTCATCATTTAAGGGCCCTAATCTGTCATCATTAAAGGGCCCTACTCTGTCATCATTAAAGGGCCCTAATCTTTCATCATTAAAGGGCCCTAATCTGTCATTATTAAAGGGCCCTAATCTGTCATCATTAAAGGGCCCTAATCTGTCATTATTAAAGGGCCTTAATCTGTCATCATTAAATGGCCCTAATCTGTCATCATTAAAGGTCCCTAATCTGTCATCATTAAAGGGCCCTAATGCGTCATAATTAAAGGTACCCTAATCTGTCATAATTTAAAGGGCCCTAATCTGTCATCATTAAAGGGCCCTACTCTGTCATCATTAAAGGGCCTTAATCTGTCATCATTAAATGGCCCTAATCTGTCATCATTAAAGGGCCATACTCTGTCATCATTAAAGGGCCCTAATCTGTCATCATTAAAGGGCCCTAATCCGTCATCATTAAAGGGCCCTACTCTGTCATCATTAAAGGGCCCTGCTCTGTCATTGTTAAAGGGCCCTAATCTGTCATAATTAAAAGGCCCTAATCTGTCATTATTAAAGGGCCCTAATCTGTCATCATTAAAGGGCTCTAATCTGTCATCATTAAATGGCCCTAATCTGTCATCATTAAAAGGCCCTAATCTGTCATTATTAAAGGGCCCTAATCTGTCACAATTAAAGAGCCCTTCTCTGTCATAATTAAAGGGCCCTAATCTGTCATCATTAAAGGGCCCTAATCTGTCATAATAATAAACTGCTCTTTTCCAATACTTCTTTAACTGATAACAGTCGTTCAAAGATATTTGAATTTCTAAATTACTTTTCCAGCCTCTAAATCTTGTTATTGTTTTCATTTCGATGTCCCGCCCTCCACCGTTTCACCAATCAGAAAGTCTCTGATCCGGGCGCCAGAACTCACCATGTGGAGCTAATCTCACTGGTAAAGTACCATGTGGAGCTAATCTCACTGGTAAAGTACCATGTGGCGCAGAACTAAGAAAGGTCTCGTTATGATTCTCAAATCATTAACGACAGAACAAGGAATAAAACCAGGATTTCTATCTTTGTGAAAAAACTGTCGTCTATTCAGCTGTTATGGTCCCAGCTGGATTCGTCTGCATATCTGGCAACCTGAGTCAGGGAGCAGTCTGTATCCATGGCCACATGGGTACAGACTGCTCCTTTTGTGTCAGGACAAATAGGTTCAGTTCTTCAGATAATGATGTTTACAGTAACACAGGTACAACAGGGTCCACAGGTACAACAGGGTCCACAGGTACAACACGAGCTGCTCAGACACTATTTGCTTCAATAGTTTTCTCAACATTTGGGTGGAGCACTTTCTTGAGTCACTATATCTACTTTTAGAAGATAAAACTGAAATCTACCTCTTTGGGGCATCTCTATCACCTGGTTTTAGGCACTTTACCATCAAACTGCATCTTAACCATTTGGTGCCATTTGGTATAGTCCTATAATTAAAAAACTATGGGTTCAAAAAAATAAAATAAAAATAAAAGATAATTATTTTTGTGATTAGTACATTTTACATCTTAGAAAATACAATATCATTTATATATTTATAATAATCTTTTTTTCCCTAAATTAAAACAGCATCATCTCAGAGACGTAACAACACCAGAGAATCAACAGTTAAAACACAAAAAGACCACATGGTATTGGACCATAGAGAGAGACCACATGGTATTGGTCCATAGAGAGAGACCACATGGTATTGGTTCATAGGGAGAAACCACATGGTATTGGACCATAGGGAGAGACCATAGGGAGAGACCACATGGTATTGGACCATAGGGAGAGACCAATGTCGCAGGTGTAGATGGAGGAGGCCAGGTTCAGGTCCCGTCTTTGGGCCATGAAACAGACAATGGGACAACGGGTGAATAGCAATGAACAGACTACAGTCTAAATCCTAATAATGCGACAGATAAAGTAGAAGGAGGACAGTGCTGTTTCCAAACACAATCAAAATACATCACATTATTAGGAGTGAACATTAAAGGGTTAAGATAAAAATGGAGATTCTATTTTATTTTATTTTGAAAGTACAGAGTTGTGCTAATATCTTGTGTTGTGTGCTCCTCTGTACCTTGTGATGCAACACTGAAATTCCCCCACTGTGGGATGGATAAAGAAGCATCATTTACATCTTTGTTTGTTTTGTTTTCAAGACCAAAGACATGAATAAAACAGACCCTGGCACACGGTCCTGCCTGAGCCCGGCCCCGGAGCCCGGCCCCGGAGCCCGGCCCCGGAGCCCGGCCCCGGAGCCCGGCCCCGGAGCCCGGCCCCGGAGCCCGGCCCCGGAGCCCGGCCCCGGAGCCCGGCCCCGGAGCCCGGCCCCGGAGACTGACACGGCAGGCGCAGTGGTGCCGCAGAAAGCATGTTGAAGCACATGTGTGTTACGCAACATTCTGCAACACACTCTCTCTTTCTGCAACACACTCTCTTTCTGCAACACACTCTCTCTTTCTGCAACACACTCTCTCTTTCTGCAACACACTCTCTCTTTCTGCAACATACTCTCTCTTTCTGCAACACACTCTCTCTTTCTGCAACATACTCTCTCTTTCTGCAACACACTCTCTCCTTCTGCAACACACTCTCTCCTTCTGCAACACACTCTCTCCTTCTGCAACACACTCTCTCCTTCTGCAACACACTCTCTCCTTCTGCAACACACTCTCTCTTTCTGAAACACACTCTCTCTTTCTGCAACACACTCTCTCTTTCTGCAACACACTCTCTCCTTCTGCAACACACTCTCTGCAGTGTGTTCTGCAACATACTCTCTCTTTCTGAAACACACTCTCTCTTTCTGCAACACACTCTCTCTTTCTGAAACACACTCTCTCTTTCTGCAACACACTCTCTCTTTCTGCAACACACTCTCTCTTTCTGCAACATACAGTACTCTCTCTTTCTGCAACACACTCTCTCTTTCTGCAACACACTCTCTCTTTCTGCAACATACTCTCTCTTTCTGCAACACACTCTCTCTTTCTGCAACACACTCTCTCTTTCTGCAACATACTCTCTCTTTCTGCAACACACTCTCTCTTTCTGCAACACACTAGGGTTTGAGTTTAGAGACAGATGTGTTTATTTATTTCCCAGTGTGTGTCAGGGTTTTGTGTGTAGAGTTGCGACCCAGCTCTGTGCGGTTAGGGCGGTAACACAAAAACCAAGATGTTTACAGTTTTTTCCTGTTGCTTGAACACTTTAGACACACACTTAGACCAAAGTTACAGAACCTGAAACTTTTGTTCTGAACCTAAAACACAGACTGACCATTCCTTAAACAAAAGTACTGCTTTACACTTTCCTTTCATTTCTACAACACACTCTCTCTTTCTGCAACACACTTTCTCTTTCTGCAACACACTTTCTCCTGCTCACTACACACTGTGTCATACATAAGACACTTTGTTCATAAATGCAATCCTGAGTTATTGTTGGGAAAACACATCTATTCAAAATACCAAACACATTGTGTGACAGAAAACACTGAGACACACACTTGAAAACACTGACTTACAAAACACGACACACATCAGCCAGACACAAACAGGCCTCAGTTTAGACATTTTCAGAACTTTTTAAGTATGAAGGCAGGAAGAGCAAGAGAGAGGAAGAGGAAGAGCAAGAGAGAGGAAGAGGAAGAGAAGGAGAGAAGAGGAAGAGCAAGAGAGAGGAAGAGGAAGAGAAGGAGAGAAGAGGAAGAGCAAGAGAGAGGAAGAGGAAGAGAAGGAGAGAAGAGGAAGAGCAAGAGAGAGGAAGAGGAAGAGAAGGAGAGAAGAGGAGGACGTGGTTGGAGGTATTTCTGATTAGAGTAACTTTGGAGGATCGTGTGATAAACCACAGCCTCACACTGAGAGAAGAGAGTCACAGCTTCATCATCAGGACCTTCAGATGGAACAGTACTGCAGACTGTATCTACAGTATGTACAGTACTGCAGACTGTATCTACAGTATGTACAGTACTGCAGACTGTATCTACAGTATGTACAGTACTGCAGACTGTATCTACAGTATGTACAGTACTGCAGACTGTAGATACAGTATGTACAGTACTGCAGACTGTATCTACAGTATGTACAGTACTGCAGACTGTATCTACAGTATGTACAGTACTGTACTGTATCTACAGTATGTACAGTACTGCAGACTGTATCTACAGTACTGCAGACTGTATCTACAGTATGTACAGTACTGCAGACTGTATCTACAGTATGTACAGTAATGTACTGTATCTACAGTATGTACAGTACTGCAGACTGTATCTACAGTATTTACAGTACTGCAGACTGTATCTACAGTATGTACAGTACTGCAGACTGTATCTACAGTATTTACAGTACTGCAGACTGTATCTACAGTATGTACAGTACTGTACTGTATTGCATGTTGGATATTGCTCCTTTTTAAACATACAGTACAGTAAAGTAAATACTGTAGTACTGAACCATTGAGATGACACAGTACTGTGTACAGTATAAACTACTGTAAAAAAGAACTAAACCTATAGTAACAATGTGTGGTTTCTTATTTCTGACTAGACTAGAACCTTCTCAGGGTTCTCCAGCTGTTCCCCAACAGCAGGAACAGTGTGGACACAGTCTGAGCAGGAACATGATCCATAATCCCACTCACATATACTGTAACTGCCTAGTTTTACATTAGAGGTTTTTATTTATGTACAGTATACTGTAGTACTGTGATGTACAGTATACTGTAGTACTGTACTGTAAAGTATACTGTAGTACTGTACTGTAAAGTGTACTGTAGTACTGTACTGTAAGGTATACTGTAGTACTGTACTGTAAGGTATACTGTAGTACTGTACTGTAAGGTATACTGTAGTACTGTACTGTAAAGTATACTGTAGTACTGTGATGTACTGTATTGAGTTGATATTATTTGTAACCTTTCAGTTCTACTGAGAACAAAAACAGTTCCATTGAGCTTCACTGGAAACTAACTGATAAACAGAATAAAAACAGTGAAAACGACTGTAGTGTTTTATATAAAGTACTGTAGTGTTTTATATAAAGTACTGTAGTGTTTTATATAAAGTACTGCAGTGTTTTATATAAAGTACTGCAGTGTTTTATATAAAGTACTGTAGTGTTTTATATAAAGTACTGTAGTGTTTTATATAAAGTACTGTAGTGTTTTATATAAAGTACTGCAGTGTTTTATATAAAGTACTGCAGTGTTTTATATAAAGTACTGTAGTGTTTTATATAAAGTACTGTAGTGTTTTATATAAAGTACTGTAGTGTTTTATATAAAGTACTGTAGTGTTTTATATAAAGTACTGTAGTGTTTTATATAAAGTACTGTAGTGTTTTATATAAAGTACTGTATTGTTTTATATAAAGTACTGTAGTGTTTTATATAAAGTACTGCAGTGTTTTATATAAAGTACTGCAGTGTTTTATATAAAGTACTGTAGTGTTTTATATAAAGTACTGTAGTGTTTTATATAAAGTACTGCAGTGTTTTATATAAAGTACTGCAGTGTTTTATATAAAGTACTGTAGTGTTTTATATAAAGTAGTCAACGTCACCAAAACAAACCCTAGACTAAACCGTAACATTTACACACATAGAAACTAATCCTCAAAGTGACTAAAAAGAGACAAACCAAATCAAAGCAGGACCATGTGTTTCGGTCGGTGCCACCACACTCAGGCCGAGCCCCGACAGGTGTGGAACTGGATTGGCCGGGTGGACCACTGCTCCTCCAATCAGCACCTGAGTCACGCACTTCTGGGAGGTGGGAGGGCCAGGGGTTGTCCAATCACAGGCCAGGGATCCCGAGGGAGGAGGGGTTGCCCAGGGCCGTAACACATGGAGTTTGGGACAATGAGCGACATTTGGCAAAATGTGTTCAAGCAAAAGGGAAAAGGTGTAATTACACACACAGACACACACACACACACAGACACACACACACACACACACACACACACACACGCACACAGACACACACACACACACATAACATATACAGTTGGATGTGCCTGAACTAAGAGAGAAGAAGAAAGTACTTTTGCCATAACGTTTTGAAGGTGATCGACCACAGCCTACAGCGATGATCCATAACTGTCCTTTAGAAACATATTTTCCGTCCTTCTTCACACTTGGACCACTCCACACAGTCCTTCTTCACACTTGGACCACTCCACACAGTCCTTCTTCACACTTGGACCACTCCACACAGTCCTTCTTCACACTTGGACCACTCCACACAGTCCTTCTTCACACTTGGACCACTCCACACAGTCCTTCTTCACACTTGGACCACTCCACACAGTCCTTCTTCACACTTGGACCACTCCACACAGTCCTTCTTCACACTTGGACCACTCCACACAGTCCTTCTTCACACTTGGACCACTCCACACAGTCCTTCTTCACACTTGGACCACTCCACACAGTCCTTCTTCACACTTGGACCACTCCACACAGTCCTTCTTCACACTTGGACCACTCCACACAGTCCTTCTTCACACTTGGACCACTCCACACAGTCCTTCTTCACACTTGGACCACTCCACACAGTCCTTCTTCACACTTGGACCACTCCACACAGTCCTTCTTCACACTTGGACCACTCCACACAGTCCTTCTTCACACTTGGACCACTCCACACAGTCCTTCTTCACACTTGGACCACTCCACACAGTCCTTCTTCACACTTGGACCACTCCACACAGTCCTTCTTCACACTTGGACCACTCCACACAGTCCTTCTTCACACTTGGACCACTCCACACAGTCCTTCTTCACACTTGGACCACTCCACACAGTCCTTCTTCACACTTGGACCACTCCACACAGTCCTTCTTCACACTTGGACCACTCCACACAGTCCTTCTTCACACTTGGACCACTCCACACAGTCCTTCTTCACACTTGGACCACTCCACACAGTCCTTCTTCACACTTGGACCACTCCACACAGTCCTTCTTCACACTTGGACCACTCCACACAGTCCTTCTTCACACTTGGACCACTCCACACAGTCCTTCTTCACACTTGGACCACTCCACACAGTCCTTCTTCACACTTGGACCACTCCACACAGTCCTTCTTCACACTTGGACCACTCCACACAGTCCTTCTTCACACTTGGACCACTCCACACAGTCCTTCTTCACACTTGGACCACTCCACACAGTCCTTCTTCACACTTGGACCACTCCACACAGTCCTTCTTCACACTTGGACCACTCCACACAGTCCTTCTTCACACTTGGACCACTCCACACAGTCCTTCTTCACACTTGGACCACTCCACACAGTCCTTCTTCACACTTGGACCACTCCACACAGTCCTTCTTCACACTTGGACCACTCCACACAGTCCTTCTTCACACTTGGACCACTCCACACAGTCCTTCTTCACACTTGGACCACTCCACACAGTCCTTCTTCACACTTGGACCACTCCACACAGTCCTTCTTCACACTTGGACCACTCCACACAGTCCTTCTTCACACTTGGACCACTCCACACAGTCCTTCTTCACACTTGGACCACTCCACACAGTCCTTCTTCACACTTGGACCACTCCACACAGTCCTTCTTCACACTTGGACCACTCCACACAGTCCTTCTTCACACTTGGACCACTCCACACAGTCCTTCTTCACACTTGGACCACTCCACACAGTCCTTTGTAACCAATACTTCCACGATGACATCCCTCGGCCCCGTGACGCTGTGTTCTGAGCTGAATTTCAAACTTGAGCCATTTTCACCAAAAGTATTTTCTGTTTCCGAGATCAGCAGCTGTGTGTGCTGGAATCATTCAGAACTAACATAAATATTCACTCTTGTTGTTATGTTGTGGTTGGTGGCTCTGGTCGTAGACAAGCACAGGCAGCTCAGGAATGACCCGCTTGAACAGTTTTGGGTTAAATCACATTATTAACTGTTTATACTCAATAGGTCCCATCTCTATTGTTCTAAATCTGTCTAAAGTTGTTTCAGTGAGCCCTCCTTCTTTTCAGAAACAATCCATCCAACCTCACACGTGTGGCATGAGAAAATGCTGATGAGTCTAGTTTGAAATACAGCTCCTTCATCAACTCAAGACAAGAGAAAAAGATGATTATGGCCCCGGGCCCCGGGCCCCGACAAACCTGAAGTCCATACATCTGACTTGAAAATGTAAAAACTAAATGTTTTCACTCACGTCCTCTGGAAAATAAACCAACCTCAGACGTTTCACTGATTTGATGAGCTAAAGCTAGAGTGAGCTAAAGCTAGAGTGAGCTAAAGCTAGAGTGAGCTAAAGCTAGAGTGAGCTAAAGTTAGAGCTAAAGCTAGAGCTAAAGTTAGAGCTACAGTTAGAGTGAGCTAAAGTTAGAGTGAGCTAAAGTTAGAGCTAAAGCTAGAGTGAGCTAAAGTTAGAGTGAGCTAAAGTTAGAGCTAAAGCTAGAGTGAGCTAAAGTTAGAGCTAAAGTTAGAGCTAAAGTTAGAGCTAAAGTTAGAGTGAGCTAAAGTTAGAGCTAAAGCTAGAGTGAGCTAAAGTTAGAGCTAAAGTTAGAGCTAAAGTTAGAGTGAGCTAAAGTTAGAGTGAGCTAAAGTTAAAGCTAAAGTTAGAGCTAAAGTTAGAGCTAAAGTTAGAGTGAGCTAAAGTTAGAGTGAGCTAAAGTTAGAGCTAAAGCTAGAGTGAGCTAAAGTTAGAGCTAAAGTTAGAGCTAAAGTTAGAGCTAAAGTTAGAGTGAGCTAAAGTTAGAGCTAAAGCTAGAGTGAGCTAAAGTTAGAGCTAAAGTTAGAGCTAAAGTTAGAGTGAGCTAAAGTTAGAGCTAAAGTTAGAGTGAGCTAAAGTTAAAGCTAAAGTTAGAGCTAAAGTTAGAGCTAAAGTTAGAGTGAGCTAAAGTTAGAGTGAGCTAAAGTTAGAGCTAAAGTTAGAGCTAAAGTTAGAGTGAGCTAAAGTTAGAGTGAGCTAAAGTTAGAGCTAAAGTTAGAGCTAAAGTTAGAGTGAGCTAAAGCTAGAGTGAGCTAAAGTTAGAGCTAAAGCTAGAGTGAGCTAAAGTTAGAGTGAGCTAAAGTTAGAGCTAAAGTTAGAGCTAAAGTTAGAGTGAGCTAAAGTTAGAGCTAAAGTTAGAGCTAAAGTTAGAGTGAGCTAAAGTTAGAGTGAGCTAAAGTTAGAGAGCTAAAGTTAGAGCTAAAGTTAGAGTGAGCTAAAGTTAGAGCTAAAGTTAGAGTGAGATAAAGTTAGAGCTAAAGCTAGAGTGAGCTAAAGTTAGAGTGAGCTAAAGTTAGAGCTAAAGTTAGAGTGAGCTAAAGTTAGAGCTAAAGTTAGAGTGAGCTAAAGTTAGAGCTAAAGTTAGAGCTAAAGTTAGAGTGAGCTAAAGTTAGAGTGAGCTAAAGTTAGAGCTAAAGTTAGAGCTAAAGTTAGAGTGAGCTAAAGTTAGAGTGAGCTAAAGTTAGAGCTAAAGTTAGAGCTAAAGTTAGAGTGAGCTAAAGTTAGAGCTAAAGTTAGAGCTAAAGTTAGAGTGAGCTAAAGTTAGAGCTAAAGCTAGAGTGAGCTAAAGTTAGAGCTAAAGTTAGAGTGAGCTAAAGCTAGAGTGAGCTAAAGTTAGAGTGAGCTAAAGTTAGAGCTAAAGTTAGAGCTAAAGTTAGAGTGAGCTAAAGTTAGAGTGAGCTAAAGTTAGAGCTAAAGTTAGAGCTAAACTTAGAGTGAGCTAAAGTTAGAGCTAAAGTTAGAGCTAAAGTTAGAGTGAGCTAAAGTTAGAGCTAAAGTTAGAGTGAGCTAAAGTTAGAGCTAAAGTTAGAATGAGCTAAAGTTAGAGTGAGCTAAAGTTAGAGCTAAAGTTAGAGCTAAAGTTAGAGTGAGCTAAAGTTAGAGCTAAAGTTAGAGTGAGCTAAAGCTAGAGTGAGCTAAAGTTAGAGCTAAAGTTAGAGTGAGCTAAAGTTAGAGCTAAAGTTAGAGCTAAAGTTAGAGTGAGCTAAAGTTAGAGTGAGCTAAAGTTAGAGCTAAAGTTAGAGCTAAAGTTAGAGTGAGCTAAAGTTAGAGCTAAAGTTAGAGCTAAAGTTAGAGCTAAAGTTAGAGCTAAAGTTAGAGCTAAAGTTAGAGCTAAAGTTAGAGCTAAAGTTAGAGTGAGCTAAAGTTAGAGCTAAAGTTAGAGTGAGCTAAAGTTAGAGTGAGCTAAAGTTAGAGCTAAAGTTAGAGTGAGCTAAAGTTAGAGCTAAAGTTAGAGCTAAAGTTAGAGTGAGCTAAAGTTAGAGCTAAAGTTAGAGTGAGCTAAAGTTAGAGTGAGCTAAAGTTAGAGTGAGCTAAAGTTAGAGTGAGCTAAAGTTAGAGCTAAAGTTAGAGTGAGCTAAAGTTAGAGCTAAAGTTAGAGCTAAAGTTAGAGTGAGATAAAGTTAGAGCTAAAGCTAGAGTGAGCTAAAGTTAGAGTGAGCTAAAGTTAGAGCTAAAGTTAGAGTGAGCTAAAGTTAGAGCTAAAGTTAGAGTGAGCTAAAGTTAGAGCTAAAGTTAGAGCTAAAGTTAGAGTGAGCTAAAGTTAGAGTGAGCTAAAGTTAGAGCTAAAGTTAGAGCTAAAGTTAGAGTGAGCTAAAGTTAGAGTGAGCTAAAGTTAGAGCTAAAGTTAGAGTGAGCTAAAGTTAGAGCTAAAGTTAGAGCTAAAGTTAGAGTGAGCTAAAGTTAGAGCTAAAGCTAGAGTGAGCTAAAGTTAGAGCTAAAGTTAGAGTGAGCTAAAGCTAGAGTGAGCTAAAGTTAGAGTGAGCTAAAGTTAGAGCTAAAGTTAGAGCTAAAGTTAGAGTGAGCTAAAGTTAGAGCTAAAGTTAGAGCTAAACTTAGAGTGAGCTAAAGTTAGAGCTAAAGTTAGAGCTAAAGTTAGAGTGAGCTAAAGTTAGAGCTAAAGTTAGAGTGAGCTAAAGTTAGAGCTAAAGTTAGAATGAGCTAAAGTTAGAGTGAGCTAAAGTTAGAGCTAAAGTTAGAGCTAAAGTTAGAGTGAGCTAAAGTTAGAGCTAAAGTTAGAGTGAGCTAAAGCTAGAGTGAGCTAAAGTTAGAGCTAAAGTTAGAGTGAGCTAAAGTTAGAGCTAAAGTTAGAGCTAAAGTTAGAGTGAGCTAAAGTTAGAGTGAGCTAAAGTTAGAGCTAAAGTTAGAGCTAAAGTTAGAGCTAAAATTAGAGTGAGCTAAAGTTAGAGTGAGCTAAAGTTAGCGCTAAAGTTAGAGCTAAAGTTAGAGCTAAAGTTAGAGCTAAAGTTAGAGCTAAAGTTAGAGCTAAAGTTAGAGTGAGCTAAAGTTAGAGCTAAAGTTAGAGTGAGCTAAAGTTAGAGTGAGCTAAAGTTAGAGCTAAAGTTAGAGCTAAAGTTAGAGTGAGCTAAAGTTAGAGCTAAAGTTAGAGCTAAAGTTAGAGTGAGCTAAAGTTAGAGCTAAAGTTAGAGCTAAAGTTAGAGTGAGCTAAAGTTAGAGCTAAAGTTAGAGTGAGCTAAAGCTAGAGTGAGCTAAAGTTAGAGCTAAAGTTAGAGTGAGCTAAAGTTAGAGCTAAAGTTAGAGCTAAAGTTAGAGTGAGCTAAAGTTAGAGTGAGCTAAAGTTAGAGCTAAAGTTAGAGCTAAAGTTAGAGCTAAAGTTAGAGCTAAAGTTAGAGTGAGCTAAAGTTAGAGCTAAAGTTAGAGCTAAAGTTAGAGCTAAAGTTAGAGCTAAAGTTAGAGCTAAAGTTAGAGCTAAAGTTAGAGCTAAAGTTAGAGTGAGCTAAAGTTAGAATGAGCTAAAGTTAGAGCTAAAGTTAGAGTGAGCTAAAGTTAGAGCTAAAGTTAGAGCTAAAGTTAGAGCTAAAGTTAGAGTGAGCTAAAGTTAGAGCTAAAGTTAGAGTGAGCTAAAGTTAGAGCTAAAGTTAGAGTGAGCTAAAGTTAGAGCTAAAGTTAGAGCTAAAGTTAGAGTGAGCTAAAGTTAGAGTGAGCTAAAGTTAGAGCTAAAGTTAGAGCTAAAGTTAGAGCTAAAGTTAGAGCTAAAGTTAGAGCTAAAGTTAGAGTGAGCTAAAGTTAGAGTGAGCTAAAGTTAGAGCTAAAGTTAGAGCTAAAGTTAGAGCTAAAGTTAGAGCTAAAGCCAGAGTGAGCTAAAGTTAGAGCTAAAGTTAGAGCTAAAGTTAGAGTGAGCTAAAGTTAGAGCTAAAGTTAGAGCTAAAGTTAGAGTGAGCTAAAGTTAGAGCTAAAGTTAGAGCTAAAGCTAGAGTGAGTTAAAGTTAGAGTGAGCTAAAGCTAGAGTGAGCTAAAGTTAGAGCTAAAGTTAGAGCTAAAGTTAGAGCTAAAGTTAGAGCTAAAGCTAGAGTGAGCTAAAGTTAGAGTGAGCTAAAGTTAGAGCTAAAGTTAGAGCTAAAGTTAGAGCTAAAGTTAGAGCTAAAGTTAGAGTGAGCTAAAGCCAGAGTGAGCTAAAGTTAGAGCTAAAGTTAGAGTGAGCTAAAGTTAGAGCTAAAGCTAGAGTGAGTTAAAGTTAGAGTGAGCTAAAGTTAGAGCTAAAGTTAGAGCTAAAGTTAGAGCTAAAGTTAGAGCTAAAGTTAGAGCTAAAGCTAGAGTGAGTTAAAGTTAGAGTGAGCTAAAGTTAGAGCTAAAGTTGGAGTGAGCTAAAGTTAGAGCTAAAGTTAGAGCTAAAGCTAGAGTGAGCTAAAGTTAGAGTGAGCTAAAGTTAGAGCTAAAGTTAGAGTTTTATTTGACCCAGCCTTGGTTGTTTCACAACAAGACTCAAAATTGCTCAACCTGTTCCAAACAAGTGTAGCATAAAAAGTTAGCTTCCGAACTGTGATCAGTTAAATGGTGTGTGCAGACTTACATCTTTTACTTATTTTCATAGAAATGCGACAGTTTCTGTGGTATTTAATGGAGACACACTTTCATCATTTTCATTCAAACCTCAGTGTTTGTTCCAGTCCCATGGATCTATTATAGTATCTGGATAGTATTACATCAGTCCCATGGATCTATTATAGTATCTGGATAGTATTACATCAGTCCCATGGATCTATTATAGTATCTGGATAGTATTACATCAGTCCCATGGATCTATTATAGTATCTGGATAGTATTACATCAGTCCCATGGATCTATTATAGTATCTGGATAGTATTACATCAGTCCCATGGATCTATTATAGTATCTGGATAGTATTACATCAGTCCCATGGATCTATTATAGTATCTGGATAGTATTACATCAGTCCCATGGATCTATTATAGTATCTGGATAGTATTACATCAGTCCCATGGATCTATTATAGTATCTGGATAGTATTACATCAGTCCCATGGATCTATTATAGTATCTGGATAGTATTACATCAGTCCCATGGATCTATTATAGTATCTGGATAGTATTACATCAGTCCCATGGATCTATTATAGTATCTGGATAGTATTACGAGCTAGATGTGGCGAGGGCCATCAGATGCCGCTTGCAGCTTTCATTTTTATTGCCATTGTAAGTAACAGGAAGTCACAAGGAATTTACTTTGGTAAAAAGACATCTCCAACCTGCAGCGGTGAGCTTCTCCTTTAGAAAGTTGAGAGAAAGTCAACATATTTAAGTAGTCCATCCATCCATCCATTCTTCCGCTTCATCCATTGCCGGGTTGTGGGTGCAGCAGTCTAAGCAGAGACGCCCAGACTTCCCTCTCACACACTTCATCCAGCTCATTCGGGGGGACCCCAAGACCCGGGGTCCGGGGTCTTCCCAGTATTATTTGTTCCATCGGCAAATCTGGCTTGACAGTCAGGGACAAATAAAGGATCTCTTAATCGTGATAATTATTTTAGCCAAATTTGGGAAATTTAGTTTTTTCTTTTTGCATTTTTACAGTGCAGTCTTTTACTCATAAAACAATAATGTATTAGTGCTCTAAGCTAAAGTATGTACTACGCAATAGTCTTTTGGGAAGCCACTTGAAGAAGACAGACCCTGATACAGGCACAAAGAATAGTTTTGGTTTATACAGACAAGTGCACAATAGACATTTGACATGCATATTAAAGTGCATATTAAAGTGCATATTAAAGTGACAGTAAAAGGTGTCGGTTGCAGAGGACAGTGATAAGTTATGAAGTGTTTGAGTCCCGCTGCAGAGTGTAATATCTGTGTGCTGCAAAAACTGTGAAGAATTTGTATTTAGTGCAGTTCTTCTCAAGTTCATTTCACTTTAATGTATTTTTCTATGGTCCTAAATCACAGCAGTGAGTAAAGTTTATTTGTATAGCGCTTTTCACAGACCAGGATCACAAAGCGCTTCACAGTTAAAAACATATAACTAAAATACTAAGTTGAGAATCCAGAGAGTCCAGCATGGTCACCTGTGCTTCATAACAAGAAGGTCCTGGGTTCGAGTCCACCTCCAGACCTTTCTTTGTGGAGTTTCCTCTATCTATCCATCTATCTATCTTTCTATCGATCTAATTCTTTCATAAATGATGCATGTTGTTTGTCCCGATAGTAAGAGTCTTGCAAAAGTAAAACTCTGAATAAATCTTTGTCCTGATACAGTTTTTCTCAGTTGCTTTGATGCATTTCTCAGAACAATTAGAACAAACTGCAAAACCTGGTGGAAAATCTGCAGAAGTCACTTTCTCAAAATAAAAAGTGAATTCCTCAAAAGCCAGTCTTCATTTCAATGAAACTGTCTGTGGCTCAGAATAATAAGTCCTGACATCAGTACGGTCTAGGGCTCTGTTCAAAAAGCAATGTTACATGTCCCAAAAAAATAGAATCTGTTTTAAAGAAGATGTGACAGTGGCTCAGTTGGCCTTAGAGCCTGAGGGTCTTGGGTTCGAGCCTACCACGAGACCTTCTTCACCGACTCCCACTGGTGTCTGCTGCCGTTGTGTCCTTGGGCAAGACACTTAACCCCACTTTGCCTGAAGCCCCTGCTGAATGATCTCAGCTCCTGTGGACTCAGCACCTGCAGGAGGATCAGTGAGGGGCTGGTGCTCTGAAATGGATTAAGGGGAAGAAATGGATGGATATTTTAAAGATGAGCCCATGTACATCTACACACTTTACTGTAACAAGGTAAGCAGCAGGAAAAGGGGTATTTTATTGGCTGCATGCAATCCATCCATCCATCCATTTTCTACCCTTTAATCCATTTCTGGGTCAGGGGGGTGGCAGTCAGAGATGCCAAGTCTCATAGCACCAGCCCCTCACTGACCCTCTGCAGGTGGTGAGTCCACAGGAGGACGGCTGCTCTCTGAGTGTGAGCATAGCCTTGATCTTTCAGTGGGGGCTTTGGGCAAAGTGGGGTTAAGTGTCTTGCCCAAGGACACAACGACAGCAGTCATCAGTGGGAGTCGGTGGAGAAGGTGTAGAGGTGGGAATTGAACCCACGACCTTCTGGCCTTAAAGCCTTAAAGCCGATGTAGAGCATGAATAATAGATAATGAATAGACATATATATAATAATAGATAATGAATGTGACATATATATATAGATAATGAATGTGACATATATATATAGATAATGAATGTGACATATATATTTAAAACACATGAACATATAACAAAAATACAAGAATCAAGACTAACGTTTTAGTATTGACATGAATAAACAAGAGTTAAAAAGCCAGAATTAGCGAAGGAGGCAGTTTTTCATCTGTAGTCCCCTGGCCGTGATGTTAAAAAGCCATTAAAATGCATTAAAATACATAACAAAAATACAAGACAAAGACAACATCTATCAATACAAACATTATAGTATTTACATATTAGACAACATTAATTCAAGAATACACTATTTACAAGACTTAAGCACATACTAGACTGAAGCACATTTGCATAACCAGAGCCGTTGTCAGTCAGTACTGCATAAGTGTATTATTATAACATGTTTATTTGATTGGGACAGAACAAAACGCATTATCGTAGGTGACCAATGCCATGTTCATAGTTCATAGTGTAGCTAACAGCTTATTTGCAGACCTGGTCCTTAAAACGTAAAAATACATCACATTTAAATGATAGAGCATTATAAAGAACACAGATTTCACAGTTCATAATATTTACAAAAGACAATTAGAGTCGTTACGATTAGAGAATGTTTTATTCTATCGTTATTATCATGTGTTTTTTGATTCTTCTGTTATTTTCTTGTACAACTGTGTAGAAATGCACTGTTTTAACGGTCGTAATCTTATCCATTATGTATCAGGAATGCCTCACAGTGTGCCTTTAAACTTTATGGCTGAATATAAAAAGATAAAGTGCAAAGTGCTCTGTTGATTTTAGTGCCTAAGTGTTTATCTTAAATAATCAGTTCAGAGTGAATGTTTGCCACAGGCTTTGATGTAGTTGGAAAAAGAAGTAAATCATAAAAGAGAGAAGTATGTTTGTACCGTGAACAGTACGTTCTTGTTTACAAAGCGTCCACATGACTCAGTGCTGACACAGACTCAGAATAATGCTCTCAACAACATTTGAATTTTGCATTTGTCATGTCACCATTACCCATTTCATTTGCTTTGATTAATTCAATAACATAAGGCTTGAAAAAACAAAATAGCAAATACAGTTTCCTCCTCACCCCGTTAGATCTAGTGTGAGAAGCTCAGTTATACAGGAGGAGCTCAGAGTACAGCCGTTGCTCCTCCACATCAAGAGGAGACAGTTGTGGAGGCTCTCTGGGTAGGTGTGCCGGGAGAGGAGACCCTGCAAGACCAAAAGGACACGCTGGAGGAACTCAGTCTCTCCTCTGGATGACTGTTTATGAAAGGGAGGTTTGGGCTCTGCTTAGACTGCCACTGCAACCTGGCCATGGATAAAGCGGAAGAAATGGATGGATTGAAGGAAATATGAATTGACTTGAAGCGGCACGGTGGCGCTGCACTTAGAGTTTTTCTGTGCACTTCTTGTGTTTCACAGCAAAGAGGTCCTGGGTTCGATTCCACCTCCAGGCCTTTCTGTGTGGAGTTTGTATGTTGTCCTTGTGTCTGTGTATAGGTTTCCTGCGGGTGCTCCGGTTTCCTCTACCAAAAAAATTATGTACAATAGGTCTGAATGTAATGAGTGAGTGAATGGATGGTGTTGATGGGGGCTTTGATGGTCCAGTGTGTTCGGCGTCTCGCTTCTGTCATCACCATGTTTGGAGAGAATAGAAAAACATCGGAACTCTGAACATTGTAAAAATGTGGGCTGTAAAAATGTACTATATATATATATATATATATATATAGATAATGAATGTGACAAATAATGTATAAATCAATAAGTGTTGTTCTTTCCAAATCCAAAGGACGAGAGAGCAGACTTTATGTGGAACGCTGTGATCTTCCACTAACGCATGTCATTCTGCAAACCCTGCGGCTCATTGTATCTCTGTGCATAATGGACTTCCTGACAGGCCGCCCTCAGAATGAGCAGTTATAGAACAAGTTAACATAGAAACACACACTGTTGAGTTTATAATAAAATGTGTGTCCCTCGTGTTCATGGAGGAGCACGAGGGACTCACCACATTCATGTAGTTTTTGACTTCACTAAATGACCACGGACAAATATGTAAATCCATAAAGTTGATCTGAAGTGATACTCTGTAGTTTGGCCACTTGTGAAATAATCAATCCTTTTATAATAAACCCTTCTCTACTGCTTTCGTTTTGCTGTGTCAGAAGAACGCTCCCTGCATCCAGCTGTGGCTTCACCTGTGGCTTCACCTGTGGTTTCACCTGTGGCTTCACCTGTGGCTTCACCTGTGGCTTCACCTGTGGCCCAGTGCTACAGCTGCAAATGCTTTATTGCTAAGTTGCCGAGCAAGTGAAAGCTTTGAGTATTCATTTCAATAAATGTATGTCTAGCCCTAGATCACAACAGTAGTTATCTCGGGGAAAGTTGTTGAAGCGCCAACACAGATCAGAGAACCAAACATTTCAAACACACACAAAAAATTCAATGATAAACAACACATAGAGCCATTGATAAAGTAAGACCAATGGCTATAAATGTTAAGCGCTCCCTGTTCGGAACCAGAGCCGTTCTGTGGGCACCTTTCAAATGTGAAAAGTCTCTGGTCAAAACTATGTGCAAATGAACCTTGTCTGATTTGTGTAATGTGTATGATCTTCCTCCAGGACAAAAACTGAGAAGGGTTCAGGGGCCTGATAGAAACATACAAAGGGCCGTATCTGTCCCACTGCCCGGGGTTTTCCCATCACTGGTCTGGTCTATAGTCTAATTGTAAAAAGTAAGGAAAAGCAAGAATAGTTGTATACTTTCTTACTTTTAACTTAAAGAGTAGAAGTAAAATGTAGTGTTACCAGGAACAAAGACACTACTAATAATTATAATTAAATAAAACAGCTATTACAAGATGTATAATTGAAAGAACATTGGCTTTTTATTCGTGCATTACATTGTGAGTTTAACAGGTACACCCACGGACTGTAAATATTAGTACAGCTCCACTTCCACTTCAACGTGTCAAAAGCATAGACGCAAGGTTACCTGGGAAGTGTAGTGTTTTTCAGACTTTGTACGCCTCGCTCAAGTCCCAAATGAAATTGCTCTATTATTGTTAAATCATATACACGCTTTACTGTCACATGGGAAACCTTGTGATGGAAAGACGTCTCAGCCAATCGCTGTGGTGGGTGACTGAAAGGGCTCTCTGATTGGCCGATACGGAGCGTGACGTCAGAGCTTGCATGTATAAATAGGCGGCGCGGCCATCATTCAGTGCTCTTCACAGTATGGCCGGCGATATTAGCTAGCACTCGCTAACGGTATTCTCTGCAAAAGGGAAGACGGCAACTTAAGAATATTAACACCTGGATTGCTTCAAAGGACTGTACATAATAAATAATATCTGCTCGAGGAAGAAAAATAAAGTCAAGCGTTATCATCGACCGACTGATATTGTTGGGTGTCTGTTGTCTCACGATGGAAGATAGCGGTGCACATTTTTTCGAGGGGACTGAGAAGCTGCTGGAGGTGTGGTTCTCCCGTCAGGACGAGACCAAAGGAACCGGCGACCTCCGCTCCATTCCGAGGTTTGTTAGATTCGCGGAGGTGTTGCCCGGTACCGTGGCCGCTGGAGCTGGACCCGGGCTGTAGAACGGCCCCTAGAGGAGCTCCGGGGAACTACACCCACGGCCCTCGCACGCACTCCCAGCACTAATCAGTAGTTTTGTTGTTTTTGTTTATACCCAAGCTGAGTTTGGCTGTATTATTCACTATTGTTAATTGTCACTGTATTGTTGATTGTGAGGCAGCAGCAGTGCGTTGTTCCAGCCCAGTTGTCATTTAGGCCCGTTCACCAAGATGGCTTCTGTTCCACTGTATTTTTTTTTTTTTTTTTTAGACAGCCCGCTCGTATATGATTGTTCTGTCTTCCAAATCTGTCTGTTGGTGCCTGGCGTGTTGCAATACAATACCTGACTCCCAAGTTGAATCTCTTGCCGTGCATCTAACACCATCTTCTTACATCACAACACATTCTTTGGTTGCACTGTCACCTCCACACACACATCACCGTGAGGCAAGAGGAAACCCAAGAAGCACAGGGCCTTGGCAAATACTTTTCACCTCTCCCATTGCCCCAAAGCTGACTCATTAATTTTAAGTCAGTCGCACCTAAAGTAATCCTCATGTCACAACATATCTCATTGTTTAGTGACTGAGTCTGAAATGGTTCTTCTGCTGCTGTTGACACTGTGCTGTTTGTGGCGGTGTTGGGGTTGTTTTTTATAGTAGACTAATGTATCTGAATAATGACTACCTAATTAGTTATAATGTTATGAGGTGTGAATGGTTGGTGCCACTGAAGAATGCGCGGAGGAGCGGACGTGGAAGTTGGAGCTTGCTGTGGGCCGTGGACATGCTTCTTGTCTCACTTTCTTTGATTCTTGCAGGACCAATGTGGCGACCGCGTGGTGCTGAGACATTCCGAGAATATGAGCGGGACGCTTTAGGACTGCGCCCCCTCCCCACAGACCCCCCAGACCCCTTTTATTTTGGCTGGATTAAAGGGCACGTGTGAAAGCATCTAGAATGTTGTAGTAGCGAGAGTAACTTGGTAGTTTGTTTACTACTCTTGACTCTTGTAAACTGTCTTGATTCCTGGCTCGTTCTGGTCACGTTTGCAGCCATGCAGTCGCTCCCTCCCATCGCCTCTGATTGGCCGGAAAAGCTCCTATCGCTGTTGCTTATTTAAATATACATTCGTGGCTTGGGTTTATAAAGTTACGGCTTTAACTACAGATCTATGAATCCTGGCAAGAGGCAGTTGCTGCCTTCTGCATGTCTGCGTGTAATATACTGATACAGTGGAGGTGATGGCAGCTGTCTGATATATATGATGCAGCTGTCCTTCAGCATGTCCCTGTGTCCTCTTACACAGCAGTGTATACTTGTACTTACACAGTCCTGCGCCAAGTGAGCTTCATGGACAGAGGTCTAGAGGGCGGATTAATGGCGAGCAGGCACAGTCAGTGGATCAACCTGCTGGACATCAGCCAATGTCCAAATAAGTCCACAGGGCACCAGCTCATGTGACTACTTTATCAGGGATTTTAGTCCTTATATAATAATCCTCTAGAAAGTGTCTATACAATGTATATGTGTATATATATACAGAGTCAAACTTTCAGCTTCTCATTGCACATTGGTACGAGGGCTGATCCAAAGATGTTTTCTTGGAGTGGCTCTTTGAGGAAAACCGTGTCCCACTGGGCCTCTAGAAATAGCATGCGGTGTGTGTTTCTCTGGGAACTGAGAGATGATCCTGCTCCATCACGGGACCAGGTTCTTGCGTAACTGACTGAAGGTGCATTCAGGTTTCTTTGAGATAATCGTTCTTTCACCTGCTCTAGTTAAAGACTTTCTGTCTGCTCTGTGGACCTGGGCTTGTTCAGGTGGAAAATCTCACACTTCGACTGTTTGGTGATTGAGTTATCAGACAATGAGACTTTCCAGAAGTTTAATGGAGCATTATCTGAGATAAGACTGATAAACAATAGTATAGTATTATATTGATAATTAACTCTAATTGGTGCGGCTCTCACTGTCCATGGGAAAGAGTCCAGAGAGGCCAGAATGAGTGTGACGCAGCTCCCATCTCACTGCAGCAGATCATGGGGGAGGGGGCACTTTGCAGCACTCTGCGCCTGTCTGTCCCAGCTGCTCAAACATGCTCATGATCACATGCCTGTGTTTGCATGTTCTGGCAGACACAGGCTTTAGGTCTGATCTCTTCTTTTAAAACGGCTGATTCACGTCTCTTGCCACTGGCTTTGTGTGTGTTGCCAGTTCTAATGTTGTGTTGTCTCGTGTTGTTATAACGTCACTGTTATAATGGAATCAGAGGAATTCTCTGGTCCAAGAACATTTGTGATTTAACCGATGCACTGTTTGGGTTTGAAAAATGTTGTGACTTTTTTATCATTGGGCAACATTGATCGGTGTCTTAGTGTTTGAACTTGTATAGAATTTCAGCCAAGCTGCTTTAACAAATATAACACGTGAAGAATAAAAGGCCATGGCCAAAAAGTAATCACACAACCTCATTAAAAGGTGCAAATAAATCTAGTTTCAGAACAACATAAATCCACTGAAAACACGCCTAACGGTTAGAAAAAATGTTTGTTACAGGAAGTTTTTGTTTTATGTGTTTCAGGTTTGAGTGGGACAAACTGTTGGAGAATGTGCATTGTTTGATTATAAGTGTGACGAAGACAGACAAGCAAGAAGCTTATATACTCAGGTAAGTACTCTTTGCTGAAGCTTTAGGTCGTTCTGCAGCGAACACGGCGCTTTCACAAGTTTATGGCTTTGCGATCGTTGTTTTTTAAAATCCATCCATCCATCCATTTTCTACCCTTTAATCCATTTCTGGGTCAGGGGGGTGGCAATCAGAGATGCCACCCAAGTCTCATAGCACCAGCCCCTGGTGCTAAATCCATTAGTTTTTAATTGTCACGGTCTTGATTGAATTCCATTTCTGCCGCTCCAGTCACGCTATGTATCATGGGGCCGTAGTGCTAATGCTAATGTTCAGTAAGCACAGAACTAGCCAAACAAGCTAGTTCAGGGCCTTCGGCTGGCTTAAAGTTGGACTGAAAAGACAAAATGAATGAGGCCAATTCCAGCTCTGAATGGTTGATTACTCGGATCAGGCAGAGTTCAGATATGCCCCAGTAATGAGCATTAAGTCTGTGATCCAGAAATACTTCCTGGATTGTTGGTGAACCAATCGATTTGATGAAATGGAGAAGACTGTGGTGGTGGCAGTGTCTTTGTGAAACATGAACTTGGATCATATACTCTTCGTTTGCCCATCCACGTCTCGGTGCGACGGGTTCTAATGTGTTATTTATGGTTCTCAGCAGGACGTTATAGCAGCTCCTGAAAATGTGGACATTTGGATCCTTCTTAAACACCTGCACTTTGAGGGTCAACTTTTCCAGATTATTCTTATTGGTCTTTGTCTCATGAGCTCAAAGAACTGGTCAGAACTTCATCGGACTAGAACAGTGGTTCTGTAGAAGGCGATGTGAGACGGTTCATGTTATACAGACTTTTATAAACTGCAGCAGAACGGACTTCAGACGAGTGTCTCCAGTCAGGGACAGGAAACTGTTCTTTTGGACAGTGCAGAACGGAGTCATTTTCTTATCAGCGATTTGTGTCTCAGTCGATAAACGACGTCATGAATCCACCATTTTGTCTGTTTCCACAGTGAGAGTAGCATGTTTGTCTCCAAGAGACGTTTCATTTTGAAAACGTGCGGAACCACCCTTTTGCTGCAAGCACTGGTCCCTCTGCTGGAGTTGGCCCGGGAGTATAGTGGCTTTGATGCTATTGAGGTGAGTGAGGATTCCAGAACATGTTGAACACTTTCTCCGCACAATGACGTTCATTTGGAATCATTTACGTTGCAGAATTTTTTTTACTCTCGTAAAAACTTCATGAAGCCAACACACCAGGAATTCCCTCATCGAAACTTTCAAGAAGAGGTGGACTTCCTCAGCGAGATTTTCCCAAGTACGTGGTATTGTCTTTTATACTGTGTGTATGTGTGTGTGTGTGTGTGTGTGTGTGTGTGTGAAATGCAGTTTCTGAAGTGTGCGTCTGTGCAGATGGAGCATCCTACTGTATGGGACGGCTGAACTCTGACTGCTGGTAGGTTCCTCTCTTGTTTGGAGTTTGTGGCTATAATAAGAACTATAATAATGGGTTTGTATTCAGGTACTTGTTCACTCTGGATCTGCCGGATTACTGGCAGAACAAGCACGCTGACCAGACCCTGGAAGTTCTGATGAGCCACCTGGACCCAGCAATCATGGACCAGTTCTTTATGAAAGACGGTGTTTCCGCAAGTGATGTCACTCGTGTAAGAACCTCTGGTGGGTCTGGGGGATCCGTGCGCCGTGGACTCATGCACTTTCTGTTTCTCTGCAGATGAGTGGAATTCGTGACCTGATTCCAGGTTCAGTGATTGACGCCACATTGTTTAACCCATGTGGCTACTCCATGAACGGCATGAAGAATGATGTAAGTATTTCCCCTTTCACTTCCTGTTCAGGCTTAGTGGTGTCAAACCAGCGATATGGAGAGTGGCCCAGAGAGTGGCCCGGAGAGTGGCCCGGAGAGTGGCCCGGAGAGTGGCCCGGAGAGTGGCCCGGAGAGTGGCCCGGAGAGTGGCCCGGAGAGTGGCCCGGAGAGTGGCCCGGAGAGTGGCCCGGAGAGTGGCCCGGAGAGTGGCCCGGAGAGTGGCCCGGAGAGTGGCCCGGAGAGTGGCCCGGAGAGTGGCCCGGAGAGTGGCCCGGAGAGTGGCCCGGAGAGTGGCCCGGAGAGTTTTTAGGTACACGGTGGCTGAGTGTTTAGCACTCTTGCTTCTCAGCAAGAAGGTCCTGGGTTCGAATCCTGGTCGGAAAAGGGTCTTTCTGAGTGGAGTTTGCATGTTCTCCCCGTGTCTGCTTAGGTTTCCTCCGGGTGCTCCATTTTCCTCTACCACAAAAATACGTACAATAGTTCAGGATTAATGAGTGTGTGTTTGGGATAGTTTCCAGTCGCACTCACTAAGTACAATCTGGAGTGACGGGTTCATTAACATGTTCTGTCCCAACCAATTAAACTACAGACACTGATCATACAAAAAGAACGCTGGTGGTAAACTTGTATTTTAATGTCACAAACACAAAAAGAAGCAAAGGATTTCTCAAGTTTCTACGACACCAGGAGCGAGTCGGACTGGTTTAACGGCTGCTGGTTTTACCTCCGTGTCTAATGGTTTGGTTTTCTTAGGGAACCTACTGGACAATCCACATTACTCCAGAGCCCGAGTTCTCCTATGTCAGCTTTGAGACTAACCTGTCCCAGACTTCTTACGATGACCTGATTCGCAAAGTGGTGGAAGTCTTCAAACCGGGAAAGTTTGTCACAACCCTTTTTGTCAATCAGGTAACGAGCGTTTTTATCAGTTGTGATAAAGTTTGAAGTTCAAATGACCAAATATCTGTGGTAGCCATATCTATCCCCATGTTTTAATCACACTCTGTACCAGATAAACAACAAAGGAAAATCATTACTTAAACACGAGGACTGAAACTACCATCTGTCATTCTGAAAAAATCATTCAATATATTTATTCACAAATAATTTTCTACATGTTTTTTGCCTTAAGTGCTAAAACTGGTGAATGAAACTTGAAAAACAGGAACACAGTTTGTTGAAAGGCTAATTACTAACTGCTGTCAAGTAAACGTGTGTTGCTACGGTAACCAGCGGCTAGTAATTCTACTCTCTGGAAGAACCAGCACGAGAGTTGCTATAAGAAGTTGGACCAAATGGATATGTCTGAATTATACAATAAAATGGAAGTTAAAGGTAGAACTTTAGGACAATTTTATACAAATAATGACATAACTAACTACATAAAGTTCTAAGGTTAGGAGGACTGTACATGAGCTGAGTAATGGCACATCCAGAACTGTAAACTTGACATGAGACCTTGCGGATTATAGAAGCCCTAAATGATAATAAACATAATCAGAAGTGCCCTGTTTTCTCTCTGGTGAAACCCACCTACCCTGGTATCTGTTTCTAAACTAAAATGATATTAAACTGACGTGTGTTGGTCCCTCAGAGCTCCAAGTGCCGCAGTGTCTTCTCTTCCGCCGAGAAACTGGACGGCTACAAGAAAGTGGACCGGCAGTTGGCTCAATTCAACGACTACAACTTTGTCTTTACCAGCTACGCCCAGAGGTGTCCACAGAACCAGAAGAGCTGAGGGCGTCCCACGTGTCTTCCCCGTACTGCCCCCCCCCCCCCCCCCCCCCCTGCTCTGCCGTCCGGCTGGAGCGGCCGGGCCATAGTTCAAGCCTCTCTCCGGCTTGTCGTACCTGTGACCTTGATTAATTGCATGAAAGCTCTTCTCTGTTTCAATATTCTAGCTCACTCTTGCTGTGATGAAGTGCATGTAGAAGAACTGGAGGCGCTGTGGCCAGTCCCCTCTGGTCCCTGAGGACCGGGCCTGGTCTTTGGCATGCTCAGGAAGCCGGGCTCTTTGATCCTCACCACGGGGCGTCTCTCTGAGCGCACTTTACCTGTACACTGTATGAACAGAGTGAATGTAAACATAGCTGTGAGTCCCTTCTGTACTTTGGGCAAAGACTAAAGCCTCTGTCTGTGGCTTCTCTGCTTTGCCGCCGCCTTCATCCTCTCCTGATGATCACATTCTGTGTAGAGCTATATCAAATAATCGGCCTATTTCATACAGTAACATGTATTTATGGGATTCTTCTGGAAAAGTCCCCCTCCATCCAGTCATATTCAGCTGATCTTTCTGCTTTCACATGAGTTGGTCCAATGGAAGTTTGGGGTCATACATGGAGAGAAAAGCCTGGAGGTGGCTCCCTCTGCAGGTCCTGTCGTGCCACAGACTCTGGCAATGGCACCAATGGATCCCACACTTTTGCTTAGCCCAGCGCTTGCCCAGCAAAGCTTTTTTCTTTTGGTGGCATTATAGCCACGTGTGTGTCTTTCTGCCCCATACATAAATGTAGAGACAAAAGAGGCCCAGCAGTCTGAGCATGCCAGGGTGATCCCGGATCATTCCACACATCACTGTTGCAAAAACTGCCGTTTTATTCCATTTATTGAATTGGTCTCATTGTGTTTATTCTTTGTGGGGCCTGTGACTGAGTGTCTTCCTCCTGTGTCCCTGGCTCCTGGTGCTTCCACTCCTGAAAAGCACCGTCTTTTTGAGCAGCTAGAAGAGTGGCAGAGTTTGGAACAGGACTGAGGACCAAAAGCTGCCTCACTTTGACAACATGCTTATATTTGAAGTGTTTGTTTTAGTGTGAAGGGAAATAAAGCCAGCACTCTGGGTTCATGCCGTCGCTGACATCTGCGTATAAAGATGGTGGCAAAGGTCAATGGTTTTTAAAGGGCCATCTTCGTATGTTTACTGAGTTTTTTTTAAATTTTATTTACAAAGCTAATTTTGTATCCACGCTGCGGACCAATCTCATTTGTCTGTGGTTCTGTTCGGTTTGTTCTTTAGTTAGCACCGACTGAGGGAGAGTGGCAGGAGCCCGGGCCATACATGGGGAAAACTTGGCTGTTCACTTCTTTCTTTTGCTGTTCTTTGGATGGTCAAGAAGATGTGCTAAATATCTGTGTTTCCACCTTCAGGCTTCAATAAAAAAGTACTTGTCAACGAGTTTTATTGGTATTTATAATAAAAGAAAATGCAATAAAAGGGTACGGAACACACTGGACAAGAGTCATGCTTTATCATATTTATATCATATATCAGTGCTTTGTTCAAAATACTGAGGCTTCAATAAAAGTTTCTAACAGTTTGAATAAGCAGAAAGTTTGGCTTTTACATGTACAAACACTAAACCAAACCCAATAATTATTTTATATCCAAACAGTTACTGCTGAGTGTGTTGCACTTTGGTCTAGTTCACGCTTCACGGTTAAGGGTCTTGTGAATTGGTCGAATTATAAACAACCAAAAATGCTTCATATGGCATTTTTTCACCTATCCCAACCTAGAATCAGAATGAGACCTTTGTAACAGTCGCAAACAAGTCATAAACAAAATCATACATCAAAACAGAAGTTCAAAGACAGACTTGTACTGTAGCCACAGCTGCCCTGAGGCAAACTGACAGAAGTCTATGCCATCAGTCATGCTCTGGGGTCTGGACTGATATAACGGTTAAGGGTCTTGTGAGATTTCATAACACTTTGAAGCAACTTTTGTTAAAGTTAAACTCATCATTCTATCAATGTGCAGAAGCCTGTACCTTTCCCTTGTTGTGTCTATCTGAAGGCCAAGCTACATGGCACTGTGGCAGCTGCTGATTGGAGGTCTCCATGCCTCCGCTCTGTATAATACACTTGCATTCTGTGTTTGTGTTGTTCGTGCTGTCTCTACCATCAACAATAAAACATGTCTTCTGTCTGAATGAAAGACGCAATCCCAGACTATGTCATCTTCTTCAGTCTTTCCTAAAGGAGATGCCCACAGACACCTGCTGTTCCCAGAGGTCTCCCATCACAGAGATAACCAGGACATATCCTGCTCAACTCCTGCGATATGACGAAGACAAAGTTAATCTGGGACATCAATAGGTTTCCTTACAATTTGAGGTTGTGTCCTGTAATCACATCATTGATCTAAAGGTTATTATTATTATTATTATTATTAAACTGAACAATGTTTGTGCAAATTACTATAATACGAATAAGTCATGTTTATTTATATGGCGCCTTTCAAAGTGCAAAGTATCACTCTGGGATGAGCTTCTCAGTCTCTGCACATTTAGAGTCTGTTGAGGTCTCCTCATGTGCCTCTGTGTTCATGAAGATGTGTTTTTATCTGTGTGTTTGTGGTTCTGTGGAAACAAATAAACTGTACTTATCACAACCATACATCGATTTATACAAGGTCCATATAAAACAAAATAATGATACTTTGATACAAACTGTTTTCAGAGTTATTTTTATGCATGTTATCACAGAGTTGTTGTGGTTTCAAAGTTAGGTGCCCCAGCTTTAATGGACTGTAGGGGGCGCCAGTCTGTGTCCAGGGTTCAGCGGAGACAGAAGTACTTCCGGTGGAGGAGACTCACGTGTGAAATATACAGTCTGTGCTAAAAGCAAACCACAGCTGCACGTTACAGTCACACATTTGTATTATCCTCAAACGGACTGAGCTTTTGCATTATCAAAGGAAAAGGAGCCGTTAAAATGACGCAGTTGGACGGAATCACGTGAGTCTGATAATATCTGATAAACTATAATAATATATATCTGATCTGTATAAACTCATAGATCTATGTCCAAGGATAGTTTCTCTATTTTGTTTTTTAAAGTCAACCTTTTATATCTTTACAAACAGACACGGCCTCTCTCAGGTTCAGCTCAGAGTCAGAATAAGTTTATTTTAGAACAAGGAATAGATGAATTATAGTCTCTTTAAAGCATAGGAACATTAAAAAGAACCCGGTTCAACCTGGGCCTGTACCTAACACTGCTCGGTTAATCGATCACTTCTAGCTCTAGTCATTTCTTGGCACAGCATCATCTGCGTCCAAGCCAATTTAAAGTTCTTCATGAGACAAAGTAAAAAGTCTAAATACATTAAAAGCTCAACAAAAAGGTAACGCAGATTAAAATACATCAATTTCATATTAAAACAGTGCTGCACAAACGTATCGGGCTATAGGTGTAGTATATAGGATTTTCTACTTCCGGGTGGATCATAAAGACGATTGGTCCTCCCACTTGTCAATCATTCTGGTGCTACGTGCTCGTCCAATCAGACTAGAGAGTTTTGTCAAAGTGTTGAGGGCGGTTCTTTCTAAAATTTGGGAAAATTCTCCTTTAGACCTTTTTAAAATATGATTAAAAATTGAGTTTATAAAAAGATAAATAGTACAAAATAGAATCTGTCGAACCCTAGAGATAGGGTGAGGAGCTCAGTCACACGGGAGGAGCTCGGAGTAGAGCCGCTGCTTCCTTAGAGATAGGGTGAGGATTCCAGTCACACGGGAGGAGCTCGCTGCTTCTCCACGTAGAGAGGAACCAGTTGAGGTGGCTCGGGCATCTGTTCCGGATGCCTCCTGGACGCCTCCCTGGGGAGGTGTTCCGGGCACGTCCCACCGGGAGGAGGCCCCGGGGAAGACCCACGACACGCTGGAGAGACTATGTCTCTCAGCTGGCCTGGGAACGCCTTGGGGTCCCCCCGGACGAGCTGGAGGAGGTGTGTGTGGATAGGGAAGTCTGGGCGTCTCTGCTTAGACTGCTGCCCCCGTGACCCGGCAACGGATAAAGCGGAAGAAAATGGATGGATGGAGAATCTGTCGAATGCACAGCTAAACGTGTAACACTGCTTCTGGACATGGGCAGGGCAGAGGCCTGTCTCACAACCTCAGGAAGACTGTTCTGTAGTTTAGCTGCTAAGATCTGAACAAATGTCACACGTTATGACAGATCCATGGTTATGACAGATCCATGGTTATGATAGATCCATGGTTATGATAGATCCATGGTTATGACAGATCCATGGTTATGATAGATCCATGGTTATGACAGATCCATGGTTATGATAGATCCATGGTTATGACAGATCCATGGTTATGACAGATCCATGGTTATGATAGATCCATGGTTATGACAGATCCATGGTTATGACAGATCCATGGTTATGACAGATCCATGGTTATGACAGATCCATGGTTATGATAGATCCATGGTTATGATAGATCCATGGTTATGACAGATCCATGGTTATGATAGATCCATGGTTATGATAGATCCATGGTTATGACAGATCCATGGTTATGATAGATCCATGGTTATGACAGATCCATGGTTATGATAGATCCATGGTTATGATAGATCCATGGTTATGATAGATCCATGGTTATGACAGATCCATGGTTATGACAGATCCATGGTTATGACAGATCCATGGTTATGATAGATCCATGGTTATGATAGATCCATGGTTATGACAGATCCATGGTTATGACAGATCCATGGTTATGATAGATCCATGGTTATGATAGATCCATGGTTATGATAGATCCATGGTTATGACAGATCCATGGTTATGACAGATCCATGGTTATGACAGATCCATGGTTATGATAGATCCATGGTTATGATAGATCCATGGTTATGACAGATCCATGGTTATGACAGATCCATGGTTATGACAGATCCATGGTTATGACAGATCCATGGTTATGACAGATCCATGGTTATGACAGATCCATGGTTATGACAGATCCATGGTTATGACAGATCCATGGTTATGACAGATCCATGGTTATGACAGATCCATGGTTATGACAGATCCATGGTTATGACAGATCCATGGTTATGACAGATCCATGGTTATGATAGATCCATGGTTATGATAGATCCATGGTTATGACAGATCCATGGTTATGACAGATCCATGGTTATGACAGATCCATGGTTATGACAGATCCATGGTTATGACAGATCCATGGTTATGACAGATCCATGGTTATGACAGATCCATGGTTATGACAGATCCATGGTTATGACAGATCCATGGTTATGACAGATCCATGGTTATGACAGATCCATGGTTATGACAGATCCATGGTTATGACAGATCCATGGTTATGACAGATCCATGGTTATGACAGATCCATGGTTATGACAGATCCATGGTTATGACAGATCCATGGTTATGACAGATCCATGGTTATGACAGATCCATGGTTATGACAGATCCATGGTTATGATAGATCCATGGTTATGATAGATCCATGGTTATGACAGATCCATGGTTATGACAGATCCATGGTTATGACAGATCCATGGTTATGACAGATCCATGGTTATGACAGATCCATGGTTATGACAGATCCATGGTTATGACAGATCCATGGTTATGACAGATCCATGGTTATGACAGATCCATGGTTTTGACAGATCCATGGTTATGATAGATCCATGGTTATGATAGATCCATGGTTATGACAGATCCATGGTTATGACAGATCCATGGTTATGACAGATCCATGGTTATGACAGATCCATGGTTATGACAGATCCATGGTTATGACAGATCCATGGTTATGACAGATCCATGGTTATGACAGATCCATGGTTATGATAGATCCATGGTTATGATAGATCCATGGTTATGACAGATCCATGGTTATGACAGATCCATGGTTATGATAGATCCATGGTTATGATAGATCCATGGTTATGATAGATCCATGGTTATGATAGATCCATGGTTATGATAGATCCATGGTTATGATAGATCCATGGTTATGACAGATCCATGGTTATGACAGATCCATGGTTATGACAGATCCATGGTTATGACAGATCCATGGTTATGACAGATCCATGGTTATGATAGATCCATGGTTATGACAGATCCATGGTTATGACAGATCCATGGTTATGACAGATCCATGGTTATGACAGATCCATGGTTATGATAGATCCATGGTTATGACAGATCCATGGTTATGACAGATCCATGGTTATGACAGATCCATGGTTATGACAGATCCATGGTTATGACAGATCCATGGTTATGACAGATCCATGGTTATGACAGATCCATGGTTATGACAGATCCATGGTTATGACAGATCCATGGTTATGACAGATCCATGGTTATGACAGATCCATGGTTATGACAGATCCATGGTTATGACAGATCCATGGTTATGACAGATCCATGGTTATGACAGATCCATGGTTATGACAGATCCATGGTTATGACAGATCCATGGTTATGACAGATCCATGGTTATGACAGATCCATGGTTATGACAGATCCATGGTTATGACAGATCCATGGTTATGACAGATCCATGGTTATGACAGATCCATGGTTATGACAGATCCATGGTTATGACAGATCCATGGTTATGACAGATCCATGGTTATGACAGATCCATGGTTATGACAGATCCATGGTTATGACAGATCCATGGTTATGACAGATCCATGGTTATGACAGATCCATGGTTATGACAGATCCATGGTTATGACAGATCCATGGTTATGACAGATCCATGGTTATGACAGATCCATGGTTATGACAGATCCATGGTTATGACAGATCCATGGTTATGACAGATCCATGGTTATGACAGATCCATGGTTATGACAGATCCATGGTTATGACAGATCCATGGTTATGACAGATCCATGGTTATGACAGATCCATGGTTATGACAGATCCATGGTTATGACAGATCCATGGTTATGACAGATCCATGGTTATGACAGATCCATGGTTATGACAGATCCATGGTTATGACAGATCCATGGTTATGACAGATCCATGGTTATGACAGATCCATGGTTATGACAGATCCATGGTTATGACAGATCCATGGTTATGACAGATCCATGGTTATGACAGATCCATGGTTATGACAGATCCATGGTTATGACAGATCCATGGTTATGACAGATCCATGGTTATGACAGATCCATGGTTATGACAGATCCATGGTTATGACAGATCCATGGTTATGACAGATCCATGGTTATAATTCAAATAACTTCTATAAAATGACATTCTGATTTATTATCTGTGTATCGAGGATAAAACAAAACTAGAATCTCTTTCCTGAAATGACAGTCAGTGTCTCAAAGGCGTTGATGATGTTCTTTGTTGTTCTAAGGAAACCAAAGACAAAACGCTCAAAGCGGTTTTTGGAAAGCAGAGCGCCGAGACTGAGCGAGGACCTGAAGAACGCCATGATCATGAAAGGAGGCAACACGAGCGAGACGGTCACTCAGGCGCTGAAAGACATGGTACAGTCCTCTGCCCCGGCGCCCCCTCTGCCCCGGCGCCCCCTCTGCCCCGGCGCCCCCTCTGCCCCGGCGCCCCCTCTGCCCCGGCGCCCCCTCTGCCCCGGCGCCCCCTCTGCCCCGGTGCCCCCTCTGCCCCAGTGCCCCACCCACGCTGCTCATGGCCATCGGAAGATTAGAGGAACTCGCCCATATTTGGTCATTTCTCTGGTTCTCCCGGTTCTGTGCAGTGGACGAGCTCCCATGATGCTTTGCGCCAAATACAAGTGTGTGGCTCTCATGCACGTGCACAGAGGGCAGCGTCCTTTAGGAAAGCTGTAGGTTCTCTGTCAGGTTCTCAATGTTAGTTTACATTGAGTTCTTGGGGATAATCTCTGCAGTCCTCGTGAATTTAGTCTGGTTTAGTGCAGTACCATGAGAATCCCCCGAGCACATGGTCCTTCAGTAATACCATATCCAGATGTTGTAATCGATCCATGCTAATATCACTTAAGGCTGCACTAGCTAACTTTGAAACCACAAAGTTAAAAATAAATGAACTAGTTCCTTTCATAATATACGTCTTAAGAAGCTATGTATAAAAATCGGTCTATATGAGCTTCCTCCGCAGAGTGGCTGCTAGCTCAGTCACACGGGAGGAGCTCGGAGTAGAGCCGCTGCTTCTCTAAGGCGAGAGGAGGTAGTTGAGGTGGCTCGGGCCTCTGTTCCGGATGCCTCTTGGACACATCTCTGGGGAGTTCCAAGCACGTCCCACCAGGAAGAGACCCCAGGGAAGACCAGGACACACTGGAGGGACCATTTCAGGATTCCCCCAGATGAGCTGGAGGAAGTGTGTGAGAGGGAAGTCTGAGGGTCTCTGCTCAGACTGCTGCCCCCGCGAATAAAGAAGAGAATGCTTATATTCAAGTGCGGCTTGTATTCAAGTGCGGCTTGTATTCAAGTGCGGCTTGTATTCAAGTGCGGCTTGTATTCAAGTGCGGCTTGTATTCAAGTGCGGCTTGTATTCAAGTGCGGCTTGTATTCAAGTGCGGCTTATATTCAAGTGCGGCTTATATTCAAGTGCGGCTTATATTCAAGTGCGGCTTATATTCAAGTGCGGCTTATATTCAAGTGCGGCTTATATTCAAGTGCGGCTCATATTCAAGTGCGGCTCATATTCAAGTGCGGCTCATATTCAAGTACGGCTCATATTCAAGTACGGCTCATATTCAAGTACGGCTTATATTCAAGTGCGGCTTATATGTAGACAAAAAGTACTTTTCCTGCTTAGCTTAGTTTACAGGTGTGCTCAATAGTCCAGAAAGTACTGTAATGAGTTGTTTTGTGTGTTTGCAGTATTCCTTAAAGAAGCCCAATGCTGTGCTGTATAAGAAGTGAGTAAAGTCTGCAGTAAAACTCTGAGAAACTGAACGTGGCTCAAAGTCTGGTGTTTTTCAGAAAGAACATCACTCGGCCGTTTGAGGACTCCACTTCTCTGGTCGGCAGATAATGCACCTTCACTGAAGATTCACGACACACGATTGTTGCTAATCATTTTGATGTTTCCACAGGAGTTTTTCTCTAAAAAGACAGACAGCTCGTTGTTTTTATTTGGATCACACAACAAGAAGAGGCCAAACAATTTCATATTTGGTAAAAAGCCAAAGATTCCTTCACATGCAGATGGTTCAGTCCAGATTCTCACACTCTGTTTCTTCTGCAGGACGTATGTTCGACTTTCACGTGTTAGACATGGTTGAACTTGGCATTGAAAAGTATGCTCCCCTGAAACAATTTAAGGTAAGATTAAGAACTGGTACTATGTATTTAATTTCCAAGCGTGGGTCTAATGAATAAGTTTGTTTCAGACGGAGACGTGTCCTGAAGGCACCAAACCGATGCTGGTGTTCGCAGGAGAAGCCTTCAACATGGACTTTGAACTGAAGCGTCTGAAGAGTTTGCTCATAGGTACGGACTCGGTCATATAGTCTCGTGTGTTCCCTTATGGACAGGGGAACTCTGCAAACTAGAACTTCTGTTTGTTTATGGATTTCATCTTAAAATGGGAAACTATTCTACAATATGCTCCTTCATGTTCCTTCACCAAAGGGAGCACACATGTTTTGTCCTCTGGCCGTTTGGTCCCTGAGCGTTTACTGCGCGCATAGGGACGTAACTGCAGTCTCCCACACACCCGTCACACACACGTCGCACACACCCGTCGCACACACGTCACACACACCCGTCACACACACCCGTCACACACACGTCACACACACCCGTCACACACACCCGTCGCACACACGTCGCACACACCCGTCACACACACCCGTCGCACACCCGTCGCACACACGTCACACACACCCGTCACACAACACACCCGTCGCACACACGTCGCACACCCCACCACACACGTCACACACACCCGTCACACACACCCGTCGCACGTCACACACACCCGTCACGTACACACGTCACACACACCCGTCGCACGTCACACACACCCGTCACGTACACACGTCACACACACCCGTCGCACACACACACCCGTCACACACACCCGTCGCACACCCGTCACACACACGTCACACACACACCCGTCACACACACCCGTCGCACACACGTCACACACACACCCGTCGCACACACGTCACACACACCCGTCGCACACACCCGTCGCACACACCGTCACACACACCCGTCGCACACACGTCACACACACCCGTCGCACACACGTCACACACACCCGTCGCACACACGTCACACACACCCGTCGCACACACACACCCGTCGCACACACGTCACACACACCCGTCACACACACCCGTCGCACACACGTCGCACACACGTCACACACACACCCGTCACACACACCCGTCGCACGTCACACACACCCGTCACGTACACACGTCACACACACCCGTCGCACGTCACTCACACCCGTCACGTACACACGTCACACACACCCGTCGCACACACGTCACACACACCCGTCGCACACACGTCACACACACCCGTCGCACACACGTCACACACACCCGTCACACACACCCGTCGCACACACGTCACACACCCGTTGCACACACCCGTCGCACACACGTCACACACACCCGTCACACACACCCGTCGCACGTCACACACACCCGTCACGTACACACGTCACACACACCCGTCGCACGTCACACACACCCGTCACGTACACACGTCACACACACCCGTCGCACACACGTCACACACACCCGTCGCACACACGTCACACACACCCGTCGCACACCCGTCGCACACACGTCACACACACCCGTCACACACACCCGTCGCACACACGTCGCACACACCCGTCGCACACACGTCACACACACCCGTCACACACACCCGTCACACACACGTCACACACACCCGTCACGTACACACGTCACACACACCCGTCGCACACACGTCACACACACCCGTCACGTACACACGTCACACACACCCGTCGCACACACGTCGGGTCTGAGCAGCCGCCTCCTCAGTCTTGGATCGTGGACACGGCTCGTAAATCACTTTGTAGCGCTCTCGTTTACATGAGACCTGGAAGCGCCGGTCCGCTCGCTGAAACAGGCCGGGTCACTCGGACAGACCCGGGCGCACAGACCCCTGTCCGCTCGCTGAAACAGGCCGGGTCACTCGGACAGACCCGGGCGCACAGACCCCTGTCCGCTCGCTGAAACAGACCGGGTCACTCGGACAGACCCGGGCGCACAGACCCCTGTCCGCTCGCTGAAACAGACCGGGTCACTCAGACAGACCCGGGCGCACAGACCCCTGTCCGCTCGCTGAAACAGACCGGGTCACTCAGACAGACCCGGGCGCACAGACCCCTGTCCGCTCGCTGAAACAGACCGGGTCACTCGGACAGACCCGGGCGCACAGACCCCTGTCCGCTCGCTGAAACAGACCGGGTCACTCGGACAGACCCGGGCGCATAGACCCCTGTCCGCTCGCTGAAACAGACCGGGTCACTCAGACAGACCCGGGCGCATAGACCCCTGTCCGCTCGCTGAAACAGGCCGGGTCACTCGGACAGATCCGGGCGCACAGCCCTGTCCGCTCGCTGAAACAGACCGGGTCACTCGGACAGATCCGGGCGCACAGACCCCTGTCCGCTCGCTGAAACAGACCGGGTCACTCGGACAGATCCGGGCGCACAGACCCCTGTCCGCTCGCTGAAACAGGCCGGGTCACTCAGACAGCCCGGGCGCACAGACCCCTGTCCGCTCGCTGAAACAGACCGGGTCACTCGGACAGATCCGGGCGCACAGACCCCTGTCCGCTCGCTGAAACAGACCGGGTCACTCAGACAGACCCGGGCGCACAGACCCCTGTCCGCTCGCTGAAACAGACCGGGTCACTCAGACAGACCCGGGCGCACAGACCCCTGTCCGCTCGCTGAAACAGGCCGGGTCACTCGGACAGATCCGGGCGCACAGACCCCTGTCCGCTCGCTGAAACAGACCGGGTCACTCGGACAGACCCGGGCGCACAGACCCCTGTCCGCTCGCTGAAACAGACCGGGTCACTCAGACAGACCCGGGCGCACAGACCCCTGTCCGCTCGCTGAAACAGGCCGGGTCACTCGGACAGACCCGGGCGCACAGACCCCTGTCCGCTCGCTGAAACAGACCGGGTCACTCGGACAGACCCGGGCGCACAGACCCCTGTCCGCTCGCTGAAACAGACCGGGTCACTCGGACAGATCCGGGCGCACAGACCCCTGTCCGCTCGCTGAAACAGACCGGGTCACTCAGACAGACCCGGGCGCACAGACCCCTGTCCGCTCGCTGAAACAGACCGGGTCACTCGGACAGACCCGGGCGCACAGACCCCTGTCCGCTCGCTGAAACAGACCGGGTCACTCAGACAGACCCGGGCGCACAGACCCCTGTCCGCTCGCTGAAACAGGCCGGGTCACTCGGACAGACCCGGGCGCACAGACCCCTGTCCGCTCGCTGAAACAGACCGGGTCACTCGGACAGACCCGGGCGCACAGACCCCTGTCCGCTCGCTGAAACAGACCGGGTCACTCGGACAGACCCGGGCGCACAGACCCCTGTCCGCTCGCTGAAACAGACCGGGTCACTCGGACAGACCCGGGCGCACAGACCCGGGCGCACAGACCCGGGCGCACAGACCCCTGCCCAGCCCTGACATGTGCCTCTCCTGCAGACTTCTTCCGGGGCCCTAAGGTGGAGGGCGTGCGGTTAGCTGGACTGGAGCATGTTCTACACTTCACGGCATTAGACAACAGGATATACATGCGCAGTTACAGGTGTGTGGCTAACCAGGAGCTTCCCATCATGCATTATGGTTATTACATTATGACCACAGAGATGGTTTGGTTTGTGCAGGTGTGTCCTGAAGAAGTCTGGGTGTCGGACGCCCAGGATTGAGCTGGAGGAGATGGGTCCGTCGTTTGACTTTGTGGTGAGAAGAACACACCTGGCCTCAGAGCAGCTCTACAAACTGGCTCATCGACAGCCCAAGGCCCTGAAGGTAAGGATCTATCACCACAAGGTAGCACTGGGATCAGGGCGGCCTGAACTTGGCTCGGCTTGGCTCAGATGCACTGTCTTTAGTGTTATCTTATCTTATGGTTCTGCTAGAAGATACATGTGACATCACAGATAGAATCTCACAGATTGTCCATAAAGTGTGAAACATGTTAACTCATTAACTCACAGCCGTTTTTAAAGATTTCACTGACTTTCAAGACTCACAGAATATTTTCTGCTATGGCGATGTGAAATATGAAACCAGATTCTGAAAGACTGGACTGTACTTTCATCAGCAAAATTATGTTGGTTTCTAGCTAGTTTTGTTCTCCTGTTATCCCCAGTGGAATGGAGGGAAGTTTGAGACAGTCTCAGACAAATACGTCAGTGGCAGTTAAATGTTAAAACTATAGTCTGTACAATGAAAAGTGGCAGTTAAAGAAACAGTGTTTATAGCAGTGCAGGCTAATTTTCAACACTTGTCCTCAGAAGGCTTTTAGGACACACATGCGCACATTTAAAATGTACAAATATAAAGGTAATTAAATATACAGTTAATTTAAAAGCTCCGATTTCAGCCACAGTTTCAGACAAAGATGTTTAAGTCTGTTTGTAGTTTTAGGTCAGTTTGCGGGTTATTCTTAGAACCATGCGATAAACGAGAGACCGTTGTGTATTCATCATTACAAAGAATATATAGTGATTACTGATGAGAGCTCCATTTGTCAGTTAAATGCTGTGCAGTAGATCGTGAAATATATAACATAAAATAAATTTCATGTCTAGTCACAAAGATTCAAAAAGGTTCATTTTGTGTTGAGTTAAAATGCTTTTTTTGGTTCTTTTGAGAAAACATGTGAACGAGGTCTACACACATCTAAACTCTTAAAGAACTACAAAAAGAAAAGAGACTCACTTCCCGCTGAGCTTTGGCGGTAGATGACCTCCAGGGGGCAGCATCATCCAGAATGACTCACTGCTTCACCACAAGAGTCTTCCATGTTTCCGTGATAAGATTTATTTGATTCTAGATGACACTGAACTGCTGTTTTTCATCCCAATGTTGCAATCTTTGCTCTGACATTATAATATTTGGATCAGGTTTTCTGGTACCAGCTTCTGTCTGGCTCCAGTTTGTGCTCAGAGATACTGCAGCCAAAGTTCACATGAGCTGACCATGTTTTCAGATGGAGCGTAACTTTAACATGTCCCTGTGCTCTGCTGTCAGGGCCCTGTGCTCTCCTCTCAGTCAGGGCCCTGTGCTCTGCTCTCAGTCAGGGCCCTGTGCTCTGCTCTCAGTCAGGGCCCTGTGCTCTGCTCTCAGTCAGGGCCCTGTGCTCTCCTCTCAGTCAGGGCCCTGTGCTCTCCTCTCAGTCAGGGCCCTGTGCTCTCCTCTCAGTCAGGGCCCTGTGCTGTGCTCTCAGTCAGGGCCCTGTGCTCTGCTCTCAGTCAGGGCCCTGTGCTCTGCTCTCAGTCAGGGCCCTGTGCTCTGCTCTCAGTCAGGGCCCTGTGCTCTGCTCTCAGTCAGGGCCCTGTGCTCTGCTCTCAGTCAGGGCCCTGTGCTCTCCTCTCAGTCAGGGCCCTGTGCTCTCCTCTCAGTCAGGGCCATGTGCTCTCCTCTCAGTCAGGGCCCTGTGCTCTCCTCTCAGTCAGGGCCCTGTGCTCTCCTCTCAGTCAGGGCCCTGTGCTCTCCTCTCAGTCAGGGCCCTGTGCTCTGCTCTCAGTCAGGGCCTTGTGCTCTCCTCTCAGTCAGGGCCCTGTGCTCTCCTCTCAGGGCCCTGTGCTCTGCTCTCAGTCAGGGCCCTGTGCTCTCCTCTCAGTCAGGGCCCTGTGTCATCCATCTCCATCAGGGGGAGGGGGCTTATTATGATTTTTATAGAACTATATAACACAAGACAATAACAATTCAGTGCAGCTGTTTGGACGGACCAAGTTTGAGACTTTGAAGACCGAAGAGTTCGTACTAAACCAGGACAGTCACGTGTAGCTTGATTGGCAGCGTAATATTCAAGATTGTTTTGGTTTTTGCTCTTGGGGTCGCATTATGATCTTAACAAATCAAGAAAACAAGACATTAACATCATAGATTATTACATTAGCTCAGTTGGTAGAGCAATGGCTTTTGAGTCTGAAGGTCGTGGGTTCGAGTCCACCACAAGACTCTTCACTGACACCCACTGATGTCATTGTGTCCTTAGGCAAGACACTTCCTCCACATTAGAATGAGCCTGGTGTGAATGGTTGGTGGTGGTGGTGGGAGGGGCTTCTGTCAGTGTGCCCCAGGGCAGCTGTGGCTACAGCAGTAGTTTATCACCTGTGTTTGGAGAGAGAGAATAATGAAGTGAAGAGACTTTGAGAGTCCAAAAAAGTGCTGTATAAACTAATGCATTATTATTATTATTATTATTATTATTATTATTATTACATTAAAATGAGTCTCCAGTTGGATGCACAGCTCGGACAGAGACACATTATAGTACATGGGCGGCAGTAGCTCAGTTGGTAGAGCTTTGGCCTTTGAGCCAGAAGGTCGTGGGTTCAAGCCCCGCTCAAGACTTTCACCATCGACTCCCACTGACTACTGTCGTTGTGTCCTTGGCAAGACACTTAACCTCTGGGAACACCAGCCACAGTGGGGCGGCTGCGGCTGTAAAGTGCCAAACTGCTGTTGTGTCCTTAGGCAAGACACTTCACCCCCATTGCCTAGAATGAGTCTGGTATGAATGGTTGGTGGTGGGAGGGGCCGATGGCACAGACTGGTTGCCTCGCTTCTGTCAGTGTGCCCCAGGGCAGCTGTGGCTACAGTAGTTTATCACCACCGTGTATGGAGTGAATGATTAATGACACATGTGAAGCGTCTTTGAGTGTCCAAAAAAGCGCTGTATAAAACCGATGCATTATTATTATTATTATTATTACATTCTTTGAGCCACAGGAAGATATTTATGTGATAGTTTTGAACACTTTCAACCTGTCTTGAGTCAAGAACTTTGGACGACTACAGCCCGACTTGTGCGTGGTCTCGTTGGGAAAAGTAAAACAGAAGTCTATAACTTAAAACTCAACCCAATATTTTCTTATTTTAGCCCAAGAAAAAGAAGAATATCTCCCACGATGCTTTTGGCACAAAGTTTGGCCGTGTGCACATGCAGAAGCAGGACCTGACCAAACTCCAGACACGAAAGATGAAGGGTCTGAGGAAGAGGAGGAGCGACGCCACGCCACAAGACGAAGCCGTGGCCGCGAAGGTCGTGAAAGAGGAACCCAAAGACTGACCCCGCACCGTGACAATAAACAGAACTATTTTATACATTTAGACTCTTTATTTTTGCTCTGTCCGTTAATGAAATGTGTTTTCATGAATCACAGCAGCATCTTGGATCTTTGATCTGACGTTTGTAAAGAATAAAACAGTTTCAGGAAATGTGCATAAATGTCCCGTCACTGTTTTAGACCCTCCTGTGTAGTTAAAGAACAACCAAACAAAAGTGAGGGATTCTCTCACACAGATGGATGGACTCTCGACCCAGGACCCTGCTGCATGTGAAGGCCTGATCCCATTAGACCTCTGAAGCTAAGCAGGGCATGGTCTGGTTATTACTGGGATGGGAACATCAATTAATGTAATGGACTAGGACATGTCTAAGACAATACTTAGAGTCTGCTCTCTGCTGATGACACACATCAGGCTCAGCAGTAACTTATCACCGATGTATGAAGTGAAAGAATAATGCCATGTGTGTTGGTCTTTAAAAGAAAATCCGCTTTATAAAACCAATACATTATTAGATCCGGGTCTCAGGCTTCAGATTTGGAGCTGAGACTTCAGATCCAGGTCTCAAACTCAGGCTGTAGATCCAGGACTGAAAAGGCTCCTTGGTGGGGAGGGTGCAGAATCTAAGTGGATCTTCCACGTCACGTGTATACTAACCAATTCAGTGTTTCACCGTTATTCTGCAGCTCTCTGGTAACGCAATTAAGTTTAGGGACCATGATCTCAGGCCAATCAGATCCACGGAGCCTCAATAGCCACGCCCACGGACTATTTATACGCACCACAGCTGTTTTTTGTGACAGTATAAAAAAGATGTGTTTGCACAACTGAGAAAGCTCTCTATAAACGTGCAGCACCAGGGGCAGAAGCAAGACACTATTTTAACACACGTATAGTAACTTATAGTATAGTAACCACACAATGACTGAGGCCAACGGACTACCTGAGCCCTCCGCAGAAGAGACGCAGGAGACCCCCGGAGAGGAGACCCCCGGAGAGGAGACCCCCGGAGAGGAGACCCCCGGAGAGGTGAAGCCCGGAGCGGAGGAGGGGAGCGGGGGGAGCCCAGATGAAGCCGAGTTTGTGCACCCTGAAGGCGGATGGGGCTGGGTGGTCATGCTGGCGGCCATGTGGTGCAATGGGTCGGTGTTCGGGATCCAGAACGCCTTCGGGATCCTGTTCGTGTCCCTCCTGCGGGAGTTCGGATCCGAGAACGATGAAGACCTCCGCTTCAAGACAGGTAAGGTTCATCTCTAATGAATGGGAAAAACACACAGACACACAGGCTTTTTACAACAAGTCGTTCAAGAGAAAACATAACATATCCAGATTTGACATTATAAGTTAAGCTAATGGTGCCTTCACGTGCAGTGGTAATTATGGAAACTCACATTTTGAGTGAAATGATCTAATCTCATATTTCTACTAAAGTATCATTTTGAGATTAGAGATGAATTCCTAACCATTTGTGTGCATGCTAACCACAGACAGTGAATATTAGGCTCACTTATATCAGTGGTTTTACAGGGATTAACGACAGCACAGTTCTATTGCGTTGTGTGGTAATAAACGGCTCATAAACAGTTTAGAGATAGTGATAATTTAGCATTCACACAAACTGCCTTTGATCTTCACGATATGAGTCTTTCCAAAGTTACTCTCACCCGAAAAGATCAGTTTGTTTTATAATAATTCAACTTTTATTCAGGGTTTTTATGGCGCGCTCCCGTTTTTTCCTTCAAATGTATAAATATATAAATGTGTAAATGGCAAAGGGTTAGGGTGTATTACTTTACTTTGGGACAGTTGGATATAGTACATATTTAATACTTGTAAACCACTTTTGTTTTACTTTAACGACAACAAAACCTGAAGCGGCATAAGCTAGCGGGTAATTTGATCACTTATTTCCTGGTGGGCCAAAACGTGCTGAACGTGGAGCCAACGTGGGCTAAACGTGGGACAAAATGGCCAGTATAAAGTTTTAACGGAGGAGGGAGTTCTAGATCCCATCAGATTTCTGAAGCTAAGCAGGGCAGGGTCTGGTTAGTGCGGTGATGGGAGACCTATGAGAGAGAGGCCAGAGAGAGACATAACAGAGAGCGAGACCAGAGAGTGAGACTAGAGCGAGACCAGAGAGTGAGACTAGAGCGAGACCAGAGAGTGAGACTAGAGTGAGACTAGAGAGAGAGACTAGAGTGAGACTAGGAAGAGAGACTAGAGAGAGAGACTAGAGAGAGACTAGAGAGAGAGTCCAGAGAGGGACTACAAAGAGACTAGAGAGAGACTAGAGAGAGACTAGAGAGAGACTAGAGAGAGACTAGAGAGAGACCAGAGAGAGACCAGAGAGAGACCAGAGAGAGACCAGAGAGAGACCAGAGAGAGACCAGAGAGAGACCAGAGAGAGACCAGAGAGAGACCAGAGAGAGACCAGAGAGAGACCAGAGAGAGACTAGAGAGAGAGACTAGAGAGAGAGACTAGAGTGAGACTAGAAAGAGAGACTAGAGAGAGAGACTAGAGAGAGAGAGACCAGAGAGAGACTACAGAGAGACTACAGAGAGACTAGAGAGAGACTAGAGAGAGAGTCCAGAGAGGGACTACAAAGAGACTAGAGAGAGACCAGAGAGAGACCAGAGAGAGACCAGAGAGAGACTAGAGAGAGACTAGAGAGAGACCAGAGAGAGACCAGAGAGAGACCAGAGAGAGACTAGAGAGAGAGACTAGAGTGAGACTAGAAAGAGAGACTAGAGAGAGAGACTAGAGAGAGAGAGACCAGAGAGAGACTACAGAGAGACTAGAGAGAGAGTCCAGAGAGGGACTACAAAGAGACTAGAGAGAGACCAGAGAGAGACCAGAGAGAGACCAGAGAGAGACTAGAGAGAGACTAGAGAGAGACCAGAGAGAGACCAGAGAGAGACTAGAGAGAGACTAGAGAGAGAGACTAGAGTGAGACTAGAAAGAGAGACTAGAGAGAGAGAGACCAGAGAGAGACTACAGAGAGACTAGAGAGAGACTAGAGAGAGAGTCCAGAGAGAGACTACAGAGAGACTAGAGAGAGACTAGAGAGAGAGTCCAGAGAGAGACTACAGAGAGACTAGAGAGAGACCAGAGAGAGACCAGAGAGAGACTACAGAGAGACTAGAGAGAGAGTCCAGAGAGAGACTACAGAGAGACTAGAGAGAGACCAGAGAGAGACCAGAGAGAGACTAGAGAGAGAGAGACCAGAGAGAGAGAGAGAGACATAACAGAGAGAGAGACTAGAGAGAGAGAGGGAGACCAGAGAGAGACGAGAGAGAGAATAGAGAGTGACAGAACAGAGAGAGACCACTTTTGGCACAGGCCACATTCATCTGCTACAAAGGAAAGTCTTGTGTGGCTTCAGCAGGAAACAGTTAAACACATGACCTCTTCCTGAACCGTTGAAACGTCTCCCAGTGACAGAAACATACATGGTACTTTAGCCACATGTGAACTTCATGAGTGCTCGCGAAAACCAGGGACTGATTCCACGTTTCTTTGAATTGGCGCATACATGATGTGTGAAGAGGGACCGTGTTCCTGGGATTATGAGAAAGAGCGATAGAGTGGGATCCTAACACCTGGGACTGACGGGACCGAGGGAAGTGACGGGAAATGAATGAAGCTAAAGTCGTATCACAATGGCCTGGTCAGTCACAACAATGCAAATTATGATTGATGAATGTGATGATGAAGATGGGCCTGGCTGGTCTGGTTTTGTTCAGTGCTTCATGCAGGTTATGCTTTGACTGGGATTATCATTTTGCATCTACAAGTGGAAATGAGGGTTCAAGCAGGATATTACAAAAACACTTGTAATTCTGAATTTTAAAATATGTGTATTTTTTTGTTTTACATTATTTGAATAGGGACAGTACACATGAACATTACTGTAAATCTGTCTGTTTCATCTCATATTTTGGCACAAATGTGTGTTTGTGAGGACCGGCTATTGTGTACGGGACATAATAATGTCACATGATAGTCTTTCACAGCTTCCTATTGGTTGAAATATTTGTTTAAAAAAAGAAGAAAAAAATGTATTAGTTTATTTGAATAGGGACGGTACATAGACTGTAACCATTAGCAGTACAGATTAACCTTAGAGCTTGTTTCCGGCTGTAGTCTCTTGGCAAAGTGTAAAATGCCAAATTCTATAATGAATTCTTTCTATTAAATATATTTACGCTCTTCTTCTTCTTCACTTCTTTGACCGTCAATGCTTTCCGTGGAAGATACGAGTTATCACCCAACCTTGACCTTACTCACCACAACATCAGTTTGGCTGAGTCTAAATCAACAGCAGTGAAGTCCAGGCGCCAGTGGAGGCCGTAGGAGCCGAGGAACAACCAGACACAGGGTTATTACAGATGCAGCGTTTATGAAGAAGACGACGGTTTTACTTTCACACGTACTTTCATATATATTAGTTTATATTCCTCATTATCAGACTGAGCTACAGTGGCTCAGGCTGAGAACACAGTGAAGTTTAGTTTTAAGCAATAACTATGTGCAGGCAAGTTTTTTTGTATAACACAATTCGTACACAAGGCAACTCAAATGAATGTAGATTTTTATTTATGGCATCTTGATTTTATTCTGCTTTAACTTGTTTGCACCGAGAGCAATTTCCTCGTTTGTGACTTCCTGTTTCTCACTCGGCAACAAAAGGATTCTGATTCAAAATGGTGAACAACAGTCACACAAAGATTTATAAAAATAAATAATCACAGTGCATTGAAAAGAGCGAAGATAAAATCCTTCACTTGTAGAAACAGAACTGTTTGGATTTGAACAATGTCAGAGGAGAAGTCTGTCTCACATTTTCAGGAAGATTGATCCAGATTCTAGCAGCATGAATCTGAAATGCAACCTCCTCATGTTTAGTCCTGACTCTGGGACCAGCAGGAGACCGGTCCCTGTGCTCCTCAGAGTCCCAGCAGGAGACCGGTCCCTGTGCTCCTCAGAGTCCCAGCAGGAGACCGGTCCCTGTGCTCCTCAGAGTCCCAGCAGGAGACCGGTCCCTGTGCTCCTCAGAGTCCCAGCAGGAGACCGGTCCCTGTGCTCCTCAGAGTCCCAGCAGGAGACCAGTCCCTGTGCTCCTCAGAGTCCCAGCAGGAGACCGGTCCCTGTGCTCCTCAGAGTCCCAGCAGGAGGCCAGTCCCTGTGCTCCTCAGAGTCCCAGCAGGAGACCAGTCCCTGTGCTCCTCAGAGTCCCAGCAGGAGACCGGTCCCTGTGCTCCTCAGAGTCCCAGCAGGAGGCCAGTCCCTGTGCTCCTCAGAGTCCCAGCAGGAGGCCAGTCCCTGTGCTCCTCAGAGTCCCAGCAGGAGGCCAGTCCCTGTGCTCCTCAGAGTCCCAGCAGGAGGCCAGTCCCTGTGCTGCAGGTTGTTGTATGTGTCTTAGAGCCTGACACAGCCGGACCATAGTCCACAGCACCTGCCACTGGACTTTTATCTGTGGATATGATCCGTGCATGTCACAGACTTCCCTGATCTAAGCTGGAGTCCCCTTCCCTGTGTGCCCTTGACAGTGTGTGTTGATAGTGAGTGTGTGGACCCTGGACTTCAGAACACCCTGGAGCCTGTGTTTGCCGTTCGCTAACTCTGTACACACTCCAGTTGTGTTTCCTTCTCTTTTATTTACCAGAGAGAACACACATGCTGTAGAGGTAAACATGCTACGACCCAATGACGGACCAGCCTCCTGGTGCGAGTGGGGGGTGCGTCCACATGATGCCCCCTGGTCCTGGCATCGAGCCTATCTTTGTGATCAGAAGCTGAACACATGACGAATGACAACGTGGGATGTTAACCTTTGACTCGGCTCACACAAAAGTAAATCTTTGACAGTTCATTGCTGATGTTTGCCCAGGAGGTGAATGTGACGACTCCTCACTGCCCCACATCACCTGAGCTGACTTTGGCCCCAAAACCTACACAGAAAAAACAAAACATTTTCATTTTGTGTTGAAGTTGACATACATTTTATTGCTAGTTTCATTAGTATCATTGCTTTTGTTCTTCTGTCCTTCTTTCACTCACATCATTTCACTTTCCTCTAGAATGTGGTTGAGAACTATCAATTAAGTTTGGAGCTAAAATGGGGCGTACAAACCCTCCACCAATCAGAACGCACCGCTGCCCTCTCCCTGGACTCCCCTCCCCACTCACAGCTCTCATCTGGAGATCCTTACGTCTGGACCAGAGCAGCAGCACAGATGTTTCCTCCACACTTTTTATGCTAAACCATAAATTATGTTCCCCCAAGAAGCAGAACATTCTTTCTCTCAATGAACCAACCGTGGAACCAAGTTGTGCTGCTTTCTGTCACTGCCCCAGTCCATCCTGTTCAGTTTGTTACGGTAATTACACTATGCTATTAAATCCACATGGCCTCCTTTTGCCATATAAGCTAATTGATTAGCATACAGTTGTTTAAGTTTGGTTTGAATACTTTATTTTGAGCCATACAAAATTATAACAATCTGCACCGTACAGAAAACACTGTAAACATGGGCAATAAATGGGCAATAAATCAATAAGTAATGAACAAAACAACAAAAAGGTCCAGGGAGGATCTGTACAATATATAATATATTTATATATATATACATATATTATATATGTATACATACATACACATACATACACACACACACACACACACATATAGACAGTGATGGTTCACTTTAACTGGAGCAAGTCTGATTACTTGGTGTAAAAAATGCTTCACAAATCTGTTTAAAAATATCTAGCGACTTAAGTGACTAATGAACACATGAACACATTTGTTTGGTGGTTTTACATCCACAAAAAGCCCCACATGAACCACCATTGGTCGAGTTAAAGTGAATGTGCCTCAGTTTGATTTGATTTTTTCATTAATTTGAGCAGAAATGCTCTCCATCTGCAGTAAAAGTCTAAAACAGATAGGTCTGTGGGTGCGGGTCCCTCTCACTGAGTCTTCCTCGCTGATGTAGTGATGATGAGTGTGTATTTGGTTGGGACAGTACATGTTAATGAACACATCACTCCAGGACCTTGATGTCGTCCCACAGTCGCACTCACAACCACACACTCAGTCACCCTCAACTATTGTATGTGTTTTTGGTGGTGAGGGAAACCTAACATCAACAAACATCTCCTAAACAGTCTGTAAACATACGTCAGGAAGCTCTCCATCCAAGGCTAAGTATATTTGGGATGTGAACAGAGAGCGTACAATATGTGGCGGTCTAATCTGGACCGTCTGATTAATGAGCGGGAGGTGGGTCCTTCCTGCTTTGTTCTGAGCCAAGTGACATCTTGTTCTGCTCCAAAGCACAAAGGACAGAAATAGCAGGAAAAGTAAACAACTTAAGTGTGATGAAGGTGAGGAGTTAGTAAGTACATGTTAAGTACATGTTAGTAAGTACATGTTAGTAAGTACATGTTAGTAAGCACATGTTAATAAGTACATGTTAGTAAGCACATGTTAAGTACATGTTAGTAAGCACATGTTATGAAGCACATGTTAGTAAGCACATGTTAAAAACATGTTAGTAAGCACATGTTAGTAAGCACATGTTGGTAAGCACATGTTAGTAAGCACATGTTAGTAAGCACATGTTAGTAAGCACATGCTAGTAAGCACATGTTAGTAAGCACATGCTAGTAAGCACATGTTAGTAAGCACATGTTAATAAGTACATGTTAGTAAGCACATGTTAAGTACATGTTAGTAAGCACATGTTAATAAGCACATGTTAGTAAGCACATGTTAAGTACATGTTAGTAAGCACATGTTAGTAAGCACATGTTAGTAAGCACATGTTAGTAAGCACATGTTAATAAGTACATGTTAGTAAGCACATGTTAAGTACATGTTAGTAAGCACATGTTATGAAGCACATGTTAGTAAGCACATGTTAAAAACATGTTAGTAAGCACATGTTAGTAAGCACATGTTGGTAAGCACATGTTAGTAAGCACATGTTAGTAAGCACATGTTAGTAAGCACATGCTAGTAAGCACATGTTAGTAAGCACATGCTAGTAAGCACATGTTAGTAAGCACATGTTAATAAGTACATGTTAGTAAGCACATGTTAAGTACATGTTAGTAAGCACATGTTAATAAGCACATGTTAGTAAGCACATGTTAAGTACATGTTAGTAAGCACATGTTAGTAAGCACATGTTAGTAAGCACATGTTAGTAAGCACATGTTAATAAGTACATGTTAGTAAGCACATGTTAAGTACATGTTAGTAAGCACATGTTATGAAGCACATGTTAGTAAGCACATGTTAAAAACATGTTAGTAAGCACATGTTAGTAAGCACATGTTGGTAAGCACATGTTAGTAAGCACATGTTAGTAAGCACATGTTAGTAAGCACATGCTAGTAAGCACATGTTAGTAAGCACATGCTAGTAAGCACATGTTAGTAAGCACATGTTAATAAGTACATGTTAGTAAGCACATGTTAAGTACATGTTAGTAAGCACATGTTAATAAGCACATGTTAGTAAGCACATGTTAAGTACATGTTAGTAAGCACATGTTAGTAAGCACATGTTGGTAAGCACATGTTAGTAAGCACATGTTAGTAAGCACATGCTAGTAAGCACATGTTAGTAAGCACATGTTAGTAAGCACATGCTAGTAAGCACATGTTAGTAAGCACATGTTAGTAAGCACATGTTAGTAAGCACATGTTTGTAAGCACATGTTAGTAAGCACATGCTAGTAAGCACATGTTAGTAAGCACATGTTAGTAAGCACATGCTAGTAAGCACATGTTAGTAAGCACATGTTAGTAAGTACATGTTAGTAAGTACATGTTAGTAAGCACATGTTAGTAAGCACATGTTAGTAAGCACATGTTAGTAAGTACATGTTAGTAAGCACATGTTAGTAAGTACATGTTAGTAAGCACATGTTAGTAAGCACATGTTAAGTACATGTTAGTAAGTACATGTTAGTAAGTACATGTTAGTAAGCACATGTTAGTAAGCACATGTTAGTAAGTACATGTTAAGTACATGTTAGTAAGTACATGTTAAGTACATGTTAGTAAGTACATGTTAGTAAGTACATGTTAGTAAGTACATGTTAGTAAGCACATGTTAGTAAGCACATGTTAGTAAGCACATGTTAAGTACATGTTAGTAAGCACATGTTAGTAAGTACATGTTAGTAAGCACATGCTGGTGAGTACATGTTAGTAAGTACATGTTAGTAAGCACATGTTAGTAAGCACATGTTGGTGAGTACATGTTAGTAAGTACATGTTAGTAAGCACATGTTAGTAAGCACATGTTAATAAGTACATGTTAGTAAGCACATGTTAAGTACATGTTAGTAAGCACATGTTAGTAAGTACATGTTAGTAAGCACATGTTGGTAAGCACATGTTAGTAAGCACATGTTAGTAAGCACATGTTGGTGAGTACATGTTAGTAAGTACATGTTAGTAAGCACATGTTAGTAAGCACATGTTAGTAAGCACATGTTGGTGAGTACATGTTAGTAAGTACATGTTAGTAAGCACATGTTAGTAAGTACATGTTAGTAAGTACATGTTAGTAAGCACATGTTAGTAAGCACATGTTAGTAAGCACATGTTAGTAAGCACATGTTAGTAAGCACATGTTAGTAAGCACATGTTAGTAAGTACATGTTAGTAAGTACATGTTAGTAAGTACATGTTAGTAAGTACATGTTAGTAAGCACATGTTGGTAAGCACATGTTGGTAAGCACATGTTAGTAAGCACATGTTAGTAAGCACATGTTAGTAAGCACATGTTAGTAAGCACATGTTAGTAAGTACATGTTAGTAAGCACATGTTAGTAAGTACATGTTAGTAAGCACATGTTAGTAAGTACATGTTAGTAAGCACATGTTAGTAAGCACATGTTAGTAAGCACATGTTAGTAAGTACATGTTAGTAAGTACCTGTTAGTAAGTACCTGTTAGTAAGCACATGTTAGTAAGCACATGTTAGTAAGCACATGTTAGTATGTACATGTTAGTAAGCACATGTTAGTAAGTACATGTTAGTAAGTACATGTTAGTAAGCACATGTTAGTAAGCACATGTTAGTAAGCACATGTTAGTAAGTACATGTTAGTAAGCACATGTTAGTAAGTACATGTTAGTAAGTACATGTTAGTAAGCACATGTTAGTAAGCACATGTTAGTAAGTACATGTTAGTAAGTACATGTTAGTAAGCACATGTTAGTAAGCACATGTTAGTAAGCACATGTTAGTAAGCACATGTTAGTAAGCACATGTTAGTAAGCACATGTTAGTAAGTACATGTTAGTAAGCACATGTTAAGCACATGTTGGTAAGTACCTGTTAGTAAGCACATGTTAGTAAGCACATGTTAAGCACATGTTGGTAAGTACCTGTTAGTAAGCACATGTTAGTAAGCACATGTTAAGCACATGTTAGTAAGTACATGTTAGTAAGCACATGTTAGTAAGCACATGTTAGTAAGTACATGTTAGTAAGCACATGTTATTAAGCACATGATGGTAAGTACCTGTTAGTAAGCACATGTTAGTAAGTACATGTTAGTAAGTAGTACCTGTTAGTAAGCACATGTTAGTAAGCACATGTTAGTAAGCACATGTTAGTAAGCACATGTTAGTAAGCACATGTTAGTAAGTACATGTTAGTAAGCACATGTTAGTAAGCACATGTTAGTAAGTACATGTTAGTAAGCACATGTTAGTAAGCACATGTTAGTAAGCACATGTTAGTAAGCACATGTTAGTAAGCACATGTTAGTAAGTACATGTTAGTAAGCACATGTTATTAAGCACATGTTAGTAAGCACATGTTAGTAAGCACATGTTAGTAAGTACATGTTAGTAAGCACATGTTATTAAGCACATGTTAGTAAGTACCTGTTAGTAAGTACATGTTAGTAAGCACATGTTAGTAAGCACATGTTAGTAAGTACATGTTAGTAAGCACATGTTAGTAAGCACATGTTAGTAAGTACATGTTAGTAAGCACATGTTAGTAAGTACATGTTAAGTACATGTTAGTAAGCACATGTTAGTAAGCACATGTTAGTAAGCACATGTTAGTAAGTACATGTTAGTAAGCACATGTTATTAAGCACATGTTAGTAAGCACATGTTAGTAAGCACATGTTAGTAAGCACATGTTAGTAAGTACATGTTAGTAAGTACATGTTAGTAAGCACATGTTATTAAGCACATGTTAGTAAGCACATGTTAGTAAGCACATGTTAGTAAGCACATGTTAGTAAGCACATGTTATTAAGCACATGTTAGTAAGCACATGTTAGTAAGCACATGTTAGTAAGCACATGTTAGTAAGCACATGTTAGTAAGCACATGTTAGTAAGCACATGTTAGTAAGCACATGTTAGTAAGTACATGTTAGTAAGTACATGTTAGTAAGTACATGTTAGTAAGCACATGTTAGTAAGCACATGTTAGTAAGCACATGTTAGTAAGTACATGTTAGTAAGTACATGTTAGTAAGCACATGTTAGTAAGCACATGTTAGTAAGTACATGTTAGTAAGTACATGTTAGTAAGCACATGTTATTAAGCACATGTTAGTAAGCACATGTTAGTAAGCACATGTTAGTAAGCACATGTTAGTAAGCACATGTTAGTAAGCACATGTTAGTAAGCACATGTTATTAAGCACATGTTAGTAAGCACATGTTAGTAAGCACATGTTAGTAAGCACATGTTAGTAAGCACATGTTAGTAAGCACATGTTATTAAGCACATGTTAGTAAGTACATGTTAGTAAGCACATGTTAGTAAGCACATGTTAGTAAGCACATGTTAGTAAGTACATGTTAGTAAGTACATGTTAGTAAGCACATGTTATTAAGCACATGTTAGTAAGCACATGTTAGTAAGCACATGTTAGTAAGCACATGTTAGTAAGCACATGTTAGTAAGCACATGTTAGTAAGCACATGTTATTAAGCACATGTTAGTAAGCACATGTTAGTAAGCACATGTTAGTAAGCACATGTTAGTAAGCACATGTTAGTAAGCACATGTTATTAAGCACATGTTAGTAAGCACATGTTAGTAAGCACATGTTAGTAAGCACATGTTAGTAAGCACATGTTAGTAAGCACATGTTAGTAAGCACATGTTGGTAAGTACCTGTGTTTGAACGACGTGTTTGTTTCAGTGATAAACACGTTTCATTATTGAAAAATCTCGTCAGCGTCGTTTCCTTCGTGAAAATGTAGATTCTGCTGAACTTTTACTGCTGCAGCACAGAAAGCACAGTCTGCTGGTTGGATCTCTGATAACGCACTGGGGTTTATAAAGAACTTTTCTGGAGACTCAAAGACGCTTCACACGTCATTTTTAATATAGTCCATTCATTGTAGTAGCCACAGCTGCCCTGGGGCACGCTGACAGAGGCGAGGCAACCACTCACACACACCAGACTCAAGTTAGACTTATTTGTCCTCTGCATTTTACCCGATCTTCAAAGCTTCTGTGTCTTTGTCAGGACGAGGGGTTGCCATAGTGACGGAGCTGGTGTACATGATTTTAGTGGTTTGGGAAACCGGAGTACCTGGAGGAGAACATGTGAGCTCCTCTCAGAAAGGCCCTGTTCTAAGTGAGATCTGAACCTTCTGGCTGTGAAAGGAGAGTGATAACCACTCAGCCATCGAGCTGCCAGTGCAGAACTGGGATCTGCCTGTTTTGGGGGCTCTGCATCAATCTAGACTCTAGAATTCTCCTGATAAAGTACTGTTCCTACTGTACCTTTACTGTGGGTAAAGATACAGTAGGTACCAGTAGGTACAGTACCTTTACCCTCAATAAAGGTACTGTACGTAAACTCAAACAACATCATATAAGTACAACATGACAGTTACTTTTATTTAAAGTCAGAGGAAAACCTTTGTGGCTTATGTGCACCACAGTGATTAGTTCAAAGGACTCTCTCTGGTCTAGTTGTCTGTAACTGTGTGTATTTTGTGTGTAACTGTGTGTAATTTTGTGTAACCGTGTTGGTTTTGTGTGTAACTGTGTGTGTAACTGTGTGTGTTGTGTGTGTAACTGTGTGTGTTGTGTGTCTTGTGTGCAGCCTGGGTGGGCTCTCTGTCCATGGGCATGATCTTCTTCTGCTCCCCGATTGTGAGCGTGTTCACGGACCTGCTGGGCTGCAGGATCACGGCGGTGGGCGGGGCTGCGGTCGGACTTGTGGGGCTCCTCGCCAGCTCCTTTGTCACGTAAGAAACATATATGTCATAAGTTGTTGTAACTGTATCTGAAAAGTACATGTACAGCACATACATGTACAGCACGTACATGTACAGCACGTACATGTACAGCACGTACATGTACAGCACGTACATGTACAGCACATACATGTACATTACATACATGTACAGCACGTACATGTACAGCACATACATGTACAGCACGTACATGTACAGCACGTACATGTACAGCACATACATGTACAGCACGTACATGTACAGCACATACATGTACAGCACGTACATGTACGGCACATACATGTACAGCACATACATGTACAGCACATACATGTACAGCACATACATGTACAGCACATACATGTACAGTACATACATGTACAGCACATACATGGACATTACATACATGTACAGCACGTACATGTACAGCACATACATGTACAGCACATACAGCACATACATGTACAGCACTTACATGTACAGCACATACATGTACAGCACATACATGTACATTACATACATGTACAGCACATACATGTACAGCACATACAGCACATACATGTGCAGCACATACATGTACAGTACATACATGTACAGCACATACAGCACATACATGTACAGCACATACATGTACAGTACATGCATGTACAGTCCATACATGTACAGCACATACATGTACAGCACATACATGTACAGTACATGCATGTACAGCACATACATGTACAGTACAAACATGTACAGCACATACATGTACAGCACATACATGTACAGTCCATACATGTACAGCACATACATGTACAGCACATACATGTACAGCACATACATGTACAGCACATACATGTACAGCACATACATGTACAGTACATGCATGTACAGCACATACAGCACATACATGTACTGTACATACATGTACAGCACATACATGTACAGCACATACATGTACTGTACATACATGTACAGCACATACATGTACAGCACATACATGTACAGCACATACTTGTACAGCACATACATGTACAGTCCATACATGTACAGCACATACATGTACAGCACATACATGTACAGTACATGCATGTACAGCACATACAGGTACAGTACAAACTTGTACAGCACATACTTGTACAGCACATACATGTACAGCACATACATGTACAGCACATACATGTACAGCACATACATGTACAGTACATACATGTACAGCACATACATGTACAGCACATACATGTACAGCACATACATGTACAGTCAGTGATGGAAGGGGAGAGTCGGAGGCTTTGACCACTTGTTTTATGAAGTTGTTGATTCTCCGACACAGATCAGAGAATCAAACAGTTCAAACACAAGAAAAGCAATGATAAAAAGACATTTGTCCAGAAGCAGCAGATGTCCATAAATATGATCCTCACATCTGTCCTCAGACCCTCCTGCACCTCCTCCTGTGAAAGGTGCTATACAAATACATAAATATGATCTAATATACATAAGAGAGATTATTATTATTATTATTACTATTATTATTACTATTATTATTGTTATTATTATTATTATACATACAAATGATAGTGAAATTAATTCTAATGCGGCAGAAACAGTTCTCCCATGATACATTTTTGAGTTTAGTCAGCAGAATGTTTCATCATCTGTGTGTTAGGGTTGCATCACACACGCACACACACACACACACACACACACACACACACACACACACACACACACACACACACACACACACACACACACACACACACACACACACACACACACACACACACACACACACACACACACACACACACACACACACACCGGAACCTGCCCAGAGATTCCAAGGATTCTCATTTCCAAGGATCCTGTACTTTGCTGCCACATACAGTACATCTCCCTCACACACACACACACACACACACACACACACACACACACACACACACACACACACACACATCACGTATAGACTCCACATGTGACACCTGATAAAATGTCCTCAGGTCCAACTCGGGGCGCGGCCATTTCACAGGAACATTCAGTTTCCATCCACAAAAATGTATGATGTTATTGGCAGATGTTATTCTGTCTCCAGACTCCACTTCAATCCATCAAGAAGTTTATTACAAAACCTTTGCAACATAATCTCACAGAACAAAGTTTACATGTTTTGAAAAGGCTTGGAAAAAGAAGAAGACATTCTGGAACTTTCAAATTCCACTCAAAACGTCCAAAAAGATTTCCATAGTTACGGAGGAGAAAATAAATGTTCTCGACAACCACTGTTTCCTACTGATAACTTTATCGATACAATACGTTACAATACAATTTGTTCAACAGCATCATCTCAGAGACTTAACAAAACCATTGAAATCACCAACACAGATCACATGGTGTTGGACAATAGGAAGAGACCAATACCATGTGTTCTCTCCCTATGGTCCAGTACCATGTGGTCTCTCTATGGTCCAGTACCATGTGGTCTCTCTCTATGGTCCAGTACCATGTGTTCTCTCCCTATGGTCCAGTACCATGTGGTCTCTCTCTATGGTCCAGTGCCATGTGGTCTCTCTCTATGGTCCAGTACCATGTGGTCTCTCTCTATGGTCCAGTACCATGTGGTCTCTCTCTATGGTCCAGTACCATGTGGTCTCTCTCTATGGTCCAATACCATGTGGTCTCTCTCTATGGTCCAGTACCATGTGGTCTCTCTCTATGGTCCAGTACCATGTGGTCTCTCTCTATGGTCCAGTACCATGTGTTCTCTCTCTATGGTCCAGTACCATGTGGTCTCTCTCTATGGTCCAGTACCATGTGGTCTCTCTCTATGGTCCAGTACCATGTGGTCTCTCTCTATGGTCCAGTACCATGTGGTCTCTCTCTATGGTCCAGTGCCATGTGGTCTCTCTCTATGGTCCAGTACCATGTGGTCTCTCTCTATGGTCCAGTACCATGTGGTCTCTCTCTATGGTCCAGTACCATGTGGTCTCTCTCTATGGTCCAGTGCCATGTGGTCTCTCTCTATGGTCCAGTACCATGTGGTCTCTCTCTATGGTCCAGTACCATGTGGTCTCTCTCTATGGTCCAGTGCCATGTGGTCTCTCTCTATGGTCCAGTACCATGTGGTCTCTCTCTATGGTCCAGTACCATGTGGTCTCTCTCTATGGTCCAGTGCCATGTGGTCTCTCTCTATGGTCCAGTACCATGTGCCACCTCTGCTGCTGTGACCTGGACAGGTGTTGCAAATTAGCAGTTTTGCTATAACACTGGAAACAATGTAGCTGGTTTGTCCAATGCAGTTGAAATGTCCATATCAAATAAACTAATAATAATAATAATAATTACTATTGTTAGCTTTTTAGAATGATCTATTTTGTTTTTGCTGCTACTGGATCAATAAAGTATCTTTCTCTCTCTATCTCTCTATTTATCTATTTATCTATCTCTCTATCTATCTATGTATCTATCTCTCTATCTATCTATCTATCTCTCTATCTATCTATCTATCTCTCTATCTATCTATCTATGTATCTATCTCTCTATCTATCTATCTATGTATCTATCTCTCTATCTATCTATCTATCTCTCTATCTATCTATCTATCTCTCTATCTATCTATCTCTCTATCTATCTATCTATCTATCTCTCTATCTATCTATCTATCTATCTATCTATCTATCTATCTATGTATGTATCTCTCTATCTCTCTCTGATAAACTGTGATAGGGACTAAAGTGAATGAAAACCTCCTGTGATGAAAACGGTGATAAAAGCCTGGTTTTGCTGCTTCTGTGAACGTTGCCGTGTGAGACCATTGTGTGTTTGTCTCTCCGCAGGTCGCTGGGCCCCATGTACTTCACTTACGGGATCGTGTTTGCGTGCGGCTGCTCCTTCGCCTACCAGCCGAGCCTGGTGATCCTGGGGCACTACTTTAAGAAGCGCCTGGGCCTGGTGAACGGCATCGTGACGGCAGGAAGCAGCGTGTTCACCATCACCTTGCCCTTCCTACTCTCGGGGCTGCTGGAGAAGATGGGCCGCCAGAACACCATGAGAATCCTCTGCATCCTCATGTTCGTGCTCATGCTGGCGGGCTTCACCTACAGACCCCTGATGCCGACCAAAAAGAAGCAAGATGGCCGCCGCTGTCCCCGGATGAGCCAGCTCTTCAACGTCAACATCTGGAAGTCCCTCGGTTATCGCATCTGGGCCTTTGGGATTCCGGCCGCTCTCTACGGATACTTTGTGCCGTATGTTCACCTGGTAAGATTAATCCTTTATTTGTCCCATTTCAGTGTTGGGAAATTTCAGTGTTGCATCGCTGGTTACAGAAGATAAGTGAACAATAACTCCAACTTAGCATAATAAAGAAGCAAGTGTAAAATACTTTATATTGTAGTGCAAGACAGTAGCAATTTGTACCGATCATATGAGTAAAGGAAGTATGTAATGTTTGTTTATATAGCACACTTTTTTACAGACCAAGGTCACTCAAAGCGCTTTACAAAGTTCCGAGTTCAGATATGGTTGTAATCACTCCACACGGTGATGACGAACACACTGGTCCATCAAAGCTCATTTACATTCAGACCTATTGTACATGTTTTTAGTGGTAGGGGAAACCGGAGCACCCGGAGGAAACCTACGCAGACACAGGGAGAACATGCAAACTCCACTCAATAAGGCCCTGTTCCGACTGGGATTCGAACCCTGGACCTTCTTGCTGAGAAGCGAGAGAGCTATAACCACTCAGCCACCGTGTCTTGTCCTTTGCAGAGGGGCTTATAGATAGGCCAGGGAGCTCAGAGTAGAGCTGCTGCTTCTCCACGTCAAGAGGAGCCAGTGGCTTGTGCACTGAATCTGTTTGGGATGCCTCCTGGGAGGGGACCAGGAGGAGACCAGGAGGAGACCAGGAGGAGACCAGGAGGAGGCCAGGAGGAGGCCAGGAGGAGACCAGGAGGAGGCCAGGAGGAGACCAGGAGGAGACCAGGAGGAGACCAGGAGGAGACCAGGAGGAGACCAGGAGGAGACCAGGAGGAGACCAGGAGTAGACCAGGGGGAGACCAGGAGGAGGCCAGGACACAAAGGGAGGACTGTGTCTCTCAGCGGTCCTGGGGACGCCTCAGGATTCCCCCAGATGAGCCGGAGTGCGGGCGTCACGATTGTGTTTGCCGAATGCGAGAAGCTAGCTGGGGTCAATTTCCTTATATGGGCATTTGTTTCGACGGGGTTTGCTCCACGCAGTATCAGGGGCAGACCTGTTGCTCAGATGGTTCCCAAGGCAAGCTGTAGTTTCCCCCATTAATAAAGGCTTGTGATTGGTCGATCCTTTTTACATTTACAATATCAACAAATAAACACCTGGATCATTGAGAATGCAAGTCAATAGGAGCCAGAGAGAGTTGGAGCAAAACTTTGTCCATGAGCTCTTCCCTATTGGGCTACATTGGGCTAGCGGGTTAGCTTTATCCATCTATATACAGTCTATGTTTCTACTGTATGATGTTGTGATGTGTGGAATAAGTTTCTGGGGATTGGAATCATTAAAGTTTCATCCAACCCCCTTTTAAACTACGCACTTGTTGTTGGTCTGATATTTTGATGTATGTGAAAATAAATAATCCAATGGAATCTAATCTAATCTAATCTCATGAGAATCTGGTTTTGTGTGTGGTAACCCGAAGGCCTGGCCCCTGACAAACAGCAGCAGGTTTGGGCTCACGCTCTGCTCTCCAGCTGTTCGTTCCCAGTGTCTCGATGTCATGTTTTGGAGGATTCAGGAAAGTCTAAGTGTTTTGGAGACAGTGGCAGAGTTCACCCAAAGCTTCACAACATTCACTCAATCACAACAAATAAGAGGAGCCTCGGTCGGACGGTTATTTCAACCCTGGCAGCAGTCGCCCTCAGGGTCAAGGCACAGAAGTCTGCCACAGAACTGGACCACACTTTAGGAACATGTTCTAATGGTTCTAATAAACATCATATTACGTCATATTATGAATCACCCTTTACCATGTATTACCGAGTTATGCTTATCTTAATCACTATGTTGTGAATTGGGTTTCAAATTCATGTTTATGTCTGTATTCTGGAGCCATTGGTCCATATTTAGAAGCGAGTCCTGAGTGTCTCTGAAACAGTTATTGTTTGGGGCTTTGGAATTTGGAAGAGAGGATTCATGGTTTTACACTGGTCCAGACCAGAGCAGAGAGGATTCATGGTTTTACACTGGTCCAGACCAGAGCAGAGAGGATTCATGGTTTTACACTGGTCCAGACCAGAGCAGAGAGGATTCATGGTTTTACACTGGTCCAGACCAGAGCAGAGAGGATTCATGGTTTTACACTGGTCCAGACCAGAGCAGAGAGGATTCATGGTTTTACACTGGTCCAGACCAGAGCAGAGAGGATTCATGGTTTTACACTGGTCCAGACCAGAGCAGAGAGGATTCATGGTCCGAACCAAGTGGATCAGGCAAAAATCCACTGGAGGAATGCTAACTTTATTAAAAATGCTAATGAAGCATTTAGCATTTAGCATCTCTCTGGCTCTCTCCTCTGACTCTCTCCTCTGGCTCTCTCCTCTGGCTCTCTCCTCTGGCTCTCTCCTCTGGCTCTCTCTTCTGACTCTCTCTTCTGGCTCTCTTCTCTGGCTCTCTCCTCTGGCTCTCTCTTCTGACTCTCTCTTCTGGCTCTCTCCTCTGGCTCTCTCCTCTGGCTCTCTCCTCTGGCTCTCTCCTCTGACTCTCTCCTCTGGCTCTCTCCTCTGGCTCTCTCCTCTGGCTCTCTCCTCTGGCTCTCTCCTCTGGCTCTCTCTTCTGGCTCTCTCTTCTGGCTCTCTCCTCTGGCTCTCTCCTCTGACTCTCTCTCCTCTGACTCTCTCTCTTCTGGCTCTCTCCTCTGGCTCTTTCCTCTGACTCTCTCTCCTCTGGCTCTCTCTTCTGGCTCTCTCCTCTGGCTCTCTCCTCTGGCTCTCTCCTCTGGCTCTCTCCTCTGGCTCTCTCCTCTGACTCTCTCCTCTGGCTCTCTCCTCTGGCTCTCTCCTCTGGCTCTCTCCTCTGGCTCTCTCTTCTGACTCTCTCTTCTGGCTCTCTTCTCTGGCTCTCTCCTCTGGCTCTCTCCTCTGACTCTCTCCTCTGGCTCTCTCCTCTGGCTCTCTCCTCTGACTCTCTCTCCTCTGACTCTCTCTCTTCTGGCTCTCTCCTCTGGCTCTTTCCTCTGACTCTCTCTCCTCTGGCTCTCTCTTCTGGCTCTCTCCTCTGGCTCTCTCTTCTGGCTCTCTCCTCTGGCTCTCTCCTCTGGCTCTCTCCTCTGGCTCTCTCCTCTGGCTCTCTCTTCTGGCTCTCTCTTCTGGCTCTCTCCTCTGGCTCTCTCTTCTGGCTCTCTCCTCTGGCTCTCTCCTCTGGCTCTCTCTTCTGGCTCTCTCTGACTCTCTCCTCTGGCTCTCTCCTCTGGCTCTCTCCTCTGGCTCTCTCTTCTGACTCTCTCCTCTGGCTCTCTCCTCTGGCTCTCTCTTCTGACTCTCTCTTCTGGCTCTCTCCTCTGGCTCTCTCCTCTGGCTCTCTCCTCTGGCTCTCTCCTCTGGCTCTCTCCTCTGGCTCTCTCCTCTGGCTCTCTCCTCTGGCTCTCTCCTCTGACTCTCTCTCCTCTGGCTCTCTCTTCTGGCTCTCTCCTCTGGCTCTTTCCTCTGACTCTCTCTCCTCTGGCTCTCTCCTCTGGCTCTCTCTTCTGGCTCTCTCCTCTGGCTCTCTCCTCTGGCTCTCTCTTCTGGCTCTCTCCTCTGGCTCTCTCCTCTGGCTCTCTCTTCTGGCTCTCTCCTCTGACTCTCTCCTCTGGCTCTCTCCTCTGGCTCTCTCCTCTGGCTCTCTCTTCTGGCTCTCTCCTCTGGCTCTCTCTTCTGACTCTCTCTTCTGGCTCTCTCCTCTGGCTCTCTCCTCTGGCTCTCTCTTCTGGCTCTCTCCTCTGGCTCTCTCCTCTGGCTCTCTCCTCTGGCTCTCTCCTCTGGCTCTCTCCTCTGGCTCTCTCCTCTGGCTCTCTCTTCTGGCTCTCTCCTCTGGCTCTCTCTCTGGCTCTCTCTTCTGGCTCTCTCCTCTGGCTCTCTCTCTGGCTCTCTCTTCTGGCTCTCTCTTCTGGCTCTCTCTCTGACTCTCTCTTCTGGCTCTCTCTCTGGCTCTCTCCTCTGGCTCTCTCCTCTGGCTCTCTCCTCTGGACTCTCTCCTCTGGCTCTCTCTTCTGGCTCTCTCCTCTGGCTCTCTCCTCTGGCTCTCTCCTCTGACTCTCTGCTCTCTCTGGCTCTCTCTCTGGCTCTCTCCTCTGGCTCTCTCTTCTGGCTCTCTCCTCTGGCTCTCTCCTCTGGCTCTCTCCTCTGGCTCTCTCCTCTGGCTCTCTCCTCTGGCTCTCTCTTCTGGCTCTCTCCTCTGGCTCTCTCCTCTGGCTCTCTCTTCTGGCTCTCTCTTCTGGCTCTCTCCTCTGGCTCTCTCCTCTGGCTCTCTCCTCTGGCTCTCTCCTCTGACTCTCTCCTCTGGCTCTCTCTTCTGGCTCTCTCCTCTGGCTCTTTCCTCTGACTCTCTCTCCTCTGGCTCTCTCTTCTGGCTCTCTCCTCTGGCTCTCTCCTCTGGCTCTCTCTTCTGGCTCTCTCCTCTGGCTCTCTCCTCTGGCTCTCTCTTCTGGCTCTCTCCTCTGGCTCTCTCCTCTGGCTCTCTCCTCTGGCTCTCTCTTCTGGCTCTCTCTTCTGGCTCTCTCTTCTGGCTCTCTCCTCTGACTCTCTCTTCTGGCTCTCTCCTCTGGCTCTCTCCTCTGGCTCTCTCTTCTGGCTCTCTCCTCTGGCTCTCTCCTCTGGCTCTCTCCTCTGGCTCTCTCCTCTGGCTCTCTCTTCTGGCTCTCTCCTCTGGCTCTCTCCTCTGGCTCTCTCTTCTGGCTCTCTCTTCTGGCTCTCTCCTCTGGCTCTCTCCTCTGGCTCTCTCCTCTGGCTCTCTCCTCTGGCTCTCTCTTCTGACTCTCTCTTCTGGCTCTCTCCTCTGACTCTCTCTCCTCTGACTCTCTCTCTTCTGGCTCTCTCCTCTGGCTCTCTCCTCTGGCTCTCTCCTCTGGCTCTCTCCTCTGGCTCTCTCCTCTGGCTCTCTCCTCTGACTCTCTCTTCTGGCTCTCTCCTCTGACTCTCTCTCCTCTGACTCTCTCTCTTCTGGCTCTCTCCTCTGGCTCTCTCCTCTGGCTCTCTCCTCTGACTCTCTCCTCTGACTCTCTCTCTTCTGGCTCTCTCTTCTGGCTCTCTCTTCTGGCTCTCTCCTCTGACTCTCTCTCTTCTGGCTCTCTCCTCTGGCTCTCTCCTCTGACTCTCTCTCTTCTGGCTCTCTCCTCTGGCTCTCTCTTCTGGCTCTCTCTTCTGGCTCTCTCCTCTGGCTCTCTCTTCTGGCTCTCTCCTCTGGCTCTCTCTTCTGGCTCTCTCCTCTGACTCTCCTCTGGCTCTCTCCTCTGGCTCTCTCTTCTGGCTCTCTCTTCTGGCTCTCTCTTCTGGCTCTCTCTTCTGGCTCTCTCCTCTGACTCTCTCTTCTGGCTCTCTCCTCTGGCTCTCTCCTCTGGCTCTTTCTTCTGGCTCTCTCCTCTGGCTTTCTCCTCTGGCTCTCTCCTCTGGCTCTCTCCTCTGGCTCTCTCTTCTGGCTCTCTCCTCTGGCTCTCTCCTCTGGCTCTCTCTTCTGGCTCTCTCTTCTGGCTCTCTCCTCTGGCTCTCTCCTCTGGCTCTCTCCTCTGGCTCTCTCCTCTGACTCTCTCCTCTGGCTCTCTCTTCTGACTCTCTCTTCTGGCTCTCTCCTCTGACTCTCTCTCCTCTGACTCTCTCTCTTCTGGCTCTCTCTCTTCTGGCTCTCTCCTCTGACTCTCTCTTCTGGCTCTCTCCTCTGGCTCTCTCCTCTGGCTCTCTCTTCTGGCTCTCTCCTCTGGCTCTCTCCTCTGGCTCTCTCCTCTGGCTCTCTCCTCTGGCTCTCTCCTCTGACTCTCTCTTCTGGCTCTCTCCTCTGACTCTCTCTCCTCTGACTCTCTCTCTCTCTCTGGCTCTCTCCTCTGGCTCTCTCCTCTGGCTCTCTCCTCTGACTCTCTCCTCTGGCTCTCTCTTCTGGCTCTCTCTTCTGGCTCTCTCCTCTGGTCTCTCTCCTCTGACTCTCTCTCTCTGGCTCTCTCCTCTGGCTCTCTCCTCTGGCCTCTCTCTCTGGCTCTCTCCTCTGGCTCTCTCCTCTGGCTCTCTCTCTCCTCTGGCTCTCTCTCTGCTCTCTCCTGCTCTCTCTTCTGGCTCTCTCTCCTCTCTCTCTCTCTCTTCTGGCTCTCTCCTCTGGCTCTCTCCTCTGGCTCTCTCCTCTGGCTCTCTCTCTGGCTCTCTCCTCTGGCTCTCTCTCTTCTGCTCTCTCCTCTGGCTCTCTCCTCTGGCTCTCTCCTCTGGCTCTCTCCTCTGGCTCTCTCCTCTGGCTCTCTCCTCTGGCTCTCTCTCTTCTGGCTCTCTCTCTGGCTCTCTCTTCTGGCTCTCTCTCTCTGCTCTCTCTCTCTGGCTCTCTCCTCTGGCTCTCTCCTCTGGCTCTCTCCTCTGGCTCTCTCCTCTGGCTCTCTCTTCTGGCTCTCTCTCTTCTGGCTCTCTCCTCTGGCTCTCTCCTCTGGCTCTCTCCTCTGGCTCTCTCCTCTGGCTCTCTCCTCTGGCTCTCTCTCTGGCTCTCCTCTGGCTCTCTCCTCTGGCTCTCTCCTCTGGCTCTCTCCTCTGGCTCTCTCTCTCTCTCTCTCTCTGGCTCTCTCTCTGGCTCTCTCTCTCTGGCTCTCTCTTCTGGCTCTCTCCTCTGGCTCTCTCTTCTGGCTCTCTCCTCTGGCTCTCTCCTCTGGCTCTCTCTCTGGCTCTCTCTCTGGCTCTCTCCTCTGGCTCTCTCTCTGGCTCTCTCCTCTGGCTCTCTCTCTGGCTCTCTCCTCTGGCTCTCTCTTCTGGCTCTCTCTTCTGGCTCTCTCCTCTGGCTCTCTCTCTGGCTCTCCTCTGGCTCTCTCTCTGGCTCTCTCTCTGGCTCTCTCTCTGGCTCTCTCTCTCTGGCTCTCTCCTCTGGCTCTCTCCTCTGGCTCTCTCCTCTGGCTCTCTCTCTTCTGGCTCTCTCCTCTGGCTCTCTCCTCTGGCTCTCTCCTCTGGCTCTCTCCTCTGGCTCTCTCCTCTGGCTCTCTCCTCTGGCTCTCTCCTCTGGCTCTCTCCTCTGGCTCTCTCCTCTGGCTCTCTCCTCTGGCTCTCTCCTCTGGCTCTCTCCTCTGGCTCTCTCCTCTGGCTCTCTCTCTGGCTCTCTCCTCTGGCTCTCTCCTCTGGCTCTCTCTCTGGCTCTCTCTCTGGCTCTCTCCTCTGGCTCTCTCCTCTGGCTCTCTCTCTCTGGCTCTCTCTCTCTCGGCTCTCTCCTCTGGCTCTCTCCTCTGGCTCTCTCCTCTGGCTCTCTCCTCTGGCTCTCTCCTCTGGCTCTCTCTCCTCTGGCTCTCTCTCTCTGGCTCTCTCCTCTGGCTCTCTCCTCTGGCTCTCTCTCTCTGGCTCTCTCCTCTGGCTCTCTCCTCTGGCTCTCTCCTCTGGCTCTCTCCTCTGGCTCTCTCCTCTGGCTCTCTCTTCTGGCTCTCTCTCTGGCTCTCTCTCCTCTGGCTCTCTCCTCTGCTCTCTCTCTGGCTCTCTCCTCTGGCTCTCTCCTCTGGCTCTCTCTCTGGCTCTCTCTCTCTGGCTCTCTCCTCTGGCTCTCTCTTCTGGCTCTCTCCTCTGGCTCTCTCCTCTGGCTCTCTCTCTGGCTCTCTCCTCTGGCTCTCTCTTCTGGCTCTCTCCTCTGGCTCTCTCCTCTGGCTCTCTCCTCTGGCTCTCTCCTCTGGCTCTCTCTCTGGCTCTCTCCTCTGGCTCTCTCTCTCTGGCTCTCTCTTCTGGCTCTCTCTTCTGGCTCTCTCCTCTGGCTCCTCTCTCTCCTCTGGCTCTCTCCTCTGGCTCTCTCCTCTGGCTCTCTCCTCTGGCTCTCTCCTCTGGCTCTCTCTTCTGGCTCTCTCCTCTGGCTCTCTCCTCTGGCTCTCTCCTCTGGCTCTCTCCTCTGGCTCTCTCCTCTGGCTCTCTCCTCTGGCTCTCTCCTCTGGCTCTCTCCTCTGGCTCTCTCCTCTGGCTCTCTCCTCTGGCTCTCTCTCCTCTGGCTCTCTCCTCTGGCTCTCTCCTCTGGCTCTCTCTCTCTGGCTCTCTCCTCTGGCTCTCTCCTCTGGCTCTCTCTCTGGCTCTCTCCTCTGGCTCTCTCTCTGGCTCTCTCTTCTGGCTCTCTCTTCTGGCTCTCTCCTCTGGCTCTCTCCTCTGGCTCTCTCCTCTGGCTCTCTCTCTCTGGCTCTCTCTTCTGGCTCTCTCCTCTGGCTCTCTCTTCTGGCTCTCTTTCTGGCTCTCTCTCTGGCTCTCTCCTCTGGCTCTCTCCTCTGGCTCTCTCCTCTGGCTCTCTCCTCTGGCTCTCTCCTCTGGCTCTCTCTCTGGCTCTCTCCTCTGGCTCTCTCCTCTGGCTCTCTCCTCTGCTCTCTCTCCTCTGGCTCTCTCCTCTGGCTCTCTCCTCTGGCTCTCTCCTCTGGCTCTCTCCTCTGGCTCTCTCCTCTGGCTCTCTCTCTGGCTCTCTCCTCTGGCTCTCTCCTCTGGACTCTCTCTCTTCTGGCTCTCTCCTCTGG
>OZ035839.1:1377317-1432317 GCA_964034765.1 Knipowitschia caucasica
CTTCATTGATGGAACAAACAAAAGGTTCCTACATTTCGAGCGCGTCTGAATGATCAAAACATGAAACAGGGCATTTCTGAGTGCAGTTTGCATGTTCTCCCCGTGTCTGCTACGGTTTCCTCCAGGTGCTCCGGTTTACACTAAAAACATGTACAATGGGTCTGCGCCTCCTGTACTGGCCCCTCCCAGCTCTATAAATAAACATTACTTACAATAATAATGTATAATGAGACTCACGGTCACTTTACATCAAGTAAAAAGAACATTTAGTTAAAATACAAAGTGAAAAGCAGCAGGAAGTGAGTTATGGTCGAGTTGGTCTTAATGTAAACACAAACATGAGTTCCCTCCTGGTGCCGCTGCGGTCCCTGATCCCTGATGTGTGTTCCCTGATGTGTGTTCCCTGATGACTGTTCCCTGATGACTGTTCCCTGATGACTGTTCCCTGATGATTGTTCCCTGATGATTGTTCCCTGATGATTGTTCCCTGATGACTGTTCCCTGATGACTGTTCCCTGATGACTGCTCCCTGATGATTGTTCCCTGATGACTGTTCTCTGATGACTGTTCCCTGATGACTGTTCCCTGATGACTGTTCCCTGATGACTGTTCCCTGATGTGTGTTCCCTGATGACTGTTCCCTGATGACTGTTCCCTGATGACTGTTCTCTGATGACTGTTCTCTGATGACTGTTCCCTGATGTGTGTTCCCTGATGACTGTTTCCTGATGACTGTTTCCTGATGACTGTTCCCTGATGACTGTTCCCTGATGACTGTTTCCTGATGACTGTTCCCTGATGACTGTTCTCTGATGACTGTTCCCTGATGACTGTTCCCTGATGACTGTTCCCTGATGACTGTTCCCTGATGACTGTTCCCTGATGACTGTTCCCTGATGATTGTTCCCTGATGATTGTTCCCTGATGATTGTTCCCTGATGATTGTTCCCTGATGACTGTTCCCTGATGATTGTTCCCTGATGACTGTTCCCTGATGATTGTTCCCTGATGACTGTTCTCTGATGACTGTTCCCTGATGACTGTTCCCTGATGACTGTTCCCTGATGACTGTTCCCTGATGACTGTTCCCTGATGACTGTTCCCTGATGACTGTTCCCTGATGTGTGTTCCCTGATGACTGTTCCCTGATGACTGTTCCCTGATGACTGTTCCCTGATGTGTGTTCCCTGATGACTGTTCTCTGATGACTGTTCTCTGATGACTGTTCCCTGATGACTGTTCCCTGATGACTGTTCCCTGATGTGTGTTCCCTGATGACTGTTCCCTGATGACTGTTCCCTGATGACTGTTCCCTGATGACTGTTTCCTGATGACTGTTCCCTGATGACTGTTCCCTGATGACTGTTTCCTGATGACTGTTCCCTGATGACTGTTCTCTGATGACTGTTCCCTGATGACTGTTCCCTGATGACTGTTCCCTGATGACTGTTTCCTGATGACTGTTTCCTGATGACTGTTCCCTGATGACTGTTCTCTGATGACTGTTCCCTGATGACTGTTCCCTGATGACTGTTCTCTGATGACTGTTCCCTGATGACTGTTCCCTGATGTGTGTTCCCTGATGACTATTTCCTGATGACTGTTTCCTGATGACTGTTCCCTGATGACTGTTTCCTGATGACTGTTCCCTGATGACTGTTCCCTGATGACTGTTTCCTGATGACTGTTCCCTGATGACTGTTCCCTGATGACTGTTCCCTGATGACTGTTCCCTGATGACTGTTCCCTGATGACTGTTCCCTGATGACTGTTCTCTGATGACTGTTCCCTGATGACTGTTCCCTGATGACTGTTCCCTGATGATCCCAGATGAAGCACGTGGAGGAGCGCTTTGGGAAAGAGGCCAACAAGGAGGTGCTGCTCATGTGCATTGGGATCACGTCCGGAGTCGGTCGCCTCATTTTTGGACGAGTCGCTGATTATGTTCCTGGCGTCAACAAGGTCTACCTCCAGGTGAGTTACTTTAACTTACTAACTTCATACTAAAGTATGGTTGGTAGAGCAATGGCCTTTAGGCCTGAAGGTGTCTGCTGTCATTGTGTCCTTGGGCAAGACACTCAACCCCACTTTGCCCAAAGCCCCCGCTGAAAGATCAAGGCTGTGCTCACACTGACAGAGCAGCCTCCTGTGGACTCAGCACCTGCAGAGGACCAGTGAGGGGCTGGTGCTCTGTGGACTCAGCACCTGCAGAGGACCAGGGGCTGGTGCTCTGTGGACTCAGCACCTGCAGAGGACCAGGGGCTGGTGCTCTGTGGACCCAGCACCTGCAGAGGACCAGGGGCTGGTGCTCTGTGGACTCAGCACCTGCAGAGGACCAGGGGCTGGTGCTCTGTGGACTCAGCACCTGCAGAGGACCAGTGAGGGGCTGGTGCTCTGTGGACTCAGCACCTGCAGAGGACCAGGGGCTGGTGCTCTGTGGACTCAGCACCTGCAGAGGACCAGGGGCTGGTGCTCTGTGGACTCAGCACCTGCAGAGGACCAGTGAGGGGCTGGTGCTCTGTGGACTCAGCACCTGCAGAGGACCAGGGGCTGGTGCTCTGTGGACTCAGCACCTGCAGAGGACCAGGGGCTGGTGCTCTGTGGACCCAGCACCTGCAGAGGACCAGGGGCTGGTGCTCTGTGGACTCAGCACCTGCAGAGGACCAGTGAGGGGCTGGTGCTCTGTGGACTCAGCACCTGCAGAGGACCAGGGGCTGGTGCTCTGTGGACCCAGCACCTGCAGAGGACCAGGGGCTGGTGCTCTGTGGACTCAGCACCTGCAGAGGACCAGGGGCTGGTGCTCTGTGGACTCAGCACCTGCAGAGGACCAGGGGCTGGTGCTCTGTGGACCCAGTGCAGAGGACCAGGGGCTGGTGCTCTGTGGACTCAGCACCTGCAGAGGACCAGGGGCTGGTGCTCTGTGACTGGGAGAAGAACGTTCACATTTCCTCGGTAAACGTTGGCGCCTCCTGGTTATTGACACAGAAGTCATTTAACCGGTTTAGACTGAACCCAGGCGTGAGCTTTCAAATGAGCCACGACGGTCGGACTGTGGCGGCCTCAAAGACTACTTTAGGTTTACCAAGACACAGAGGGCCGCGGCCCCCAGTTTGGACATCCATGAACTACAATATCAGCAGCAGCCACTGGAGGCGCCACAAACACTTATTTTATTATAACTTCTGTCTGATAATGTCTCATTCTACTTTTATTTTACTGTTTTACAACAACCTGCTCAGGGACTACGGCTGTAGATTAGCACTGCTGCTAACTCCTGCTCAGGGACTACAGCTGTAGATTAGCACTGCTGCTAACTCCTGCTCAGGGACTACAGCTGTAGATTAGCACTGCTGCTAACTCCTGCTCAAGAATTACAGCTGTAGATTAGCACTGCTGCTAACTCCTGCTCAAGAATTACAGCTGTAGATTAGCACTGCTGCTAACTCCTGCTCAGGGACTACGGCTGTAGATTAGCACTGCTGCTAACTCCTGCTCAGGAACTACAGCTGTAGATTAGCACTGCTGCTAACTCCTGCTCAGGTACTACGGCTGTAGATTAGCACTGCTGCTAACTCCTGCTCAGGGACTACAGCTGTAGATTAGCACTGCTGCTAACTCCTGCTCAGGGACTACGGCTGTAGATTAGCACTGCTGCTAACTCCTGCTCAGGGACTACAGCTGTAGATTAGCACTGCTGCTAATCTACAGCCGTAGTACACCAGACCAGACCAGACCAGACTTCACTTCCTGAGCCCTGGCTGTCCCGCAGGTGTCCTCGTTCCTGGTGATCGGCTTCATGTCCATGATGATCCCGCTCTGTGACCTCTTCGGGGGCCTCATCGGGGTGTGCCTCCTCATGGGCCTCTTCGACGGCTGCTTCATCTGCATCATGGCCCCCATCGCCTTCGAGCTGGTGGGGGCGGACGACGTGTCCCAGGCCATCGGCTTCTTACTGGGGCTGATGTCTGTGCCCATGACCGTGGGACCCCCCATAGCAGGTACTCACTCTGATGGTATCACACACATGGTACTACACACTCTGATGGTTTATAACACAGAGAAAGAGACCAGAGAGAGACCAGAGAGAGACCAGAGAGAGACCAGAGAGAGAGACCAGAGAGAGAGAGACCAGAGAGAGAAACCAGAGAGAGACCAGAGAGAGACCAGAGAGAGAGACCAGAGAGAGAGACCAGAGAGAGAGACCAGAGAGAGACCAGAGAGAGACCAGAGAGAGAGACCAGAGAGAGAAACCAGAGAGAGAAACCAGAGAGAGAGAGACCAGAGAGAGAAACCAGAGAGAGAAACCAGAAACCAGAGAGAGAGAGAGACCAGAGAGAGACCAGAGAGAGAGACCAGAGAGAGAAACCAGAGAGAGAAACCAGAGAGAGAAACCAGAGAGAGAAACCAGAGAGAAACCAGAGAGATACCAGAGAGAGAAACCAGAGAGAGAAACCAGAGAGAGAAACCAGAGAGAGAAACCAGAGAGAAACCAGAGAGAAACCAGAGAGAGACCAGAGAGAGAGACCAGAGAGAGAAACCAGAGAGAGAAACCAGAGAGAAACCAGAGAGAAACCAGAGAGAGAAACCAGAGAGAGAAACCAGAGAGATACCAGAGAGAGAAACCAGAGAGAGAAACCAGAGAGAGAAACCAGAGAGAGAAACCAGAGAGAAACCAGAGAGAAACCAGAGAGAAACCAGAGAGAAACCAGAGAGAGGCCAGACATATAGGGAGAGAGACCAGAGTCAGAAAGACCAGAGAGAGACAGAAAAAAGAGAGGAAAAATGACTGTATATACAGTAGGTGGGCCTTGCTTACTTGCTAGCTCATGGGTTAGAATCCCAATAGGGAAGTGCTCATGGACGAAGTGCCTTTGTGTCAAACTGTGTCAAGAACTTGGCTCCGTCTGATTTATGTTCAAATGGGCTTCTTTCGCATGTTATGATCTATGTGGTCCCAGGACTTCTGTTTGGATCCCTGTGGTTCTACTGAAGTTAAGCTGACTTTCTTGCTCCAGGCTTCCTGAGGGACCGCCTGGGCAGCTACGACCTGGCCTTCTACCTGGCTGGCATCCCTCCGATGGTGGGGGGCGCGGTGCTGTGTCTGATCCCGTGGGTGGAGGCGCGACGCAAACGACAGGAAGCACAAGAACGAGAGAAGGACGTCACCGAGAAGATGTTGGACTCAGAAAAGGCCGAGCCCAGAGCGGGAGAGTCTGTTCTGTAGACGAGAGACTACGAAACAAAACAGTTAAACCACGGAGAAGGAGGAACCGGAAACTGGCTGAAGTCTGCGTTTTGTCGGGACGCAGAGAATTGTGTTGTTGTGTTGTTGTGTTGTTGTGTTGTTGTGTTGCTGTGCACAGAGGAAGCAGCTCAGCGTCACACTGGCTGGACACCAAAACAAGATGGCTGTTTATTTTATATATGTGTTAGTAATTAATTCATTTCAGAGTATACTTAAGTGTACGTAAGTTCAATTGTTTACTACGATATATTCTCAACACGTTTTACTAAAGTCTTATTTTTTCATGACTTGGTGCAACTTTGCGGTAAAACGGTAAAACCACATTGAAAAAAACCAGTATTTGCAATATAAGCTCACGTACAGGATCTGACTAGTATAAAAACCCAAGTTATGATCATTCAATATTTAGAAGTCGGTAGCAGCTCTGTGATTATTGTAAATTGTTTTGGGTTGTTCTTCTGTTGGAGATTTACCACAACAGTATTTACACGCCCATGTGTAACAGTTTTTATATGCAAAAAAATACTTAGACGCTACTTTGTCTTAAATCATTTGCAGACCGGACACGTCACCTGCGTCTGTCCGTTCTAGATCAGGCACCTCCCCTTTAATCACAGGTGTCTTATCTGTTCCTGGTGGGTCCAAAGTGCCGCAGGTTTGGAGCCGGTTGTGTTTCCATCTGTAAAGTTTATTTTATCTGCTGCAATAGGAACGATTGTCACATGTCGCCTTTCTGCCCCAGCCCCAGCTTCAGTGTCGGGATTTACTTGACTGTGCCGTAACCAAAGTGCCGTAACCAAAGTGCCGTAACCAAAGTGCCGTAACCAAAGTGCCGTAACCAAAGTGCCGTAACCAAAGTGCCTCTTCTCTGGTCCCAGATCGTTGGAAAACCAGAGAGTTCTTTTTGAGTCGTGTATGATGATGTTTAATGCTTTATTGTAATATTTTTGATGTCTTGAGAGGCAAACTTTTATATATTTTTGAACATATGAAATGTAAACTTTTCATATTTGAGCCTAGTAAAATAAAATGAATTTACGATGCCTTTGTACATTTATTTTGTGTGTTAATGATGAAGAAGACTGCCTCATGTCGTAGGAAACAGGACCAACAAGCTACAAACTGCCACAGACAGATAATAATAAATACACTTCTACTTTAAACCCTGTGCAGCCGATGTCTGTGTTTTCACCGTGTCTTGATGTTATGATATAGCGCCCCCTGGGGTTTCAAGTTTGTGTTGCATTATTCTGTCTGGTACAAGTGGAGATGGAATCTTAATGTGGAATATTATTATTGATAATGTATATTACTATTATGATTATTTTATTACTAATATTATTAGTATTATTCAAATCACTATTGGTGACGTCAGCATTCCAGTCTATGGATTGGTGCCAAAATCCGTGCACGTGGAAACTTAGACCATTTTCAGTCTGCAACAAACTGATTAAACTGAGAAGAAGTTGTTTGGATTCAATGATTTCGCTCCATTTTGTAGGTTTTAAAGTCACGCACCCGAGCTTTAGGGTTTGGGTTAGCGCCATAGACGTCACGTGGTTTATCTGAAGTCTGACCCATGTGGCTTTCCGTAGCGCTCCAGAGACTGACAGATCCATGAAACAAACGCACTCTCGACCATTCCCGTTTCCGTGATGGCGGAGGACACCGCGGGACATGAGCGGTTCTTTGACACCGACTGTGACCAGGAGCTACACCCGGACAGAGGCCCACGAGAGGCGGCTGCAGCCCCGAGGGGCCGCGGGCTCAGCACCGCTGCTCTGGGAGCCTCCTTCCTGGGGCTGGTAAATACAACACCTGCAGAATTCATCATAAATATATATCATACAATAATAATAATAATAATAGTACTGTTCTGGAGACTGGTTCGGTCTGATAAATATAAACAGTCTATGGGTCTGATGCATCTCACCTTCGTGTTTGTCTCAGGCTGAGAAAGTGATAATCAGATTTTTTTTACTGCCAATAACAGGAAGTTACAAACAAGGAATTGATTTGATTCAAGATCATGGTTCATAGTGCAGACAAGATAAATAAATTATTAATCAAATAAATTAAATCTCCAGCTTTAGTTTAATACAAAAGAATTAAGTATAAAAAGCTCTAACTTTAGCCTAAATACAAGGCACACATTTTAAGTCACACAGTGACAATAGAAGAAGGAACACTTTATACAAAAATCAGACTTTTGTCTAAAGTCTTTGAAAGAAGTCCTCAGACTGAGCCAAAGTCAGATGTGACAGAGACAAAATGATAAAGAAACTTGTGATAAACTAAATGTGGATTGTATTACTTATGTTTTTGTGTTCTTTGAAAAATAAGTCAGGTACCCCAGCTTTAACTGCAATTATAATAATGAATGAGGCTGCTTTGAGTCAAACAAATAATTTAGTTGAATTGATGCCTCTGGTCTGAGCTCAGAGAGAACCATCCTCCTGTAGAAAGTTTGATTCAAACTGAACGAGAAAGTTAATTTATATCTTTAAATGATAAAAACAAGTCCAATGACATTCTTCTGGAGGAGGTTTAGTCTCATGAGCTGAAGCAGAACATCTACATTCTTTTAACAGGAGCAGGGCTCAGCCAAGAGGGGCGGGGCAAGAGGGGCGGGGCAAGAGGCGATTGGTGTATTATGTTGTGATTTCTGTTCCAGGGGATGTGTATTGCAGTCGTCGGTCCCACATTCGAGGATCTGGCTTTAAACGTCCACAGAAACATCAGTAGCATCTCGTACATCTTTGCGGGGCGCTCGGGGGGGTACCTGGGCGGGTCTCTGCTGGGGGGGGTCCTCGTGGAGCGCCTGAATCCTCACCTGCTGCTCGGTGAGGCTCTCAGTGTTCTCGTACCTGTGCTTCTGTTTCCGTACATTACTGTGAACCAGCGATAAATGATTGCATCTTGTAAAGCAGGGGTCTCCAACCTGTAGCTCTCCATCCCCTTCCTGTAGCTCGCCAAAGGATTTAGAAAGTAATAAAATCCCCAAAAATAATATTTCAGATTGTATTATTCATGATCATTTTTGATCACTGTAAATGTACTTTTTCACTAGTAACAAACAGTAACAGTAGCTCTCTGCCTTTATGGTCCCGGGAAAGTAGCTCTCTGCGTGAAAAAGGTTGGAGACACCTGTTGTAAAGCATTTAATCTCTTCCACATTGGTATGAGCCGCTAAGAGCTGGTGAATGTGGACCACTCAGAGCTGGTGAATGTGGACCACTCAGAGCTGGTGAATGTGGACCACTCAGAGCTGGTGAATGTGGACCACTCAGAGCTGGTGAATGTGGACCACTCAGAGCTGGTGAATGTGGACCACTCAGAGCTGGTGAATGTGGACCACTCAGACCTGGTGAATGTGGACCACTCAGAGCTGGTGAATGTGTCTCCTCAGGTCTGTCCATGTTGCTGACATCATTGGGGACGTTTGCGATCCCACTGTGCTCGCAGGCCCCGCTCCTGACCGTGTTTATGGCGTGTATCGGCGTCTCCATGGGCGTCCTGGACACAGGTGACGTGTACGGCTCAATCCTAATAAAGGCTCCTTGTTCAACACAAATGTAGTTGATTGATTCTACCATAAATATCAGGACCTTCTGGCTCTAACATGTAGCTCCGCCCACTTCTGTCTAAGCTCCTCCTGTGTTACTATGTCATTGTACCACTGGGCATCAAAACTTCTGCCTCAGAACAAAAGTATTGCCCTTCAATTAGATTACGTTTGGTTGTCTTTTCATTTGAGAAACTAAACGTAAAGTTCATCATGTCTTAAGGCTTAGATTCTTCTAAAAGGACAGAAGCGTAGAGAAGCTTTTACTGTTTTTTATGGTAGCTTTCAAATTTGGAGAAAAACTTTTGACACCTCCCTCTGGTGGTAGCACAGGGATAGAGCAGGCCAATGGCCCTATACTTGTTTCACTACATATTTTCTACTGTATTCTAAAATGACAAAGGAGATAATATATTCAATGGCCAAAAATAATCTACAATATTTCCTTATTTAATACAGAAATAATAATTCTTTTTTAGTAAAATTAGTAAAACAGACAATATTGGAGTAACCTTAACTTCCTGTGTCTTCAGGCGGCAACGTTCTGGCGTTGAGCACCTGGGGCGAGGAGGCGGGGCCGTACATGCAGGCGCTACACTTCAGTTTTGCCGTCGGAGCCTTGGTTTCCCCCGTCATCGTGCAGCTTCTGTTCAAGACGTCCTCAAACTGCACTTCAGCAGAAAACCTGACACTGCAGACAAACTCCACAGAGCTCTCTCACAGCTGGAGCCTTCGTCGCTCCATGTGGGCCTACGTCTTCATCGGTGTGTTTGTTTTTATCACAGCGCTTTTCTTCTTTGGGATGTTCTTTTGTGCTGCTCGCTCTCGGGTTCGATCTCACGCAGTAGAAGAAAAACCTAAAGTCGCTAAATACCACATCGCCATCGTGGCCCTTCTCTTCTTCTTCTACTTTGCGTATGTGGGGGCCGAGGTGGCCTATGGATCCTTCATCTTCACCTACTCCAAAGACTTTGCCGGACTGGATAAAGTAGAATCAGCTGGAGTGAATACTTTGTTCTGGGGGTGTTTTGCAGGAGGCCGGGGGCTGGCTGTGGTCCTGGCCATATGGATGTACCCCGGGACACTTATCACCCTCAGTCTGGTCAGCTGCTGCACCTCCTCTCTGCTCCTCAGCCTCTTCCCTCTGCACAGGGCTGTTCTTTGGGCCAACACTGCTTTATATGGAGTGTCTATGGCGGCGGTCTTCCCCAGTGGGATGGCCTGGGCCGAGCAGTACACCCCCGTGAGCGGACACACAGCGGCAGTGTTGGTGGTTGGAGCTGCCTTGGGGGAGATGGTGCTCCCGGTGCTCCTGGGTTTCCTCATGGGACATATCAGTGGAAAGCCTCTGCTGATGTACCAAGCTCTGGCCTGTGCCATGTTCTGCTCCATCCTCTTCCCGTGCGCTCACAGACTGGCCGTGGTCTCCGGGTCTCGCACCCAGGGCCACACCAAGAGCGAGTTGTGTCGTGCACTGCTGCAGCCAGAGACCGAGGAGTTTGAGGATCTGGAGATGGACACTGGCCTCAGCTCTCCTCAGGGGTCTGACCGTAAAGAATGACACATCTGTGGAGGAGAGAAACAGTCCAAAGAGCCTTGAACACTGTAAACTAAGTGGTCGGAGCCCCAGGATGAAGCACTTTCGACCCTAATGCTTGGGTTCAAATATAGACATTTTGACAATTTATTTATATACAGTACTGAAGTGCACCTGTATACAAACTGCTATTGTGTGTACCTAGTGTGCCCCGTACGTAGAAGATTTTGTATGTACACTTTTATATCTATTTTTAGACGTTTTACTTTAACTTGTTTGCACCATGAGCCAAAACAAATTCATAGTTTGACTTCCTGTTACTTACAATGACTAGAAAACAATTGATTCTGAATAAACAACATTTAAAACTGGACGGCACGGTGGTTGAGTGGATAGCACTCTTGCCTCTCAGCAAGAAGGTCCTGGGTTCGAATCCCGGCTGGACCAGGGCCTTTCTGAGTGGAGTTTGCATGTTCTCCCTGTGTCCTCCGGGTACTCTGGTTTCCCCTACCACTAAAAACATGCACAATAGTTCTGGCATGTGCCTCCTGTACTGGCCCCGCTCCCATCTCTGTGTGGAGTGAGAGACAAGTGCCCAAATAATAACAATTGTAAACCGCTTTGAGACTCTGGTCTGTGAAAGGCGGTATATAAATAAAGATTACTTACTTACTTACTTACAAACTGTGACATTCCAACTAAACCTGAAAAGTAATAACTCCATAAACTCTTCCTGGTGTCGGCTCCTTCTGCTGTTCACATAAACTCACAGGAAGCAGGAACGGTTGCAGCCGCCCTCAGGGGCTCATGATCCCAAAAATATGGTGTTCATTTTTAATTGGTTAAAGTCATTGTTTTTGTCTTTGTTCAGGAGTGACAGGAAGATTTCATTGGATTTAGTGATGAGGCTGATTCTTTGGTAAAGGTCTTTGAACGACATGTTCTCAGTTCATTGTGGATGTCTCTTAATCAGCTGCTGTTCTGTTTTTATTTCAAATTGCCTCAAGATGAAATGTCAATTCTTGGTGTTGGATTTTATCAAATAAAATTCCCCAAAAATGTGATTATTCTCTAGTGCGAACATGTTTTTTTCCTTATTATTCATATTTGGCTGGTGCGACTTATCCTCTGAAAACTACGGTCCATTAAACACGTCGCTGTTCGGCCTCAGAGGCTTTTCAGACAAGAACCTGTAACACTAAGCTACAGATTATATCTGAGAAGTGAATCTTCCGATCCTCCATAACTTAAAAGCAAAGCAAACTCTATGAAACCACAGTTATGGCGCCCCCTGCTGGCAGAATCTTTGATTACAAAAAGGTTTGATAAAGTTTAGGCTACGGAGCAGAAAGCACTTCATTTTGGTGACTAAATAAAAAATAAAATATCTGTACTACTTTCTGATCAGGGTTCAGCTGAAGGTTATTATTGGAGGTATTGTCTTTTTAAATGACAGAACTGTAAATATATGTCTTTGTGTATTGTGCTTTTTCTTGCTTCAGTTTTTCCAGAACAGAAACAAGGCTCAGTGATCTGTAAGAAATCTAGTAAATAGTTTAAGTCAGTTTAATTCTTCTCTGCAGTGGCACTTACAAACAGGTCCTTCACATGTTCCTACTATCACTATCACTTATGTACAGTCACAATCCTCGTCCAACAGACATAGGCATTATTGCAACAATCCCAGGCTTAAAAGTCCTCCTCTCTTCAAAGATATTTACAGGATAAAAGCTTCAGTCTTCAGAGAAGTCAGTGAGAGTCTTCAGAACTGCTCCAGCAGCTGTCGGATGTAGGGCGCCCTCGCCAACGTTCTGCTGACTCCAGACAGTTTGTACAGAACAGGACAATCCAGAGAGACGCAGGGAACCTGAGGCTCCGAGCAGCCACTGCAGGAGCGACAGAGCTGAGGGACAGAGGAGGAGCAGAGGAGGAGCAGGACAGAGGAGGAGCAGGACAGAGGAGGAGCAGAGGAGGAGCAGGACAGGTGAGGGACAGGAGGAGCAGAGCAGAGGAGGAGCAGAGCAGAGGAGGAGCAGAGGAGGAGCAGAGCAGAGGAGGAGCAGAGCAGAGGAGGAGCAGAGCAGAGGAGGAGCAGGACAGAGGAGGAGCGGGACAGAGGAGGAGCAGGACAGAGGAGGAGCAGGACAGAGGAGGAGCAGGACAGGTGAGGGACAGAGGAGGAGCAGGACAGGTGAGGGACAGAGGAGGAGCAGGACAGAGGAGGAGTTACACATTAGTCTCTGCTTCTTATGAACGTGTTTTTATCACTGCTCTTCCTGTGTTTGAACTGTTTGATTCTCTAATCTGTGTTGGAGAAGTAAACTGTTTTCTAAAGTCCTCTGAGATAAAACTTGTGATTTATTGGAACAAGAACAAATGGAGTTGAGATGAAAGAGAATGAGACTGACCTGCCGCAGAGCGTCGTGCTGCCGCTCACCGTCCCTCAGGTCTGACCACAGAGTGACCGCCACACGCTGGGGCTGCTCTCTGCAGCTCGCACACACGCCCAGCTGTGTGAGCTGCTCACAGACGGGACAGTGGAGTGTGGTGAAGTATTGGGAGATGGTGCCTTTCCTCCCGGTCTCTGCGGCGCCACCTGCTGCCGACGAGCACCAAGCCTTCTGGACCTGAGCCAAACAGACGGTTCTGTTTCAATCTGGAAGTTTAAGGTCGGACACAGCGAGACACATGGACGCTCGACGAGCCTGAGTCCTCTTAAAGAAAAATGGAAATACAAATTCTACCAAGACCACAAAATTGATGGTAAAATTGTAGCGGCCTGCGTCTGTAGCGGCCTGCGTCTGTAGCGGCCTGCGTCTGTAGCGGCCTGCGTCTGTAGCGGCCTGCAGTGGCCCACGTCTGTAGCGGCCTGCGTCTGTAGCGGCCTGCGTCTGTAGCGGCCTGCGTCTGTAGCGGCCTGCGTCTGTAGCGGTCTGTAGCAGCCTGCGTCTGTAGCGGCCTGTAGCAGCCTGCGTCTGTAGCGGCCTGCGTCTGTAGCAGCCTGCGTCTCTAGCAGTCTGTAGCGGCCTGCGTCTCTAGCGGCCTGCGTCTCTAGCGGCCTGCGTCTGTAGCAGCCTGCGTCTGTAGCGGTCTGTAGCGGCCTGCGTCTCTAGCAGTCTGTAGCGGCCTGCGTCTCTAGCAGTCTGTAGCGGCCTGCGTCTGTAGCGGCCTGCGTCTGTAGCGGCCTGCGTCTGTAGCGGCCTGCGTCTGTAGCGGCCTGCGTCTGTAGCGGCCTGCGTCTGTAGCGGCCTGCGTCTCTAGCGGCCTGCGTCTCTAGCGGCCTGCGTCTCTAGCGGCCTGCGTCTCTAGCGGCCTGCGTCTCTAGCGGCCTGCGTCTCTAGCAGTCTGTAGCGGCCTGCGTCTCTAGCGGCCTGCGTCTCTAGCGGCCTGCGTCTCTAGCAGCCTGCGTCTGTAGCGGTCTGTAGCGGCCTGCGTCTCTAGCGGCCTGCGTCTGTAGCGGCCTGCGTCTGTAGCGGCCTGCGTCTGTAGCGGCCTGCGTCTCTAGCAGTCTGTAGCGGCCTGCGTCTCTAGCGGCCTGCGTCTGTAGCGGCCTGCGTCTGTAGCGGCCTGCGTCTCTAGCAGTCTGTAGCGGCCTGCGTCTCTAGCGGCCTGCGTCTGTAGCGGCCTGCGTCTGTAGCGGCCTGCGTCTCTAGCAGTCTGTAGCGGCCTGCGTCTCTAGCGGCCTGCGTCTGTAGCGGCCTGCGTCTCTAGCAGTCTGTAGCGGCCTGCGTCTCTAGCGGCCTGCGTCTGTAGCGGCCTGCGTCTGTAGCAGCCTTCATCTGTAGCGGCCTGTAGCAGCCTGCGTCTCTAGCGGCCTGCGTCTGTAGCAGCCTGCGTCTGTAGCAGCCTGCGTCTGTAGCAGCCTGCGTCTGTAGCAGCCTGCGTCTGTAGCGGCCTGTAGCAGCCTGCGTCTGTAGCGGCCTGCGTCTGTAGCGGCCTGCGTCTGTAGCGGCCTGCGTCTGTAGCGGCCTGCGTCTGTAGCGGCCTGCGTCTCTAGCGGCCTGCGTCTCTAGCAGTCTGTAGCGGCCCGCGTCTCTAGCGGCCTGCGTCTCTAGCGGCCTGCGTCTCTAGCGGCCTGCGTCTCTAGCGGCCTGCGTCTGTAGCGGCCCGCGTCTCTAGCGGCCTGCGTCTCTAGCGGCCTGCGTCTCTAGCGGCCTGCGTCTCTAGCGGCCTGTAGCAGCCTGCGTCTCTAGCGGCCTGCGTCTGTAGCGGTCTGTAGCGGCCTGCGTCTCTAGCGGCCTGCGTCTGTAGCAGCCTGCGTCTGTAGCGGTCTGTAGCGGCCTGCGTCTCTAGCAGTCTGTAGCGGCCTGCGTCTGTAGCGGCCTGCGTCTGTAGCGGCCTGCGTCTGTAGCGGCCTGCGTCTGTAGCGGCCTGCGTCTGTAGCGGCCTGCGTCTCTAGCAGTCTGTAGCGGCCTGCGTCTCTAGCGGTCTGCGTCTGTAGCGGCCTGCGTCTCTAGCGGCCTGCGTCTGTAGCGGCCTGCGTCTGTAGCGGCCTGCGTCTGTAGCAGCCTTCATCTGTAGCGGCCTGTAGCAGCCTGCGTCTCTAGCGGCCTGCGTCTGTAGCAGCCTGCGTCTGTAGCAGCCTGCGTCTGTAGCAGCCTGCGTCTGTAGCAGCCTGCGTCTGTAGCGGCCTGTAGCAGCCTGCGTCTCTAGCGGCCTGCGTCTGTAGCAGCCTGCGTCTGTAGCGGCCTGTAGCAGCCTGCGTCTGTAGCGGCCTGTAACGGCCAGCAGTGGCCCGCGTCTGTAGCGGCCCGCGTCTGTAGCGGCCCGCGTCTGTAGCGGCCCGCGTCTGTAGCGGCCTGCGTCTGTAGCGGCCTGCGTCTGTAGCGGCCTGCGTCTGTAGCACTCACTCGGGGCAGCTCCTGGTACCAGCTGAACACGTCCACTCCGATCAGCTGGAAGATGCGTGCGACGGGAGGCAGGATCTGTTTGGTGATGTAGTAGGTGGCGTTGGGGCGCAGGCTGGGGTCCTGTAGCACCTCCAGGGGCCGCCGCACCAGCTGGATCAGAGGCAGACCGGGCACGCCGTACACGATCACGTACGGCACACGCTCGCCCACCCTGGGCTCCCGCCGCCGGTCGTACGTCATCATCCTCCTGAACACAAGAGGCCAAACCCTTCTGTAGTGATGGCCCCTGCTCTGATGGCCCCCTGGCTCTGATGGCCCCCTGGCTCTGATGGCCCCCTGGCTCTGATGGCCCCCTGGCTCTGATGGCCCCCTGGCTCTGATGGCCCCCTGGCTCTGATGGCCCCCTGGCTCTGATGGCCCCCTGGCTCTGATGGCCCCCTGGCTCTGATGGCCCCCTGGCTCTGATGGCCCCCTGGCTCTGATGGCCCCCTGGCTCTGATGGCCCCCTGGCTCTGATGGCCCCCTGGCTCTGATGGCCCCCTGGCTCTGATGGCCCCCTGGCTCTGATGGCCCCCTGGCTCTGATGGCCCCCTGGCTCTGATGGCCCCCTGGCTCTGATGGTCCCTGGCTCTGATGGTCCCTGGCTCTGATGGTCCCTGGCCCTGGCTCTGATGGTCCCTGGCTCTGATGGTCCCTGGCTCTGATGGTCCCTGGCTCTGATGGTCCCTGGCTCTGATGGTCCCTGGCTCTGATGGTCCCTGGCTCTGATGGTCCCTGGCTCTGATGGTCCCTGGCCCTGGCTCTGATGGTCCCTGGCTCTGATGGTCCCTGGCTCTGATGGTCCCTGGCTCTGATGGTCCCTGGCTCTGATGGTCCCTGGCCCTGATGGTCCCTGGCTCTGATGGTCCCTGGCTCTGATGGCCCCCTGGCTCTGATGGCCCCCTGGCTCTGATGGCCCCCTGGCTCTGATGGCTCCCTGGCTCTGATGGCCCCCTGGCTCTGATGGCCCCCTGGCTCTGATGGCCCCCTGGCTCTGATGGCCCCCTGGCTCTGATGGCCCCCTGGCTCTGATGGCCCCCTGGCTCTGATGGCCCCTGGCTCTGATGGTCCCTGGCTCTGATGGTCCCTGGCTCTGATGGTCCCTGGCTCTGATGGCCCCCTGGCTCTGATGGCCCCCTGGCTCTGATGGCCCCCTGGCTCTGATGGCCCCCTGGCTCTGATGGCCCCCTGGCTCTGATGGCCCCCTGGCTCTGATGGCCCCCTGGCTCTGATGGCCCCCTGGCTCTGATGGCCCCCTGGCTCTGATGGCCCCCTGGCTCTGATGGCCCCCTGGCTCTGATGGCCCCCTGGCTCTGATGGCCCCCTGGCTCTGATGGCCCCCTGGCTCTGATGGCCCCCTGGCTCTGATGGCCCCCTGGCTCTGATGGCCCCCTGGCTCTGATGGCCCCCTGGCTCTGATGGCCCCCTGGCTCTGATGGCCCCCTGGCTCTGATGGCCCCCTGGCTCTGATGGCCCCCTGGCTCTGATGGCCCCCTGGCTCTGATGGCCCCCTGGCTCTGATGGCCCCCTGGCTCTGATGGCCCCCTGGCTCTGATGGCCCCCTGGCTCTGATGGCCCCCTGGCTCTGATGGCCCCCTGGCTCTGATGGCCCCCTGGCTCTGATGGCCCCCTGGCTCTGATGGCCCCCTGGCTCTGATGGCCCCCTGGCTCTGATGGCCCCCTGGCTCTGATGGCCCCCTGGCTCTGATGGCCCCCTGGCTCTGATGGCCCCCTGGCTCTGATGGCCCCCTGGCTCTGATGGCCCCCTGGCTCTGATGGCCCCCTGGCTCTGATGGCCCCCTGGCTCTGATGGCCCCCTGGCTCTGATGGCCCCCTGGCTCTGATGGCCCCTGGCTCTGATGGCCCCTGGCTCTGATGGCCCCTGGCTCTGATGGTCCCTGGCTCTGATGGTCCCTGGCTCTGATGGTCCCTGGCTCTGATGGCCCCTGGCTCTGATGGCTGATGGCCCCTGGCTCTGATGGCCCCCTGGCTCTGATGGCCCCTGGCTCTGATGGCCCCTGGCTCTCTGATCTGTGTTGGAGAATTGACAGCTCTGTAAAGTCTGTATTTGAGGCTCAGAGGCCGTTTGGGAAGAACACAGGCTTCTCACGGAGCTTTGTTGGACTGTTGTGAATAAACCGTAACTTCTCAGTCTGACCGTCGGCCTTTTAATATAAATGCTCCTGAAGTTTTAACAGACTTTTTTCAAGTGCAGAATACAGTGCCTTGCGAAAGTATTCGGCCCCCTTGAACCTTTCAACATTTCAGGCTTCAAACATAAAGATATAAAATTTAATTTTTTTGTCCTGAATCAACAACAAGTGGGACACAATCGTGAAGTGGAATGAAATTTGTTGGATAATTTCAACTTTTTTAACAAATAAAATCTGAAAAGTGGGGCGTGCAATATTATTGGGCCCCTTTACTTTCAGTGCAGCAAACTCAGTCCAGAAGTTCAGTGAGGATCTTTGAATGATCCAATGTTGTCCTAAATGACTGATGATGATAAATAGAATGCACCTGTGTGTAATCAAGTCTCCGTATAAATGCACCTGCTCTTTGATAGTCTCAGGGTTCTGTTTAAAGCACAGAGAGAACCATGAAGACAAAGGAACACACCAGGCAGGTCCGAGATACTGATGTGGAGAAGTTTAAAGCCGGATTTGGATACAAAAAGATTTCCCAAGCTTTAAACATCTCAAGGAGCACTGTGCAAGCAATTATATTGAAATGGAAGGAGTATCAGACCACTGCAAATCTACCAAGACCCGGCCGTCCCTCCAAACTTTCATCTCAAACAAGGAGAAGACTGATCAGAGATGCAGCCAAGAGGCCCATGATCACTCTGGATGAACTGCAGATAACTACAGCTGAGGTGGGAGAGTCTGTCCATAGGACAACAATCAGTCGTGCACTGCACAAATCTGGCCTTTATGGAAGAGTGGCAAGAAGAAAGCCATTTCTCAAAGACATCCATAAAAAGTCGTGTTTAAAGTTTGCCACAAGCCACCTGGGAGACACACCAAACATGTGGAAGAAGGTGCTCTGGTCAGATGAAACCAAAATCGAACTTTTTGGCCACAATGCAAAAGGATATGTTTGGCGTAAAAGCAACACAGCTCATCACCCTGAACACACCATCCCCACCTCAGCTGTAGTTATCTGCATTTCATCCAGAGTGATCATGGGCCTCTTGGCTGCATCTCTGATCAGTCTTCTCCTTGTTTGAGATGAAAGTTTGGAGGGACGGCCGGGTCTTGGTAGATTTGCAGTGGTCTGATACTCCTTCCATTTCAATATAATTGCTTGCACAGTGCTCCTTGAGATGTTTAAAGCTTGGGAAATCTTTTTGTATCCAAATCCGGCTTTAAACTTCTCCACATCAGTATCTCGGACCTGCCTGGTGTGTTCCTTTGTCTTCATGGTTCTCTCTGCGCTTTAAACAGAACCCTGAGACTATCAAAGAGCAGGTGCATTTATACGGAGACTTGATTACACACAGGTGCATTCTATTTATCATCATCAGTCATTTAGGACAACATTGGATCATTCAAAGATCCTCACTGAACTTCTGGACTGAGTTTGCTGCACTGAAAGTAAAGGGGCCCAATAATATTGCACGCCCCACTTTTCAGTTTTTCATTTGTTAAAAAAGTTTAAATTATCCAATAAATTTCGTTCCACTTCACGATTGTGTCCCACCTGTTGTTGATTCATGACAAAAAATTTAAATTTTATATCTTTATGTTTGAAGCCTGAAATGTTGAAAGGTTCAAGGGGGCCGAATACTTTCGCAAGGCACTGCATATGTCTCTTTCCAAGCATTGAGGGAGATCCTTCTGGTTTCCTCATTTCTGGGCTAAACCTGGGCTAAACCTGGGCTAAACCTGGCTAAACCTGGCTAAACCTGGGATAAACCTGCGCTAGACCTGGGCCATCTCCTGCTTCATCTTCTTCCTCCCTTTGGCATATCTTGTTTTATCCAATCCCAAACCCAATCCATACTTCAGTGTTTCACATCTCACTGACCTGGTGAGCTCCAGTGCGGGCACACAGGCTCCTGGTCGGTACGCTCCGGCGCCGCGGTACTCTTTGGCAAAGGTCAGGTCCTGGACTGAGGCGCGGCCCTCCAGAACCTTCACACATTGCTGCTGCACAAACTGCTTCACACGACTGATGTCCCGGGTGTCGAACAGCAGCTTAATGGAACGTTCTAGAATCTACAGAGACACAGGATAGTGGAGGAATTATTCTGTTCAGTATTAGATATTTGGTAGAGAAAAGTACTCCATCCATTTTCTTCCTCTTAATCCATTTCTGGGTTGGGGGGGTGGCAGTCAGAGCTGCACCCAGTTCACAGAGCAATAAGGGACCAATTATCCAATTATCACTTTTTGCCAATTCCCAGCCCTAGCCCTAGTGTTACCTTGGAAACGGCAGGACATCCATCTCGCCGCACGGTCTCGATCCCTTTGGCGTCATACACAGGCTTCGTCTGGTCCAGGCTCTCGTACATATATCCTACATATCTCTTTTTGGTCTGAAGTACGCAGGGGAGATAGACCTGCACACACACACACGGACACAGTTATACACACACACAGTTATACACAGACCAGACAGGGTTATACACACACCCCCACAGTTATATATACACACACACACACACGGACACAGTTATACACACACACATACATACATACACACAGTTATACACAGACCAGACAGGGTTATACACACACCCCCACAGTTATATACACACACACACACACGGACACAGTTATACACAGACCAGACAGTTTTATACACACAGACACACCCCCCCACAGGTATACACAGACACAACACACAGACACAACACACAGACACAGCTACACACACACAGTTACACACACACAGTTATACACACACATTTATACACACACACACGTGCACTTTCTTACGAGGCCACTGGAGGCACACTCACCTTTTCAAACTTTAGCTTCACTGGTTTGGGGTTGGTGGCCGTCACAGCCTCCGCAATCTCGTTTCCAATTTTAAACGCCTGCTCTTTGGTGACTCCCTTCAGCAACACAAACATGCTGCAAAAGACACAATTCAACACTTTTCAGAAAAAGTCGGAACAATAAAAAATATATTGGAGACAGAGCGAGTCTCCTAAAACCTGGGTAATGACGGCATATTTGCAAACTTAGGCCATGGCATTCAATGTATTTGGATGACCATTTATTCTGGTCCGGATAATTGTACAACACATAATCACTTTGAACTTTTAAAAGCAAAAATATAGAACACAAAATCTTACTCATTCAGGTCTTTTGTGGAAAATAAATGCCAACACAGTGCAAATCCTGACCTGGACTACTGCCAACCAAACCTGGACCATTTCAATCAAAAAAATAAATCAAAATTTGTTGAAATAATTGGGTTAAAATGATGTTGTTTATGAAGATGCACTGAAATCACGCTTTGCCCATGGGACAAGTAGAAATGGCTAAAAAATAAAATAAAAAATATATTCTATTATTAATGCTACTTGAAAGAAGAAATGTGTTGTTCTTCCCAATGTCCCAAAATGTATGTAATTGTAATGGAACGATTAAGTGAACAGCAGAGAGCCAACATGAGGAGATGAAACACGTCATTTGTGCGGTTGCCAGGTCCGGGTTCATGATACCGTTGGGTAAACAGATCTTTCACTGCTTGTTCTCACCTGTCTGTGTCTCCGTAGACCACTCTCGCGCCCCATTTCTTGGTCTCGTTCACCATCTTGATTGCTCTTTCCAGCGTCTCCCTGGCTTTGTGAATGATGCTATCTCCAATCTACAGAAAGTGCATCAGTGGATCTGAGTCCCACATGGAGCCGTAGAAGAATCACCTACCTCCACACTCGGCATCCGGCCAGAGTAGTTGGCGGCGGTGTAGCCAAAAGTGACGTTAGCAATGAGTTTGAGTCCGAGCTGCCGCGCGTGCAGCAGCCTCGAGAGGGCTTTGTCGTTCTTGTACGTCTTCATGGATTGTTTAACCATGATGCGAGTGTTCAGGATCTCCTCGAGCATGCTGGGAAGGATGCCTTTACGCACCGATGACTGTAAAAACATTTAAAAAATAACATTAAAAAAAATCTCAATTAGCAAAACGGCTGGACAATAAGCTGCAACTTTGTGCAAGGTCTTTACAACAATAAAAATACCAGATGTTTAAACGACAGGTTGCATTGGTCTCTACTGGGCGCTGCTTTATCACCTGCTCTTACGTTTATGTGAACAGCAGAGAGCTGACACAAGGTAATGCTTGTGTTTTTTAATGTATTTATTTCAAATATGCACAAGATACACCAACAATTATTCACATGAAAAATAATAAAAACAAAGAATACCTGTATATATGGCTTTAAAAGGGATTGGATGAAAAAGCTCATATTTCCAATCCAAATGTGATTAGTGCCGCTGTGCAGAGTTTAGGGACTTAGTATTTTGACTCAGGTTTAGTAGCAGGACATACAGTGCCTTGCGAAAGTATTCGGCCCCCTTGAATTTTTCAACATTTCGCCACATTTCAGGCGTCAAACATAAAGATATAAAATAATTTTTTTTGTCAAGAATCAACAACAAGTGGGACACAATCGTGAAGTGGAACGAAATTTATTGGATGATTTAAACTTTTTTAACAAATAAAAAACTGAAAAGTGGGGCGTGTAATATTATTCGGCCCCCTCGCGCTAATACTTTGTAGCGCCACCTTTTGCTGCAATTACAGCAACAAGTCGCTTGGGGTATGTCTATCAGTTTTGCACATCGAGAGACTGGAATTCTTGCCCATTCTTCCTTGCAAAACAGCTTGAGCTCAGTGAGGTTGGATGGAGAGCGTTTGTGAACAGCAGTCTTCAGCTCTTTCCACAGATTCTCGATTGGATTCAGGTCTGGACTTTGACTTGGCCATTCTAACACCTGGATACGTCTATTTGTGAACCATTCCATTGTAGATTTGGCTTTATGTTTTGGATCATTGTCCTGTTGGAAGATAAATCTCCGTCCCAGTCTCAGGTCTTTTGCAGACTCCAACAGGTTTTCTTCCAGAATGGTCCTGTATTTGGCTCCATCCATCTTCCCATCAATTTTAGCCATCTTCCCTGTCCCTGCAGAAGAAAAGCAGGCCCAAAGCATGATGCTGCCACCACCATGTTTGACAGTGGGGATGGTGTGTTCAGGGTGATGAGCTGTGTTGCTTTTACGCCAAACATATCGTTTTGCATTGTGGCCAAAATGCCAAACATATCGTTTTGCATTGTGGCCAAAAAGTTCGATTTTGGTTTCATCTGACCAGAGCACCTTCTTCCACATGTTTGGTGTGTCTCCCAGGTGGCTTGTGGCAAACTTTAAACGAGACTTTCATGGATATCTTTGAGAAATGGCTTTCTTCTTGCCACTCTTCCATAAAGGCCAGATTTGTGCAGTGCACGACTGATTGTTGTCCTATGGACAGACTCTCCCACCTCAGCTGTAGTTATCTGCAGTTCATCCAGAGTGATCATGGGCCTCTTGGCTGCATCTCTGATCAGTCTTCTCCTTGTTTGAGATGAAAGTTTGGAGGGACGGCCGGGTCTTGGTAGATTTGCAGTGGTCTGATACTCCTTCCATTTCAATATAATTGCTTGCACAGTGCTCCTTGAGATGTTTAAAGCTTGGGAAATCTTTTTGTATCCAAATCCGGCTTTAAACTTCTCCACAACAGTATCTCGGACCTGCCTGGTGTGTTCCTTTGTCTTCATGGTTCTCTCTGTGCTTTAAACAGAACCCTGAGACTATCAAAGAGCAGGTGCATTTATACGGAGACTTGATTACACACAGGTGCATTCTATTTATCATCATCAGTCATTTAGGACAACATTGGATCATTCAAAGATCCTCACTGAACTTCTGGAGTGAGTTTGCTGCACTGAAAGTAAAGGGGCCGAATAATATTGCACGCCCCACTTTTCCGTTTTTTATTTGTTAAAAAAGTTTAAATTATTCAATAAATTTAGTTCCACTTCACGATTGTGTCCCACTTGTTGTTGATTCATGACAAAATTTTTATAATTTATATCTTTATGTTTGAAGCCTGAAATGTGGCAAAATGTTGAAAGATTCAAGGGGGCCGAATACTTTCGCAAGGCACTGTACTTTTATGGTTAACATAGTTTGGTAAATGAGTCCTGACGTGAAGCTAGCAGCTGATGTTTGCTTCCTTAGAGCTCATAGTGTTTTTTAGAAGCAGAAGTATTATTATTGGCATTGTAAGTAACAAACGTAGGACAGGACGTGACGTACCCTGGCGGTGCAGTCTGCCGGGTTTATACACGGAGATACAGTAGAAGAAGTGGTTTATACACGCAGATATAGTAGAAGAAGAAGCGCTGTCAAAATGTCATCTTTGTGTGCGGTGTACGCTTGTAGCAACCGCACAAATAGAGAGAAAGACCAGAGTTTGTTCAAATCACTGGAATGAGGCGGGCGAGGTGGATCAAGGCTTTCCCAGATAAGCGCCCCCTGCAGGCCACCCCAATGAAACGCAGCAATTTCTTCTGTTATGTTTTCCAAAAATGCCCAAAATCTCTTTTGAGAAATATTTGTTAGCACTCCGTTAGAATCGAGTGTCCCCGATTAAGACTGTTCCAACAACCGTACACCGCACAGGAGGAGAGCCTTTGACTCCAAAACAGACTGTACAGGCCAGGTTTATTAAACATAAGAATATGTGGAAAAACTTCACTTTCTTTTCAAATTCAGCTGGTGCAGTTTATAGACAGTGTGCAGCCAGTGCATATAACCGTCAGAAGTAGAGAACTTACCTTGACAAAAGCAATCCCGTTGGGAGACACGGTGATCTCATGACGTAACTGATGGAGGAGGTCAGGGGGGACTCTGAGGGACGTGCAGCCGAACTTAAACTCATCAGGCCTGAAAATCAAATTGCTTCAATGAAATACGTTAATGTAAGAGATTCATCTTTGTTAAGAAACCTCTCACCACAACAACCACACATCCGCTGTAATGTTACTTATGAATTTGATGGAATTTGAAGGTTAAGGTATTTTCATTTCTATCCGTAGAGGATGTGAGTCCACAGATGGGTTTGTCTGTTTGTTAAGAACTCAGTTTAGTCTTGTAAGGGCATGTTTGTCATTCACCTGTCCATGAATGAATAAATTGGGCCATCTAAACAGGGACGTGTGAAAAATAAAACATTAGACCAACATCAAAGTGCCTTACGTTCCCAGACTGTCCACGTGGCCCAAGCAGGTGGAGTAGCAGTAGTTGTAGGCGATGACAATGGAAGGATAGAGGGACTGGAAATCCAGAACCACCACAGAGTTACTGTAGAAGCGGGACTCTGGCTCCATGACCAAAGGAATGCACTGTGGCGCCCTCTGCTGGGCACGCTGCTGGATACTCGGAGTGACGGGAATGTAGTTCAGAGGCTTGGCCACACGCAGCATCATGGACTCAACCCGGTACTACAACACACACACAGAGACACAGACACACACAGAGACACAGACACAGACACACACAGAGACGGAGAGAGAGACAGAGACAGAGAGAGACAGACAGAGATACAGAAAGAGAAAGAGACAGAGAGCGAGAGTCAGTCACGGACACAGAGAGACGGAGAAAGAGGGGAAAAGAGAGAGACACACACAGGAAAGAGACAGAGATAGAAAAGGGAGACAGATTTTACGTTAGGTACAGGCCCAGACACTTGCCTCTGGCTCATCAGTCACGTTTCCACCGCAGGAGTTCCTGGTAAAAGGACCGGGTGGGACAGCTGCAGGTCCTCTCAGTCTAGGCTAATGCTGCTAGGCTAATGCTGCTAGGCTAATGCTGCTCGATTGAAAAAATGACGGTTGTTTTGACGTTTTCTGCTGGCGTCAGAGCCTGCTCTAGCTTTAGCCAATCAGCACCGGGTAAACCTCAAGCCCCGCCCAGAAGCTGTTCAGAGCCCAACGGAGTACCTAGCACAGAGGAGGAACTCCGTTGGGACCCGTAAAAGTTCCTGTAAATGGCCCTGTGGGGGAGGGCCCTGTGGGGGAGGGTCCTGTGGGAGAAGTTCCTGCAGTGGAGACACACACCGACCCTGAAGTTCTTGCGGTGGAAACGCAGCTGTTGTGCTGCTGTGTGATAGAAACCTGTGATCCTCGAGTCAGGACGTGGTAGAACTGGATCCCAAACACTCGAGCCAGCTCACTGGTGCGGCCCACTATGTCCTGCTGCTGGATCAGCTGCATGGAGCCTTGGACCCGACTCACATAGTGATCCACCATCTTCCACCTTTAATCAGTCACAGAGGTTCAGCGAACAGTCTGACAGTTCTGACGCGCGCACACACACACACACACACGCACGCACGCACACACACACACACACACACACACGCACGCACGCACGCACGCACGCACGCACACACACACCTGTGGAGGTGAGTGGTGTGATCAAACCAGTCGGACAGAGTGCGATGGCTGAACAGAGGGAAGCGCTGGTGCAGAATATGAAACGCCACATTCTCAAAGGAGTAGTTATTTAGTGCAACCTGTAAATCAAAGGGATATTAGAAAAAATTAGCAACATGATTATATAATTAACTTTGGGACATAAAAGACTGAAGTATCATACATATACTGAGGGAAAAAGGTCTTCAATATTCTGTATAAAATGGAACTTCATTCAGAATATAGTTTTTGTGTATTTGGAACGATGTGTGTTCATGAGTTTTAACGATAACGCCAGGTTGTAGCTTTGTATCTTATTTGCACCTGTAGTCTCACAAACACACTCATTCTCATCGTATGTTTTTAGTGGTGGGGCAGACCTTCTGTGCTAAGTGGTGGTTGAGTGTTTCTCAGCAAGTAGGTACTGGGTTCAAATCCTGGTCGGAATAGGGCCTTTCTGAGTGGAGTTTGCATGTTCTCCCCGTGTCTGTGTAGCTTTCACAGAAAACCTTTAGTGCTCTGGTTTCCCCTACCACTAAAACATGCACAATAGTAAAGAATGTAAATGAGTGAATGGAGGGTGTTTGGTCGGAGGCTTTGATGGACCAGTGTGTTCGGCGACTCCTTTCCGTTGTCACCGTGTGTGCAGTGATTAGAACAATATCTGAATCTGAACATTGTAAAACGCTTTGGGTGACCTTGGTCTGTAAAATGCGCTATATAAACAAACATTACTTAGTTAAAAATATATATATATTTTGATATGAATTACTATGATCTACAACTGACCTCATATTTCATGATCCTCCACAGATTCAGAACGATACGACCCACGATATGGATCTCCGTCATGGTGTCAGCGCCGTACTCGTCCCGTTCAGCAGCAAAGCGGTTGTCTTTGGAGTCTCCTGATGACATTTAGAAAACCATTAGTAATTCGGCAATGCAAGTTTAATTGTATGGCACAACTCAAAGTGCAGAACAAAACAGGAGAGACATTAAACGGAGTAAAGACACACTCCCTCACATTGTAACAGCTAAACAGAGCAGTTTTTAACCTGGATTTAAACATTGTCAGAGAAGAAGCCTGTCTCACATATTCAGGAAGACTGTTCCAGATTTTGGCTGCTTACGGCTTTGCAAAGTCCTCTGAGAAAACTACTGTTGTGATTTAGGGCAATACAAGAAGTAATTGAATTGAATAAATCACAAATGTTTCAGTCCCGACTCTGGGACCAGCAGGAGGTGTAAGTATTAGTCCTGTCGTCATGTCCTCACCCGGGATGCGAGACAGCTGCTGACAGAGGTCCACTCCCAGGGCCGACGAGCGCTGGAGGAGGTACCCCCAGGAGTGCATCTGGATCTCATACCCCAGCAGCATGTCGGGGTCACACCTGTCCGACCACACACGGAGAGGGTCATCCACAACGGTCGACCCCAGTTTAAACATTTATTAAAGAAGTTGGATTTGTGTGGAAGAGAAGAGGGCACCTTTTGACGACTGTAACGAGTTCCTCAAACAGCTTCAGCTCCGTGGGAACATACGTGACCTGCAAACCGGACACGCCAGAGCAAACCAGGAGAGGGGCGCACTCCCGACGCCCTGGACAGACACACACACAGACAGAAACAGACAGACACACACATTAATATTCTCTTTCTTCTTACGAACTCACTACGGGCTGATTGTCCCACCTTGAGCGTGGCTTTGTTGTTCCGTTTCCACGACAATGGCCCCGATCAGTGGGGGGCCCTCACTGGGGGCGTCCGTGCTGAGGCTGTAGAACAAGGCACAGATGGGGTCGAACTCTGGGTCTGGCTCCAGGTCCCGGCGAGAACGTGCGTGCAACTCCATGCTCATCAGCGTCAAGTATTGCACCTACAGACATACAATACAATACAATAGAATGTATTCTTGTATAGCCCTAGGTCACAACAGAAGTCATCTCAGAGACTTAACAAAACCATTGAAATCACCAACACAGGTCACACACATGAAAAATATAAAGCACACACAGAAGAAAATGTCCATACATGTTGTAGAATGCTAAAGTGTCCTGATCATCACCAATCCTTTCTGTTGGACACTAACTGTCCAACAAGACCCTCCTGCATCGACAAGGAACAACTCTTAAAAAACCCAGTGGGAAAAAGTGAGAAACCTTGGGGAGAACTAGGGAAACCCACAGGGAGGGAGACCCATATGAGAAAGGGATCCGCTCCTCCGGACGGACAGGCTAATGATCTAGGACCTAAGCTAGCTACAGCACATACACACATATGCACAAGTATTGCACCTACACACATATGCACAAGTATTGCACCTACACACATATGCACAAGTATTGCACCTACACACATATGCACAAGTACTGCACCTACACACATATGTACAAGTATTGCACCTACACACATATGCACAAGTATTGCACCTACACACATATGCACAAGTACTGCACCTACACACATATGTACAAGTATTGCACCTACACACATATGCACAAGTACTGCACCTACACACAAGTATTGCACCTACACACATATGCACAAGTATTGCACCTACACACATATGAACAAGTATTGCACCTACACACATATGCACAAGTATTGCACCTACACACATATGCATAAGTATTGCACCTACACACATATAAGTATTGCACCTACACACATATGCACAAGTATTGCACCTACACACATATGAACAAGTATTGCACCTACACATATATGCACAAGTATTGCACCTACACACATATGCACAAGTATTGCACCTACACACATATGCATAAGTATTGCACCTACACACATATATAAGTATTGCACCTATACACATATGCACAAGTATTGCACCTACACACATATGAACAAGTATTGCACCTACACATATATGCACAAGTATTGCACCTACACACATATGCACAAGTATTGCACCTACACACATATGAACAAGTATTGCACCTACACACATATGAACAAGTATTGCACCTACACACATATGCACAAGTATTGCACCTACACACATATGCATAAGTATTGCACCTACACACATATATAAGTATTGCACCTACACACATATGTACAAGAGCAGGTTTAGATTTTGTACAATGAGTTTTGTTAAAGCTGGGACACCTAACTTTCTAACCACAAAAATACAAAAAAATTACAGTACTGGCTGGACCTGTAAATAAAACGCATAGAGTGCCAAAGAAAGTGTTTTTGTCGACATATAGGCCTCACTTGAATATAAGCCTCTTTTATGTTGTAATGATCAAAGCACTCCCATTGCTACTAAAACCTGGAGTCAAAAATAAGTCCATGATTGCTCCGACTACAGTCCTACACTTTCTGGTGTCGTCTCTCTGCTGTTCACATAAACATATTAGGAAGCAGGAATTTGTGCTCCTTCCCTGCACCGAGGGGGACAATGAGAATGAGTACATTATCACTATATAGGCTGCAGGTTTGACAAAAGTAGAAACTTATAGTCCAGTAATTACGGTAGTTCTTGGCTCTAAACAGTTTGGTTCGATCAATAGATTTCACATCATGTATCTTTGGCCTCTTTCGCTTCAAAACGTGACTAAAAGCTCCAAACCCAAAGCGTCAAATAGTGACTCAGAGGGCAAGATTTAATGTTCTCTAATAGGATTGAGACAGAAAATAAAAAAAACACGTGAAAAACTAGGATGCCATTTTACCAGCCCTAATTGTTACTTTTCTATCCGTTTGATTCGAAGATCTGTTATTAGCGAATCAAAAACGTATTAAAATCCTCAGAAACAAAAGTTGTTTGTTGGATTGTTGTTGTTGGATTATGCAAAAATTTTATTAAATTATTTCTATCTTTAAGGTGAATTTGAGAGTTTTGAGGCGCCTACAAAGATAATGTGTTACTGTTAATGTTATTATTCACGCACTCACCTCATGCAAAGCTTTGGCCTCCTGCAGGTTCTGGATGCTCACTTTGAAGCCGTACGAATTAGCAATGCTCGGACCTTCAATTTGTGAGTTAATTTTTTTTGGTTTATTCAGATCTGCAAACTGGTTCTGCCCAAAAAAAACAAACACCAGTTGGATTTAAATGTTCAAGAATGTAAAGCTGAAGATAAGAAAGTGGACTACCTTGATCTGGGAGCTGAGGATGAGTCTGCGGAGAGGTTTGGCTCGGCTCTTCCTCTTCTGCACACCAGCGTCTTCATCTACACAGGAAGCAGAACACAAAAGGGGAAACATACATAAATATTCTGGGACTGGAATATATTTCTAATATAGTTCGAGCTCTGGTGTGATGCACAGAGCGAGTATTGGGATTGAAGTGTAGGGTCAGAGAGTGTCTGGGCCCATTGTACTGTATGGCAGTGTATCCCAGCCGGGGGGTAGGAGGGCCCCTAGTGGTTTTGGTTTCAGTTTGAGCAAACACCTGTGACTTTTTTATGTAGATTTGTAATGCAAGACTTGTAATGCAAATCTAGTAAACACTGAGCTTGTCATTACACCAGAGTGGATTTCATGCTATAGTTTTCTTTGTCCCTTTAGATAACCAATATATTTACTAAAATCTTGGTACAGTACTATCAAGCGCACCTGTATAAAAAAAACTAACCAGTACCTCTTTAAAAGAAAGTACATTTTGTCCACATATAGGCCTCACGTGAGTCAATCCTAATCTAATGAAACAGTGGCATCCCTAATACATTTTTCCTTCTTTAAAACCGTACGTGTTGAAAAGTCGATGTGACTTTTCTCCAGTTCTCCAGTGTGAGATCAATAAAGTCTATCTCATCTCATGTTGAGTGGTCTTACGCTCAGAGATGGGTGTGCTGCAGATGAGTGGCCTCTTAATGGCAGGAGGGCTGTAAGGATTCAAGCCACTGAGAGAACCGGTTGAACTCAACGTAGGCACCGAGCTGGGAGGGGACTGCTGGCCAGTGTTGGTGGGACTGCCCGGGTTTCTCTGCTGCCACGGAGGAAGATCAGGGCTGTTGGGAGAAATCACATCCATGTCTTCTTCGATGGAAAACTGAACTGCTTCTACAAGTGTTGAACTCGATGAGGACTGGGTTTCAGGAACGGGCTGGAGCTGGGGATCTTCTTGTTCTTCCAAAGTCTTGATCCCTTTCTCCAATAGTCTGAGTTGTCTGTGCGCCTCGAGCCACAGCTGCACACTCTGTCTGCTCGGGGGGCTTTTACAGGGCAGCAGCATCACTTCTTTGTCGGAGTCTGAGGCCTGAGTCGGTCTCCTGGTCTTGAGCCCCACTGTGCCACACGGTAAAGTCATAGCAGAAAAAGCAGTCTTCCAGAAATGCAGGCCGTCCACAGACAGCTCTCCGGTGAACTCTGAGAGCTCCGAGGTCAGCCTGGTGCCCACTGTGAGCTTACGGCCCCCGACTTGCCTGAAATAAAGAGCCATACACAAAACTGATTTATATTAACTGTGATTGGAACATAATCTCTGTGTGCAGTAGTGGTGGGGGAGGAAAATCAATTCTATTCAGTATCGCAAACACGCACTTAAATCAATACAGTAGAGCAGATAGTTCATGTTCAGAGTTTACTCTGAAAACATGAACCATTAGATCTAACGTTTGTTACTTTATGTCTGCTTTTTGTGACTCAGGTTTGCTGTATTTTAATAGTTCATGTCAGAGGTCGACTGTTCAGAGAATAAGGACGTCTTGTCTGTAATAAGGTCCTGTGTCCTGAATGTTCAAGGATAACTACCTTCCTCAGTGTTTGCACTTCCGTTAATGCGCAGACCATTATAAATGTGACATGAGTTGAGCAGTCTTATTTTCCTAAAGTTTTGTGACGTTTTTGAATAAGTTGATATTGCAATACCTGCTGCATCGCGATATGCTGAGAATTGCAATAATATTGAATTGTGGCCCAAACATCTCAATAGTCTGGAATCGTCACATTGCCCCAGTGTGCAGAAAGTACTTACATGGGTTTATCTGGAACATCAGACGGATCGCTGCAGAAAGGTTCTTCGAAAGCAGCCTCTGCCATCTCCAAGTCTTTGAGTGTCCCACAGAGTTCCTCTCGACTGGGGGGAGACATGAGGGGCTTCAGGATGTTGGTCCCCCGAGGACTGGCTCTGGCCTGGGACAGAGAACTGACAGAGCGTGGCGAGCTGCTGGGCGTGCTGGAGGTCAGGCCATCGATGCCTTCCAGAAGGTCACTGGTGGGTGAGACGTCGATGAAGGACACAGAGGTCAGAGGTAACGGATCCAGGGAAGAGAAGAGAAGCTCCTTTCTCTCACAGTGGAAGTCCTGGAAATGGCTTTGGGAGCTGGCATCCAGAGAGGGGCAGTCTTTGCTTTTGACTTCAGCAGAGTCTGAGGTGTTCCCTGGGACCTCAGTGTGCTCCGCTCGGTCGAAATCCTCCAGACGATCACAGACTTTGTTCAGCTCCTCTCCAACAGTCGCCGTCCTGTTTCACAATAAAGTAAGTCATCTCTGCATTCTATCAATTGTATAATGCACCATAGGACTAGTACTAGCTCAAGACTGCGTTAGGGCTGTGCAAGTAATAGAGCAAAAATTGAAATCATAATTCTGGCGGCCATTGTACCAGACCATTGTGGGAAAGAGGGAGCTGAGCCAAAAGCCAAAGCTCTCCCTCCCTCACCTCTAGGGAGGTGTTCCGTCACATCCCACCGGGAGGAGGCCCCGAGGAAGAACGCCTTGGGGTCCCCCCGGACGAGCTGGAGTAAGTGTGTGTGGAGAGGGTAGTTTGGGCGTCTCTGTTTAGACGGCTGCCCCCGCGACCCAGCAGCGGAAGAAAATTGATGGATAATTTATAATTCATAACAAATTGTCCATCAACTTTTAATCACCTTTGTACAATTTCTATGCCGTCTTTATGGGTCAATTTTGACAGAACAGAAAGATAATTAGAAGTATGAGTGAAATATTTGTGTTAATAATTTACATAATTGAGCAGCTCTATTACTTCAAACTGCTCTTTAACCATTTGCCATAACTTAAAACGTATTTATAGTTATTTTATACCAGACCAAAAAAAAAAAAAACTCTTAAGAAGACAAGATAAACCTTCATTAACTATTTGCTAAAACCATCTAATGTATCTCACCTGGTGTTCCTCTCAGAGACGGGAGTCTGGGCTGAGAGGCAGTCCTGCGAGGCGTCACTCAGGAACTTAAGAGGCAGATTCTTGTCGGTGAGGACGAACTGGCTGCTGCTGTACGGGCAGCACAGGTCGGCCTGGTCGATGGCGTTTATGTCAAAGTTGTTGTGAGGCAGTTCTGGTGACAGGCCGTCCTCTATCAGCTTGCAACTTTCCAGATTTGGCTCCGACAAAGTTGGGCTCTTAGTTTCTGTCTCACTCTTTCTGCCTTTCACCTTCTTGCACTTTGGAATAGCACTTTTTGTTGGTCTAGATTTTGATATCTTTGCGTTGGTAGTGGATTCTTTGTGGTCAAGCAGTGACTGGTTTTGTTCTGACGAAGGTTTCTCCTGCAGTTTATTGTAAACCACTAAACCTGGAGGAGCGTTTGAGACTCCTGGGACTGACCCGCTCTGACTCCAGTCCGTGAGAGGGGACAGGGCCTCCTTCTCCTCTGACTCGTCCGCCACTACATCAGTGGAGCTTCCTTGGACCTGATTGGCTGGAAAGACTTCACCGGTTTCCTGGATTGACGCACAATCCTCAGTTCTTGTTTGTGTGGATTGGAGCGTAGAGAAAGCATCTGCATTAGAAACACTGGAGACTGTGTCCTCTCCAGAGAAGTCTTTAGTTTGCTCTGTTTTTGGCACTTCCTTCTTATTTTTGCTGTTGTTTTTTGTCCTACGTCTGTCAAGGGCCTTTGGGGTGGTTTTCCGCCTTTTCCTTGTCGTAACATTTTTGGTTTTACCTCGACTTCTACTTGCTCTTTGGGCTGAGGTATTTGTGGCTTTGACAGTTGAACTCTTTGTCTGAAGGGTTTCGGAGGAGTACACAGAAGCTGAACTGAGACATGGGTCACTGAGGGGGTTGATCAGATGCTCAGGAATGGGGCTTTCCGACATGAGCGGATCACTGGGGGACCAACATCTCGGAGGCGTAGAGTCTCTCGGGCTCAGGGAAATATCGGAGAGGTAGCCCAGCTCAACCATGACATCCGAATAGTGCGAGTCGCGATCCTGGGTGAGCTCGCAGTAGCAGGGGCGAGGAGTGGGCAGTGAGGGGAGACTGAACCTTTCCGGCGGCTTCGCTGATGGTTTTCTGCCAGGTTTGCCTTTTCGTTTAATATATCTCCTTGGTTTCGTTTCAGGAATCGGAAAACGCAAAGCTGGGGACTCGGGGACTTTGGGCCAGAAGTCTTTGAGAGGTGCCAGCCTGTCGTACAGCGCTAACTTATCTTGCGTTAAGGAGACTTCCTGCTCCTCTGTTTTGATCTTGGATACTTTAACCAACATATTCTTCTCTCCTTTAAACCGGTTTATAATGATGTACTTCACAATGACAGGAGGATCTTTCTTACTGCGCTTTTTGCCTTTCTGGTCTTGTTGTGACGCACCATCGTCTTTGGGACTTTGGGATCGAGACAGGAGACTTTTCCCCCGGCCTACAGATGGCATTTCCCCCTCCTCAGCATAATGCTTTGCTTTACGTTTAGTTCTTAAAGCATACTTACTGGCCGGTAGTGCAATACTTATTACAGAACTATCTACTGGGGTATTGGACTGTTCAGAACAGCTGGGGGTACTTGAGAGAGGTTCTACTGTTTCTATCGATTCTACTGTAGTTGCAATCTCTTCAACTATCTCCTCAGATTCTTCCCCTTTGGCGACTGCCTCTGTTGTAGCTGGACATTTGCCTTCCGTTTCATTTTCTTGATCATCTGCCACATGACATGGGCTTGAATCCACCGGAACTTCTGTGCTTTCGGTGTGGACTCCAGCCACATCACCCACGCTCTCCTGGGAAGTCTCTGTTGGGTCCACAGATAAACTCTTTTTGTTGAGTTTCAATCGTGACCTCCTTGGATGTGCGTCTTCTATTTTGTTGCAAGGATCAAGAATCTTTTTTCCCCCCGATTTCTTCCGAGTGAGGCAGTTTGAGAGAATGACGCTCGGGAAAAACTTATAATGAGCTTCTTGTTGCGCCACTATGGTCTGGTCGGTCTTGTTCTCGCAATAGTCTTCGTAGCAAATCTTCAGCTCGCCCACGTGGCCCTCCTCGCTCTGGTGTGCAGGGTTCTCCATCATAGTGGAATGGACTGTAATGTTTAGGTTGCTTTCCTTCCGATTCATCTCAACATCTCCTTTAGTTGAACAGTTTCTCAAACCAGAATAACAAAATAATTTCTTGTGACAGTTTGACTCCACATTCTTAAGACTTCCGTAAACATGACTCTTCATCGCAGCGTTTCTGGGGCCAAAAGGAACAAGTTTGAGGTCAGTCTTGTCCAAAGTAACAGAAGCGTTTTTGAGGAGCAGTCCTTTGCCATCTTGACTCAAACTGTTGCTGGAGGCTGCGACAGCTTTAGCCGACTTTGAAGGGACGGGATGTTTGACTGGGAGAATGTAGCGTCTGTCTTTGTTAACCACAGACAGGTCGGCGCTTGTGTTTGTGGCGTCCGTCGGTTCAAAGTTGAGAGGAGGCTCAGTGTCCTGCAGCGGAGAGGTTTTGTGCTCCAAAAGAAACTTATTCCTTTTGCTTTGCATCCTTTCTGTGAGCGATGACTGGCTCCTGGAGCTGCTGTCCGTCAGAGATGAATCTGCAGAAAAAACACAACACAAGGTTGTTTATTGGCCTCATGCACAACCTTTATCAGAATCAGTGGTCATTATAAAACCTCTGCATGAATGTGAATTTTTAATCTACAATGCAGCAAAGGTAAAGCATAACTAAGAATAACCAATAACTTAAATCAATCCAGTAAAGAGGCATCAGTAAACGTACAGCCGTGAAGAAGAGGCTTTACAGTATGCGATTGAATATCTAATATAAGATAAGGAATATCTTATATTAGATATTCAATCGCATACTGTAAAGCGTCTTCTTCTATTGGTCGCACAGTGGAGAAATGTGTCATTGTTGCACATTACAGCAGAGAAAGAAGGAAATAAGACTCAAACGCACACATCAAATACATAGATAAAAGACAAAATAATTAGATAGAATAATATAGAATAAAATGAACTCTGGAGCTATAATTGCACTTGGTTCAGAAGTATTTACAGATGTTTTTCCTGTTGAAGTGGAGAATACAGTATGAGCAGAATAAACATCAGTAATAAAATCAACAGTTAAAAGGTATTCAAACAAAAACAACTAAGACAAGCAGGGGAGCCCTCTTGAAAGCAGTCGGTATAGATTAGGGTTTAATCCCGGGATACGGGATTCCCGGGAAATCTGATGAAAACTATTTCCCGATTCCCGGGAAATGTTTTGACGGGAAACGGGAAATGAAAGTAAAAAAAAAAATACAGTGCGCTCCTATTATAAAGCACGTTTATTGTTGTTCAAAATTCAAACATATTTCATTTACAATCAACATGTCTACAGCTTAGAGGATGGCTCATAAATTGTGTTTTTGAAACAAATATGGGTCTTAATCGCGCTAAACCACGACTTGTATTGAGGCCAGCCTCAGGGTACGGGGCACATGTGAGCCCAGAATTTGGTTACGTCCAATTCTATCAAAAAGCTCCTTTCTTTTTTCCATCTGCTAAGGGCAGTAACAGGTTTGGCTAACATACAGATAACACATTTTAAAATCATATAAAATGCATTTAGGGTAATTTTCTGCTTCCAATGACGATAGGAATGATAAGGAAGAGAGAAGAAGGGTAAGAAGGTTGATATTAGAAATTGGATGCGCCCGAGAGCCGGTGTAACGCCAAGATACACAGCCTCAGCTGTTTATGATGTAATGCAAACCTGCGCATGCGCGTCTCACGGCAGCCGAAGCATACCAAGATGGCGGACCGTGAATTTCTTTAAAAGTTGAAATACGAACGAATTAAGACACGAATGTCACTTTTAATGCAATTTGAGGCGAGATGTTGATGGTCCCGTTTTGTCACATGTGGGTTTTAAGAGTCAAAGTTTCGTGCAAAGTTTAGTTTAAGCAGTCAACTGCGCCTGTGAAACCACAAAGCTAATGTTTTCATAGCAGTCCGCGGCTGCTGACGTAGGCTGCTGACGCGTCCTGTGGCCACTCTACACTCCTACACTGGTCTGTCGGGTTGATAATGGAAAATGGGGAAAAAAATCAATCTAATTAAATATTTTGTTTGAACACACTATTGTTAATCATATTAAATACAGTACGATACATGTATTAAATTAAATTTATTATTTCCATTATCAACCCGACAGACCAGTGTAAGAGTGTAGAGTTGCCACAGGACGCGTCATCAGCCTACGTCAGCAGCCGCGGACTGCTATGAAAACATTAGCTTTGTGGTTTCACAGGCGCAGTTGACTGCTTAAACTAAACTTTGCACAAAACTTTGACTCTTAAAACCCACATGTGACAAAACGGAACCATCAACATCTCGCCTCAAATTGCATTAAAAGTGACATTCGTGTCTTAATTCGTTCGTATTTCAACTTTTAAAGCAATTCATGGTCGGCCATCTTGGTATGCTTCGGTTACCGTGAGACGCGCATGCGCAGGTTTGCATTACATCATAAACAGCTGGGGAAGTGCATCTCTTCAAGACAGTGTATCTTGGCGTTACACCGGCTGCAGCGAACACACGGAGGAGTTTATGGAGGTGGCACCCGTTTTGTTTTACGCTTTAAAACTCTTTGGGCTTATTTCCAAATGGGTGATTACATATCTGCGCTCAAACTATTATCTGGACTTAAACATGAAACTGGTCTGAACTGAAGTGGTCTGTGCTGTTCATTAATAACTAAGGTAAGACCCATAACACAATTGGAAATGTGCCTTTTACGAACTTTTGCGTTTTGTTTGAGCAAACAATGCGGGCCATGGAAAACATTCTGCTGTAGCCAAACTAATTATGAATAAGCCGCTCTGTAGGTTATGTTGATTTATATGATATATGTTCATCTGACAGGGCTGAAGTCAGTGCCTCCAAACCACACCGCACGTCACTGGTCGACAAGATTGCGCAGACATTTAGAATGTCATAATAGTGAAATTCCTGAAGAAAGCCCATCAACAAAACGTCTGAAAACGCTGTGGCTACTTTAGAAAGGCTAGCAAGTCACTTGGTGAAACACTAGTGGAGATGGCAGCTTTTGTTGGATTATATATTTGAGTGATATCATACATTACTTGGGCTAAAAACAACAACTACAAACAACAGCTATTTCCCGGGATTTCCCGGGAAACGCGCCGTCTTTTCCCGGTATTTGATACGTCTCATTTTCGGGAAAAATATTAAACCCTAGTATAGATCTGTATCATCTGGAAAGGATTCGCTCACCACTGTTCTCGTCGGCCGTTCCATCTACTTGAGGGATGAGGAGGTCGGCGAGCTCAGAGTTGCTTCTGCCCCACTCCATTTCACTGTCGGATGCTTCCTGCGGCTCCTCTCTGGTCACACTGTCAAAACCAAAGACAAAAGGCTTCAAACATCCCTGGAATGCAGCCAATTGTGATAGAGCACTTCTCACACTGATCACTTGTAGCATGTGATAAATGGCAACCACAAGGTAAAGGTTCCAGCACGTGTAGACACAGGGCGGTAATACGGCACACTCTCTAATAAACCCATTATTCATTTGAAGTATAAATAACACTGAACCTTGGACGATGAAACAGATCGGACGACGGGCTGTCCCAACACTGGGACATGAGGGCACTGAGCTCGGCGTCCTCCTTGTCCACATCTGGCTCCTCCTCCTCTTCATCACTGTTGCACTGATAACTCCTGAGGCCAGAGAAGGCCTCTGGAGGAGAGCACTGCTGAGTCCTGCAGCCGCCGTCATCCTCCAGGCCTCCCAACAGGTTCATGATGGCACGATCCTGGCAGCTGTCTGTGGAACAGGGACAGTGATTAAACTGAATAAAACAAATCAGATTAACTGTAGGGACACACACTCTTTCAAAGTCTGGTAGGTCTTTTAGTGTGATAAACACTTTTATTATATGACTTGGACCGTACGCGCGCTCTGATTGGCTGATTACCGGTCTGATATTTTCCCATCTCAGACCGTTACCATGACAATCAGTCCGCAGCGCGTATCACAATAGATTTCTTTCCTGAGTTTCCTCGGTAAAAAAAGAAATAATGGGCGACAACTGGGAGCATTCTCAGTGAATTCTATTATCGGACGAGTTTGACGAGCCAGAGGAAGAAATTACAGAAAATAACGAAGAAAAAAAAAAAAACTAACAGACAAGATGAGATTGACAACTTCGTTACAGACCAGAAAACTAAAAACACGATTAGGAAAACCAAGTCGGAGATCGATAGTTGCATAAATAAAAATAGTCATATAATAAAACATTTATTAACCTCGCTTGCTCGGTTAATAAGCCGTTGATATCATAATTATAATTTTCTATGTACAAAACCTGCTGGATTATTAAACACAAATATGTTGGAGAAAGGAGGAAATATGAGAAAGTCTTGACAGCAAATAAAAATCCTTTAATAAACAAGGACAAGCATGTTTATTAAAGAACTAATATTTGTCATTTGCAGTATTTTTCTCTTAAACTTTTGGCACATCAAGTACATGTGAAGAGAGTCAGTTTGTCCACATACAGGCCACGCTTGAATATAAGCCGCAGGTTTTCATGTTGTAATGTACCACTTATCCAACAGCTGATGGAACAAAACAAAACTGAAACACAACCGTTATAACCAGGCACAACAAAGGTCTCTGGTAAATCCAATCTATTACAACAATAACATTCTTACTAAAACTAGGGCAACATAATACGTCCATAAACTCTCCTTTAACTATTGCCCTAATACAAACAAACAAGTCCTGTGTATTTCCCCAACACTTCCTTGTTGGCTCTCTACTGTTCACATAAACCAGGGGTGTCAAAGCGGTCCTCAAAAGGGCCGGTGTGAGTTCAGGTTTTCATGACATATAAAAGTAAATAAATACATTGGCCCCGTCGCTGCAGAGATCAGACATTGAAAAAAGCAGCGGGCTTATAGTCCAGTCCACAGTGGATAACTTACCACCAGGCATTTGGCCGGAGTGGTTTGAGGTCTGGGTGAACTGAAAGAAGTCCTGACTGTTTTCAAGCAGATTCAAGATGGCTTCTTCGTCCACAACAGCCTCCTCCGGAAGCAAACCGCGGCTCCTGGTGGCGTCTGGAGAGAAGAGGAGGTCAGAGTGCTGCGTTATGACGGCACCGCAGGGCTGCATACCTGGCTGGGAGTCCTGGTGAGCCTCCAGCACGTTGGCAGGTGTGCAGGGAAGCAACTCTGAAGTCTCCGAGTGGATGGTGAGCTCAAAGTCTTCTTGCTCTGACTCTGACTGCTGCGTTCTGTGCACACATCAGAGCACACAGAGTTACCAAAGACTGTACACACACCGTCAAAAGCATTGCACCATCCCACACATGCACAATGTTGTTAAAAATGGAAATAGTAAAAGTTTAGACTGTAAAACATACGTACATATCAAAGTCATTCTCCTTCAAAATCTCCCTCAGCCTCTGGAGGAAAATTCTCTCACAGTCTGTTGAAGTGACCAATCCACGATCTGCGAGGAGGAAACCATTAACAATGTCCAGAGCGTTCAGAATCCAGAAAAATACATATATCAGTTCTTTTTTGGTCACTTCACAATAATAATAATAATAATAAAACATACTACTGTGGTGGGAGCTTTTAAGTTATACACCTCTGTCACCTCCTCCTCCTGTGGACTCACCACCTGCAGAGGGTCAGTGAGGGGCTGGTGCTATGAGACTTGGGTGGCATCTCTGACTGCCACCCCCCTGACCCAGAAATGGATTAAAGGGAAGAAAATGGATGGATGGATGGATGGACCTATGTCACCAAGAGTCTTGAACCAATTGTGCAGAAATACATTATCTGTGTGTACCCACCACCAGCGGTCATTTAAGTCATCTCCATAAATTAAGCATTTGGAAACCGATTTGTGAAGCATTTTTCTCAAAGTGATCCAGACCAAGTGTGAACACGTCCATACAAGGATCAGACTACACAAATGTTTTTCATGCAAACGTGACATTAAACATACAGCTACAAATTTGGAACAGTGACAGGCTTTTTCTCTGACAATGTTCTAATCCAGGAACACTTCTGTTTAGCTGTATATATGACTCTTTTAAATGTACTGTGATTATTTATGGACCGTGCAGTACAAATACTACAGTAGCTAACAATGATCTAAAAAAGAGCTCAGTGAACAGAGGTTTGTGCAGAGACCAGACCGACCTTGTGAGTGAGGAGTCTCGATCTGTGAGGGCTGGTTCTGTTCTCTCCGCCGCTGCCTCTCGTCTTCCCAAATGGCCTGTAGTCCCGGGTTTCTGCCTATCTGGTCTGAACACACACCAGAGTCAGTTTGCTTGAATACAGTCATTGCCAAATTGAAAACGGTTCAATGGCCAGAGCAGACTCCACGTACTGTCGATCTCGAGGCGATTGAGGACATCCACAGCCACTGCGTCCACCTCCAGCTCACAGGTGCTCTGCTTCTCCAGCCCAGGCAGGACCAAGGAGCTGAAAACACACCGCTCCAATCAAGATCACTTCAGACGCAACACCGTCTGCAGCTGGACTGCACTCACCAAGGCAGGGTGGCCTCGTCCCAGCGGCCTGTCAGGCTGTCATTCAGTCTGGAGGTGCAGGGGCTGACACTGGTGGGATTGTGATCACCCGACTGTGCTGCATCTGTACAAGAATTACAATCTTAGGTTAGAAGTGAGCAAATGTTACTGTGTGGAAATACCCAAAAAACTAATACACAACCTACCTTTCTATTGCAAAATTGTCATTGGAATGTTGTTTGTTGTTGTTATAATTTTTAATAATTCCTCCATCCATCCATCCATCCATTTTCTACCCTTTAATCCATTTCTGGGTCAGGGGGGTGGCAGTCAGAGATGCCAAGTCTCATAGCACCAGCCCCTCACTGACCCTCTGCAGGTGGTGAGTCCACAGGAGGGCTGCTCTCTGAGTGTGAGCATAGCCTTGATCTTTCAGTGGGAGCTTTTTTGGGCAAAGTGGGGTTAAGTGTCTTGCCCAAGGACACAACGACAGCAGTCATCAGTGGGAGTCGGTGGAGAAGGTGCAGAGGTGGGAATTGAACCCACGACCTTCTGGGCTTAAGGCCAATGCTCTACCAACTGAGCTACTGTCGCCCCTAATTCCTATGTGGCTAAAATATATTGTAGAAAGCTTGTATTGCAATTCACTTTTGGCTCTGGGAAAGCGTCAGAAAGTCTGGGGAGACTCATGTTAAATCAGGCTTTTGAACATGCTAATAAGGAAGGTCTTGTCATTGTTCCTTGCTCTGTTGCTTCTTCCTTTCCTATCTGCATATGAAGGTGAGTCTTGTACTATGAAAGGAGCTTACAGACTGTTTGGAGCTTCAGATCTGTCCTGAGGGAGGCTGAGCTCTGTGCCCGGTCTCTTTCAAGACATTTTCTACTTGTACAGTACTGGGTAACAAGTAAAAGATTAATGTCTGTTTGTTGTGTGAGATTTTGTCGGGTTCAACTGTTGTTAAATATCAGCATAAACAATAGTAGAGCAATAAGAGTGATCCGTGCAGAATACCTTGCTCCGACTTTTTATTAACTACTAATTATCTTAAAATTGTAGAATCTTGTTGACGTTTACAGGGAAGAGATGAAACATGTGTTCGGGCCAGCTCTGGTTCTCCTGGTCTTCTGCAGGACCAGAGTAACAGAGGGATGAGAGAGCGAGCCTAGTTTGCGGGACTAAAGTGTGGATTTATAGAAAAATTATAGATTTCAATAGAAAACAAGTTCAGGATGACAAGGGACACTAAAATCCGCACCAAATATAAGGCCAACACTGAACCAACAGGTAATGGAGAAAAACAACAACTGCCTCAAAACACGTTACCCCCAGAATAAAAAATGGACCAGTGCATTTTTCCGTTGAGCATCCAGACCGGACAGCGATGGAAATACCTTTGCTGACACGGAACTTGACGGCCCCCAGGTTGATCAGGTTCATGCCGTACAGGTTGTAGTCTATGAAGAGCTGCAGCAGGTATGGGATGTGACCCTCGTGTGGTTGATACGTCTTATTCATGACCGCACCACTCTGCAGCAGCTCGCACACCCTGCAGCAACACAGCCGTTGGTGTTTACGTTTAACTTTTATTCTATGTATTTAATGCCATGATACAAGTGTGAAAATCCCATAAGACTCACCGTTTCACCAGCTGAGGATTGTACAGATATATTTTCAGAAAGTACTTCTCCTTGGCATGGTATCCATAGAAAGGCCTGAAATAAGCACAATGAATCATTGTGAAAAGTATTTTGTGGGGATCGGAAACTGTGTCTCAGGCCATTTGACCCTGACCTGCGGAGTGCCACAGGGGTCACTCCTGGGACCTCTTCTGTTTAGTATTTACATGCTGCCTTTAGGGTTAGTTAATAAACAGTAATAACATCTCTTATCACAACTATGCAGACGACACTCAGATCTATGTCTCACTGAGACAGGAGGACACACTTTGTATTATAACTTTATTGTCCTACAGAACATTTCAGTGTTGTAGCACAGATTCCAGGACAAATGGAGCACTGAAATTCAAGTTAAATTGAACAAGTAACAAGATTGAATGAAATAGTTGTAATATTCAGGTAATAAACTAAATTATTTGTGCTTATTCAGTGTAGTAAAAAACTAATTAAACGTAGGAAAAAGAAGCTTAATAAATGTCCTTAAAAGTGAGGGTTACAGAGTTAATATTTACAGTTTCTATGACAGTTTATGAAAGACAAAATAATTTCAGACCTTAAGAATCTTTGACTGAATCCAATTCTTCAGGCTTTCTTGTTCTGACAGAATAGAAATTGCAGTACTTACATTCCAGAGACCAGCACTACTTTGAAGACATGCTGAGAGCTGGAGGCCGGGTTCCCCATGGTCACATTCAGGGCTCTGTCGATGCTGAACGCCAGCTGTCGCAGGTATCGCTCCGACTGCTGCTCAGGGCCATCGTATGGAACATAGATGTACGGGAAGATGCCGTGTAGGTGAAGGCAAGTCTTCTGACCTGTGCAACACAGGGATTGATTTTAAAGTGATTTTAAAGTTCCTTTAAAATGTATGAATGAATTCAATACACAGAAAGAATAATCAGTCTCCACGGTGAAGTGTCAATTAAATGAATTCCACAATTTACCCAAGTACAAACACACTCTTCTACTAGTCCTTTAAACCACTAGGGGATAATGAGGACTTTTAAACATTAAAAACACTCCTCGAGAGGCCAATGGAGACTGACCCACTTGGGGGGTTCCGGAGGAATTCCCTCTGATGGAATTAAGGCTCCCCCGCAGGGCTAAATCTGGGGGCCCCAGGTAGTATGCATGGGCCCCCATGCATGCAGTTCCATTGGTCATGCACACACACTTCAAAGGACACCGGCCCCCCTCCTCTAGATACAAGTCCAACAGTTTGTCAGAGATCTTTGATCACTGGGAGGTTGTCATTCAGGTATAATGAGCACTTCACCTCAGTATGAACCATGTGTGTCCACCGAGTCAGGAATGAATGCCACAGGTGGCCGTTCATGAAGAATATCTGTATTCTACAGTTGCACAGGAGCAGGCCGATCTGAGCCCGTCCGCGGTGTCGTGATGGAGCGAAAACAAAGCCCAGACGCCGCGGAGGGGCCCAGCTCCGTGGCCCTAACCCTGAGTCAGAACCTCATCATTCTACTTTAAACATGATCACTGATGTCACACATGTCCTGCTCAGAATCACAGCAGAGTTCGGCTCCAATGTTGTTAAAGAACAGACACATCACGGACCTGCGGCGGTGGCTCCGAACACACGAACCACCGGAACCCTCCTCACGTCGCTCTCACGGAACTCAGAATAACACACGTCCAGGTCCTTCACCGGAGAGGCCAGATAATAGTCCGCCGTGACGATACGGACAGCGAACATGCTGTCGGTGAGCGTGGGCGTCTGTCCGTGAGAAACGGCTCAGAGACGGCACGGTTCTCCGGTTCTCCGGTCCTCACCGCGGCCGCTCACTGCACAGACACCTCCATACCGCTCACGGCTCCGGGGTTCGGGCTGGTTCCGCTGGTGAGAGGCGGTGGAGCTATTGTAGAGAGAGTCCCACTTTCCCGGGAGTCCGCTCTTCCATAACCGTAAACAGGTTAGCTCACAAGGCTACATGCTACATCTGCGGAAGTAAGTAACGCTCGTGAGGATAACTGCTTCCGGTGGCCTCTTCAAAACAAGAGCGAATGGTTGGTTTTGGGGGTCGCCTCTGTCAGTGTGCCCCAGGACAGCTGTGATACATGCAGCTTCAACGCACTGATTACAGACGCAATCCACCTGCTGGGGTTCAAGTAGGAACTGTATAAACGGTTTAAGGTATCTTTTCTGCTTTCATTAAACGAATGTGTGTTGCTGCTTTTTTGTTGTTAATTTGAAAAACTAGCTAAATGAGACACAATCTACTTGAAAACGTTTCTGGACATCATTCAACGTCCATTGTGTTTTTATTAAGACCAAAAATGAGCTGTTCATGTTGACGTTATCTGCAGACACAAATGTAAACATAAAATGGAAAATAACATGCAAAGATTAAAAGCAGCCCCCTTTGGGACTTCCGGTGTAATGGCGATCTGAGACGGACCAAAGCGTGGTGGCTGCTCCCTAATTTAAAATAAATTCCCACCTAAACTCGAAAACACGCGACTCGGTTTGGGTAAAGATAACTGATAGGTGGGAAAGGAACGTGTAGAGGCCAAGAAGTTACAGAATGCCGAATAGAAAGCAAGAAAAGAGCGCTCCATCGGGAGATGCTAACCCTGTAGCAGATCAAGCTAACTCGAGTGCAACCGGGCCTGGAGTCACTACGAGCGATCTGCTCCGGGCTATCGAGTCACTCAAATCCGAATTGAAAGAAGACAACGAAAAGCTGAGAAGTAATATAAATACAATGCAACTGGAACTGAGCAACAAACTGGATACGGTGACTGAGGACATACAAGACTTGAAAGAGCGAATGGGGACTGCGGAAACTCGAGTGTCCGAGGTGGAGGACGTGACACTGGTGCTGACAGAGGCGCTCTCTGAATGCCTCAAACGACAAAGAAACCTGCAATCCAAGGTTACTGACCTTGAATCCAGGTCCCGTAGAAATAATATTCGTCTTTTTGGAGTGAGAGAAGGAGAGGAGAACACATCCGTAATGCAATTCATGGCGGACTTTCTCCAGCGCGAGTTACCTCTGACGGGCATAGAGCTAAAGATACAACGGGCTCACCGCGTCCCCGCACAGAAACCCCGCTCCGGTGCCCCGCCAAGACCCATCGTGGTGAACTTTCAGGAGTTCACCACGAAAGAATTGATCCTGAGAGAGGCTTGGAGAAAGGGGCGGATCCAGCTGAACGGCAATGCTGTATACTTTGACCACGACTATGCTACAGAGATTGTCCAAAGGCGCAAGGAATATCAAGTGATTAAGAAGGCACTGAAGGAGAGAGGCGTGCGCTTCCAAACGCCATACACAAGCATACGAGTTCACTGGCAGGATGGAGTTGCAGTTTACAGAAGCGCGCATGACGCGGGATGCGAGCTGCAGAGACGGGGATACGACGTGCAGGTGCCAGCAACCAGCGACGAGGACACGGCGGCCAGGATTCAGAAGTGCGTGGAGTGGCAACGGGGTGCACGCCCACGGAGAGAAATGATAACATCCACTGCGCAGCGGGCTAAAGAAAGACTGAGAGAGTTCCAAAGAGGCGAGGACGAACGATTATAGGCTTCTCGCTTTTCTGTATTGATTTCTGCAGAAATATGGCCAATTTAATACAAGAAAGAGGAGCAGCACCTGAAGACCAGACGTTGGACAATTAGGATGGAAGAACCAGCTTCCATACCTTTTTTAGGGCCCCTCCAGCGAGGAGGCATTGACCCTAGACCTGCCAACGGGGACGAGGAGGAAAGGACTCTTTCCCCACCTAGTGGGAGTCACAGGTATCGTTCGTATACCACAGTTATGATTGTTTTTTATTTTGTTCCTGTCTGTTGTTCTTGTTCGTCTGTGGGGTCTACATTTTTGAATACTGCACAATATGAGTGGTGGAACTAAGCTGAAAGTTGTGTCAATAAATATAAATGGTCTGGGTAACCCCATAAAAAGAAGTAGATTATTAACAAAGTTAAAGAAGGATAAAGCACAAGTCATATTCATTCAAGAAACTCATATGTCTAGAGAAGAGCATGAAAAATTCAAAAAGTTTGGTTACAGTAATTCTTTCTACAGTTCACATAAAAATAGCAGGAGAAGAGGAGTGATAACTTTAATTTCAGATGCAGTTAATTTTGAGATACTGGAGGAGGACTGTGACAATGAAGGTAGATATGTTGCTGTGAAGGGGAGAATTGACAATACACTGGTTAATTTAATAAATGTGTATTCTCCTACAGAAATGGATAAAACATTTTACCAACTAATATTTGACAGGATCTCCAGCCTGAATGAGGGGATACTAATCTGTGGCGGTGACTGGAACACTGTCCTAGATCACATAAAAGACTCAACAAGTAATAAAAGATCCAAAAACAATAAATCAAAAGCCCTAAACTCACTTATCAAGGAATTGGACCTCTGTGATGTCTGGAGAGACCTCCACCCTCTGGAAAGAGATTACACTCATTTCTCAGCAGCCCACAAAGTTCATTCACGAATTGACTTTTTTCTGATGAACAGCATAGACAGACATCGAGTTATAGACTGTAATATTGGAATAGCAGATTTGTCAGATCATAATGCCATACATTTGACTATACACTTGCAAAATGAAAAAAGGAAAACATTATGGAGAATGAACATTGGCCTTCTTAACAATGAAAAAGTTGTACAGGAAATTAGAAACGAAATACAAGAATGCATTAATTATAACAATAATCCTGAAATAGAGCCAACGATTATATGGGATACTATCAAGGCCGTAATGCGAGGGAGCTTGATATCAAGGACTGCCCATATTAATAAGAGGAAAAGACAGAGACAATCAAATTTGGAAACAAAATTGAGGCAACTAGAAAAACAACAGCATATAGATACCAGTGATACTATGGCACAAAGCATAAGAGATGTAAGAAAACAATTGACAGATTTGGCAAACGAAGACATTGAAAAGAAAATGCGATTCACCAAACAAACTTTTTATGACTCAGGTCCTAAAGCGACTAAAGTATTGGCTAAACGTCTGCGTTCACTACGAGTGCGGAATTCAATTAATAAGATTAGAGATCCAGTAAGTAAGGAAATTAGAAATGATCCAAGACAAATTAAAAAGGCTTTTCTAAACTATTATAAAACTCTATATGACCAGGAAAACCAAATAACAGCAGACGAAATAGTAGATTATTTGAATAATTTAGATCTCCCTTCTATCGGAAACATCCAAAATGAATCTTTAACTAAACCAATTACTAGAGAAGAACTCGACAAAGCAATTAAAAGATTGAAGAACAATAAAAGCCCAGGGAGTGATGGCTATCCTAATGAATTTTACAAAATGTTCAAAGACGATCTAATATGCATCATTTTAAAATCCTTCAATTGGACACTTCGGCATGCAAAGACCCCTCCCTCTTGGAAGGAGGCTATAATATCAGTTATACCAAAAGAAGGCAAAAATAAGGAGTATTGCGAGTCCTACCGCCCCATCTCTATTTTAAATGTAGATTACAAGTTATTCACCTCCATAATTACTAAAAGAATTGAGCTCTTTCTTCCAGACCTCATTGATGAAGACCAGACAGGATTCATAAAGGGCCGACAAACACAAGACAACATACGGCGCACATTGCACATAATGAATGAAATTAATAAACAAAATATTCCGACAGCTATACTAAGCCTCGACGCCGAAAAGGCATTTGATAGGGTCTCATGGACTTTTCTATTTGCTACTCTGAAAAGAATGGGCTTTAATGAAGCCATTATAAATTGTATCCAGGCCTTGTATCACAGGCCAACGGCCAGAATAAAAGTAAATGGTGACTTAACGGATAGCTTTGAGCTTTCTAGAGGTACGAGGCAGGGTTGTGGCCTAAGCCCCGCTCTCTTTGCGTTGTTTATTGAGCCATTAGCTCAGCATATACGGCAAAGTGATGACATTAAGGGAGTCACAATATCCAAGGAGGAGCATCGAATAGGACTCTTTGCCGATGACATAATCTTATTCCTCCAGAACCCTGATGCTACTTTCCCCCAATTAATGCAAATCCTACAACACTTTGGAGAAAAGTCTGGATATAAATTAAATATCTCCAAGACTCAAGTACTATGTCTTAATTATCGCCCTATAGATTCAATCAGACAGGAATACAAACTGCAGTGGGACTCAAACAAGGTAAAATACCTAGGTGTCTACTTACCTAGAGAAACAAGTGCATTATACGAAGTTAATTACAAAAACATTAATGATGTAATTCAAAAAGATCTCACAAAGTGGTCTTCCCTTGTTTTGGATCTCAGTTCACGAATAGAGGTCATAAAAATGAATATTTTGCCTAGATTACTTTATCTGTTCATGTCTCTCCCAATAAACATACCAGAGTCTCAATTTGCTAAATGGAACAAATTAGTCAGCAGATTCATTTGGAAAGGTACAAAACCCAGAGTCAGATTAAAAACGCTACAGCTAGATAAAAAAAGTGGGGGGCTTGCCCTACCTAATTTTAAACAATACTTTCAAGCTGCCCAACTGAGAAACATTGTACACTGGTGCTCATCAGAATATGATGCTAAATGGAAACGTATTGAGCTAAATTACTCATCATGTCCACCACAAATTAGATTGGGTGATAAAACTTGTAAATCGGGTGATCTAGATAACCCAATCATTGAAACAACTTTAAAAGTTTGGTGGGAAGTAGTGAGTGAACGCAAAATTGAAGGTGAATGCAAATTGTTGGGGTGGCCAGCCTTTAATCCAAAATTTAAAAGTGGCCAATTAGATAGCACATTTACAAAATGGACAAAGAGGGGGATGACGGCTATGTGTACACTAACGGATGGAAAAGTATTTAAATCTTTTGGAAAATTACAGCGGGAATTTGACCTTGATAAATCCGATTTGTTTAGATACTTCCAAATAAGACATTTTTTTAATACAGAAATTCTAAATCAGACTTCACAGGAAAAGAGTGACCTATTGGAAATCATTATTGGAGCATATCGATGTTTACCCTCTAAAATTGTATCCAGACTATATAAATGCTTGCAAAATGTCCCCCGGAATAACTCCTTATATATCAAACAGAAATGGGAAAAAGAATTACAAATTGAATTGTCAGAGGAGGATTGGCACTCCATATGTCTTTTACAGCACACTTCAACCAGTTCGAGACAATGGAGAGAATTTGGATGGAAAAACGTGATCAGATTTTTTCTCACTCCACATATTAAAAGTAAACAATTGAAAACCCCTCAGCAGTGCTGGAGACATTGTGGCAGCTGGAGTGCCGATCACTCTCATGTGTTTTGGAAGTGTACGAATATTACACCTTTTTGGCAAAATATTGTGATGGAAATGGAAAAGGTATTTGGATTTAACATTTCTATGGAGCCACGCACCGTGTACCTGGGCCTTCTGTCAGAGAGTCATGTTCAAAATAAGGATTTGTATCTGTTTAAAATATTGCTGATGTCTAGCAAGAAAGTAATAACAAGAAACTGGCTGAAGAGTGACCCTCTGACATTGAAACAATGGAGAGACACAGTGGAAGAGATTTATGTCATGGAAAAAATGACTTTTCACCTGAGACTGAAAGCTAACAAATTTCAGAAATGTTGGTCCAAGTGGACGCATTACAAAGCTCATTTGGAGATGTAAATTTTTATTTTGTAGTACCCCACTGATTGTATGTTTGACTTTTATGTTTGTAAACGTTTGAAAAATCATAAATAAAGAGTAAAAAAAAACAAAAAAAAAAAAAAAAAGCAGCCCCCTTTAAAGCTGGTTTATAAATTACATTTTACACAATGGTCTTCTCTTTTACACTTTCCTGCCTCAAAAATCTGACCTAAAGATATGTTACAAGCATAAAGCAAAAAAAGATAAAAAATAAAAACATGTATAACCGAACTGTTTTGAGAGCAAAGAACTAGTTACATGAATGTCATGACTTATTATTTTGTGTATTATCTTGAACATCTGATATGGCAAAAAAAGAACTTGGCACAAAGAAATGACACAATAACAGTTAATATATTACCAAGGTTATACTTGTTCCAGTCATTTCCATCAGAGTTACCCTCAAGTCAAGAATCTTTCAGAAACTTGGCAAAAGTCTCTCATGTTTGATTTGGCAAAAGGCTGAGTTATACAAGACGCTTCAGGTGTGAAAAGACCAAGGAGGACTCTCAACACCAAATCAATGCTATTATCCACATGTCCTCTGATTGACAATGTGACCCTAAATACTGTGTAAAGTAAGGAGGAAACGGCAAAGAACTTGTAAGTGGAGTGTAGAGGAGAAATCCCACACCAGCGCTGAAGTTAAAAACGTCAACAACAGCATATGCCCCTCAGAAAAAGGCCTTCAAAATGATCAACTTTTGGATTGATGCTTCTCTTAATACTTGCCCGCTGAAGGGACGTGTCACAGCTGGTCTGGATCTGCCTCAGGATTCCCCGAGAAGGAGTTAGGTGTGTATCGGTGTGTATGGAGAAGGACGTCTCTGCTTCAACTGCTGCCTCCACGACGCAGCCACGGATCAAGCGTAAGAGAATGGGTGGGAGAATGGTTTTCAATGTGTTATAGTCAAAGTAAGCAGAGATTTTAAACTTCATTAGGCTACAGTTGGAGTGCTTAGATTTACTTCCTTATTATGATAAATACAGAGATTTTATATTATTTTAGTGTAGAATTATTAATTTATCTTGTGTTGTGTTTTCTTCATTCCTACTGCTCTGTAACAGGAGATGCAACAGCGATTTCCAAATCTTAAATCTTAATAATCTTGTCATCTCATTGGCCCCTCCTCACAACTCAAACTCAGGCGAGGGTTAAATGAGCCGTTCAGAATCTTCACAAATCCAAAGAGCTCTGTGTCTCTGGAGAAGCTGGAAGTGTCATAGAAGTGCTTTAATCCATGTTTAATTCCCATTTGTCCCGGAGGAAGGTCCTTGGCTCTCACATGAGTGGGAACGCTGCAGTTAGCACCACAGCCCTCACAGCGGACGCACAGACAGAGTGAGTCCAGGTCCAGGGCTCGGGACGATGTAGCGCTCCATCCTGAAGAGCCGCAGCAGCAGGTCTGAGGCGTCTTGGGGCCAGCGATAGAGCTTCGTGCTCTGGAGCCAGTTGGGAACGTGTCGCTGAAAAACACACATCTACAGTCACACGTCTCCTTTAACATTCGTGTTGCAGTTTTTATATTTATCCTTAAAAATACTAATTTATCTTTAACCAGGTGCAACTATTTCTATCCTTAAAAATACTCATTTATTTCTGATAGTTTATTAAAGTAGCAATATGTAATATTTACATGATGCCCTACAGCATTAGAAGGGCCATAATCTGTCATCGTTAAAGGACCCTAATCTGTCATCATTAAAGGGCCCTAATCTGTCATCATTAAAGGGCCCTAATCTGTCATCATTAAAAGGCCCTAATCTGTCATCGTTAAAGGGCCCTAATTTGTCATCGTTAAAGGGCCCTAATCTGTCATCGTTAAAGGGCCCTAATCTGTCATAATTAAAGGGCCCTAATCTGTCATAATTAAAGGGCCCTAATCTGTCATCGTTAAAGGGCCCTAATTTGTCATCGTTAAAGGGCCCTAATCTGTCATCGTTAAAGGGCCCTAATCTGTCATAATTAAAGGGCCCTAATCTGTCATCGTTAAAGGGCCCTAATCTGTCATAATTAAAGGGCCCTAATCTGTCATCGTTAAAGGGCCCTAATTTGTCATCGTTAAAAGGCCCTAATCTGTCATCGTTAAAGGGCCCTAATCTGTCATAAATAAAGGGCCCTAATCTGTCATCGTTAAAGGGCCCTAATCTGTCATAATTAAAGGGCCCTAATCTGTCATCGTTAAAGGGCCCTAATTTGTCATCGTTAAAGGGCCCTAATCTGTCATCGTTAAAGGGCCCTAATCTGTCATAATTAAAGGGCCCTAATCTGTCATCGTTAAAGGGCCCTAATCTGTCATCGTTAAAGGTCCCTAATCTGTCATCGTTAAAGGTCCCTAATCTGTCATCGTTAAAGGGCCCTAATCTGTCATCGTTAAAGGCCCTTAATCTGTCATCATCAAGGGCCCTAATGATAATAGATTAGGGCCCTTGATGATCTGTCATCATCAAGGGCCCTTATCTGTCATCATTAAAGGGCCCTAATCTGTCATCATTAAAGGTCCATAATCTGTCATCATTCAAGGGCCCTAATCTCTCATAATTAAAGGGCCCTAATCTGCCATCATTGAAGGGCCCTAATCTGTCATCATTACAGGGACCTAATCTGTTATCATTAAAGGGCCCTAATCTGACATAATTAAAGGGCCCTAATCTGTCGTCATTAAAGGGCCCTAATCTGTCATCGTTAAAGGGCCCTAATCTGTCATCATTCAAGGGCCCTAATCTCTCATAATTAAAGGGCCCTAATCTCTCATAATTAAAGGGCCCTAATCTGTCATCATTAAAGGCCCTAATCTGTCATCCTTAAAGGGCCCTAATCTGTCATCATTACAGGGCCCTAATCTGTCATCATTAAAGGGCCCTAATCTGTCATCATTAAAGGGCCCTAATCTGTCATCATTACAGGGCCCTAATCTGTCATCATTAAAGGGCCCTAATCTGTCAAAAGGCGTCTATAATACATGCTCTTCTTTCACTGATAACAATAGTTCAGCCGAAATATTTTGATTTCTAAATTAGTTTTACAGCCCCTAATCTCACTGGTAAAGTACCATGTGGAGCTAATCTCACTGGTAAAGTACCATGTGGAGCTAATCTCACTGGTAAAATACCATGTGGCACAAAACAGCTGGATTCGTCTGCATATCTGGCAACCTGAGTCAGGGAGAGTGGGAGAGGCTGCAGTACCACTTTTGGCCACATGGGTACAGACTGCTCCTTTACAGTTTTGCTTCATAATGAATCAGTGAAACTTTGAAAGAATGTGATGAGAAGCTACACTTTATGCGGCAAAAACAGAACCACAACGTTTCAACTCGACAGAATGAACACAGATCAGAAGTGACACTCATCTGTCCGTCGTACCAAAGTCGCTCCCGGAAACAACACCGGCACCAACCGGAAGTTAAGACAGCCCTGTTGGATGAACTCGTTTTGGATCTGTAATAAAACCATAACACCATTATTACTGTGAATACTTAGAGAATTCAGCAGTTTAATAAAGTAGAGTTCAAAGACATAGTTCGCAATCACAGTAAGAACTAAAATAAGATAATAACTGCTTATTAACCGAGCGCCAGGTCTGTATGGAGAAATATCAGACTGCTGCCTTAATGTACAGTGTGCAAAAAGGCCAAGGTCTGATATTTCTCTGCACAGACCGAGCAAGCGAGGTTAATAAATGTTTTATTATACGACTCTCGTCTGTGTCCAATGCTTTTGAGATATTTGTGAAGTATGTTCATGTCCGACTTGGTTTTGTGTGATACGGGCTGCGGACAGATTGTCATGGTAACGGTCTGAGATGTTAAAATATCAGACCGGTAATCAGCCAATCAGAGCGCGCGTATGGTCCAAGTCATATAATAACATGTTTTATTCGTCCCACAGTGATAAAATGTCAGTGTTGCAGCGCACAGACAGGACAGTGGTCAGAGACACAGGAGCACACAGTGAACATTATAAGAAGCTGCCGTGTTTCTCTGCTTTAAATGCTTCAATATCGTTTAAATATAAACAACAGCCATTTATTATTCTTGAAAAAAAGAGATCAATTCAGTTCAAATCCTTAATAAAAACAAAACACGGAGCAGAAAAGAATCTAGAGAACAGTCAGAGTTGGCCGTTGGAATGCACCAGATGCATCCTGGGAACACCTTCCTCATTCTCTCGTCTACTTTTGGCAAATCAACAATTCTGTCTGAAACGTCGGGCTGTACAAACATGTTTTATCTAAATATATTTATATGTGTATAGTTTGTTGC
>OZ035839.1:1437317-1507317 GCA_964034765.1 Knipowitschia caucasica
TAGTCACTCACTCAGTCATAAACCTTTGCTACATTTCAAAATACATCTACCTTTAGGACGTTCTGCAGCAGCGGGACCAGACCAGACCAGACCAGACCAGACCAGACCAGACCAGACCAGACCAGGCCACAGACCAGGCCACAGACCAGACCACAGGCCAGACCTGTTGTGTGACAAACAGGAAGTGATCCAGGTCCGTCCCAGGCGCGCGTGCGTTATGCAAATGAGCCAAAGGTGCGGCTCAGAACAGAACAGACAAGTATAGAGCAGGTGTCTCCAACATTCACCCAGAGAGCTACTGTCCTGGGACGATAAAGGCAGAGAGCTACTGTCCCGGGACGATAAAGGCAGAGAGCTACTGTCCCGGGACGATAAAGGCAGAGAGCTACTGTCCCGGGACGATAAAGGCAGAGAGCTACTGTCCCGGGACGATAAAGGCAGAGAGCTACTGTCCCGGGACGATAAAGGCAGAGAGCTACTGTCCCGGGACGATAAAGGCAGAGAGCTACTGTCCTGGGACGATAAAGGCAGAGAGCTACTGTCCCGGGACGATAAAGGCAGAGAGCTACTGTCCCGGGACGATAAAGGCAGAGAGCTACTGTCCCGGGACGATAAAGGCAGAGAGCTACTGTCCCGGGACGATAAAGGCAGAGAGCTACTGTCCCGGGACGATAAAGGCAGAGAGCTACTGTCCCGGGACGATAAAGGCAGAGAGCTACTGTCCCGGGACGATTAAAGGCAGAGAGCTACTGTCCCGGGACGATAAAGGCAGAGAGCTACTGTCCCGGGACGTTTACCGTTTAAACTTCACATCGCACTTTAGTAACACTGTACACATATTTTAACACTAATTAGCACATAATGAAATGCACACAACTGTTGGTTTTTAAGACATTTATTGAAAAAGTAGTTTGTCCCGAATCCGATGGTTTCGGTGATGGCGTCCCCGGTCTGCGGAGACAAACAAAACAATTTGAATTGGGCTTTGTGCAATATATGTGGTGTATTTTAAATTAGCCGTGTTTGGTATGGGTGTGGGTTCGGATGTGGGTTCGGATGTGGGTTCGGGTGTGGGTTCGGGTGTGGGTTCGGGTGTGGGTTCGGGTGTGGGTTCGGGTGTGGGTTCGGATGTGTGGGTTCGGGTGTGGGTTCGGGTGTGGTTCGGGTGTGGTTCGGGTGTGGTTCGGGTGTGGGTGGATGTGGGTTCGGGTGTGGGTTCGGGTGTGGGTTCGGATGTGGGTTCGGGTGTGGGTTCGGGTGTGGGTTCGGGTGTGGGTTCGGGTGTGGGTTCGGGTGTGGGTTCGGGTGTGGGTTCGGGTGAATGGAGTAAGGCCCCGTCCCAACACTCGCACTTCCACCTCGCGCCCCTCATTTGTGCGTTCCCGATAAAGGGTGCGAGTCATGGATGTATTATATTAACTGGATAGGGTATTACTAGCTTGTAGCTGAATAACTCACGTGCTCAGGGGATTCTCGCGGTACTGCAGACTGCAGACTGAACCAGACTGAACCAGACTAAATTCACGTGGGCCACCCAGAAATTTTCCCCATAGAACTCAATGCATATTAAAACAGCTCAACCTCAGCTGACAGAGAACCTGACAGAGAACCTGACAGAGAACCTACAGCTTTAATAAAGATCGGATTTTGTGGGGATTTTAGTGTCCCTTGTCATACTGAACTTTTTTTCTTCTTAAATCCTTCGGTTTTGTTTAAATCCACACTTTAGTGCCACAAACTCTGCTCCTCTGGCTCACGCTCTAACTCCCGCTCTGATGAACTGCTCTGATTGGTCAGAGCGCGGCCGAGCCCCTCTGTGCACGTGCGTGAGACCCGGTGTGAGACCCACACACGCGTGTTTGGTGCAAAGCATTATGGGAGATCATCCACTGCGCAGAACCGGGAGGACCAGACGATGCCCAAATACAGGCGAGTTTCCCATAGATCTTTGCGAGTTTCAGGCAACTTCCGCTAATCTTTCAGCCCCCATGCCGTCACAAAGCGCCACTGAGCACAACCATTCATTTGAATAGGGCGCCATCTTGGATCGCCGGGGCTTGGTGCGAGTGCGTAGGGTCCAGTCCCAATTCTCCAGGGAGGTCTTTGGCCCCGCCCCCTTTGCGCCCCTGATCCACACTTCGCCGTAGCCTGCATCTATGCGCACTCTGGCGAAGGATATTGCCCATAATTCTTTGCGGTACACACCAAAACGTCGGGAAAATGCATTTAAATATACATTTTGAAATATATATGCAGTATGTGTGTAAATAAGTTTTGCTGTGTTACTTGGAAAGAAGCATAAACGCCTGATGAAGAATTACGGACATTGTGTTTTAACAATTTAATAACTTTTTAAAGCAAGAGTTTATATAACATTCAATTTAAACTTTACACTTAGTACAATAATCTTAGAATGTATAAAAACTGACCAGATAGTTACCCACATTTAACTTAAAATTATACAGCTATCTCTAATTAGAAACCACTAATATACATGTATTTTAACGTGTGTGAAGCAATTCAATTTGTTTCCCAAAGGGTCAGACAAAGTTTAGGTCTGAAAATGACCATCTCTTGACGAGTCGATGACGTCACCTGCACTCAGTGCAATGTCCCAATTCCGCCTTTTGAGCACACTTGTAACCTGCGCACTCAAACCCTTGTGCGCACTTCAAACAAATGCACACTTCATAGGAGGACGTAGGGTGCAGTGTGGGTATTGGGACTGGGCCTATATGTGGCTGTGATTTTACGCACCATTGACCATTGTCTTGTGTCAGGTGCATGGGCCTAAAGAGTCCCCGGGGTAAGAACACCTGCACTTATGGTTCCGGCTGGACCAAGTCAATGAATTAGTGGAGGGGGGATTTAGCACTGTTTTAATCATAGTTTGTAAATACATATTTTTATAGGTAGGTGTTTTAGGAGTATATTTTTGTAGGGGGGTGTTTTATTAGTCATGTTGGTTGTAGGTATTTTAATGGAGGGCTTTAACAGTAACATTATTAGCTAATGTTAATGTTACACCACTGGAGTTTTAATTGGTTTTACCCAGTAGAATATAAAGCGCCCATGTTCATCATTTCACTGTCCTGCTGCTGGGGAACACATGCTCCTGTCCTCCAGTCACTGTGTTACTTTATTTTGCATTTTTGCACCCTTTTGTTTTTGCTTGCACTTGGTCACTTAAAAAGGAAGAAACTAAAAATAAGTGGACCCAGCCTGCCTCCGTCAACCTTTTGTTTGTTCTTTCTCACTGCCATTCAGCCGCTCAAGGCCTGTCCTGCTAACACAGCCTAAATCCCAACAGTAGTTATCTCAGAGGACCCCCGTTTAATTCACCAACACAGAACAATCTCAACTCAAACTAACCAGACTTAAGGCAGTCCATGTGTTGACATTGCTTGAGTTGAATTAAATGAACAGATTCATGTACAAATCAAAGTCTGCCTACAGGAAAACAAAGAAGCAGAGAGAAACACAGGAACAAAACAGAATAAACCAAACGTTATTAGTGCATAGAGGTTTTATTGCAGACAGAGGGAGGGGTGTAAAAGTCTGTGCTGTATCTACAAACATAACAGGGTTTAGCTATTGCAGTGACGCGCTCCACCAGTGGGAGGCGCTCTCCGCTCAGTCACAGAGAACACCTTCATCGTGCTTTGGCTGTAGGTCGCAGAGACCCGTGGTGCGTCCGCTGAGCAGGTGAGGGCCCGGACGATCTCCCTCCGGAACCTCCTGCTGACCATACAGTACAGCAGAAAGTTAGTGGTGGAGTTCAGGTTCTGCAGCATGTTGGCCACGTCCCCCGCCACGTTGATGGGGAGGCTGTAGTCGTCCCGATCAAAGTCCTCTTCGTTATGCATAGTTCTGAGGATGCAGTAAGTGACGAACCGCGGGAGACTGAGCACCACGAAGGCCACAGACACGGTCCCCAGCAGGAGCAGGGTCCTTCGCAGAACGCCCCGGCTCCTGCCCTGCATCACACGCCGCTCTTCTTTGGTGAAGAGGTTGTTGGCCCTGGACAGGTGGTACCCAATCAGGTAGTTGAATATAATAACAAGCACAATAGGCACACCTCCAGACAGAAAAGTAGTGATCCAAACAATCACGGTGGTGTAGGTGGCGTCTCGGTAGCGGCACCGCGGCAAAGACCCGTTGGTTCCATCTGTTGGAGTATAGTTCCCCGTGGAGACAAAGTTGATCCATCCCAGGGGCACGGAGACCAGATGGGAGGCCAGGACGATGCCCACGCACATGATCTTGGTCAGGCTGGATTTGGAGAAGTGCTGCTTGGCGCGGGTGCTGCGGAGGACAAGGTAACGCTCGATGGTGAAGACGACCACGATCCAGGAGGAGCTGTAGAGGGCGCCGTACTGCAGGAAGCCCAGGATGTTGCACCAGGGATGGGAGTGCCAGAAGGGGCGCACCAGCCAGAAGGTCAGGGTCAGGTCCACCAGGATCACCCACACGCAGTAGAACGTGTCCACGATGGCCAGGCAGCTCAGGTACACCATGGCCGACTTGGACATGCCGCACTTGTGGAAGCAGATCATGTAGAATGTGAAGAGATTGGCTGCAAAAGGAAGACACAAAAAACTACGTTTAATTTCATTTATTCTTGTATTTCCGTAAATCACAACAATAGTTATTCTCGGAGGACTCTAGAAAACTGTTGACTTTGCAAACACAGATCAGAGAATCACACACAAGACAGAAAACACATTGGTCCATAAGAGTTGATAAGGTCCTCAGCCACATCTACAACCTGAGCCTCAGCCTGGAGGAGGTCCCTGTGGGGGACAGGAGGCCCCTGGACTCTGGAGGAGGTGAGGGACAGGAGGCCCCTGGACTCTGTGGAGGAGGTGAGGGACAGGAGGCCCCTGGACTCTGTGGAGGAGGTGAGGGACAGGAGGCCCCTGGACTCTGTGGAGGAGGTGAGGGACAGGAGGCCCCTGGACTCTGAGGAGGAGGTGAGGGACAGGAGGCCCCTGGACTCTGTGGAGGAGGTGAGGGACAGGAGGCCCCTGGACTCTGTGGAGGAGGTGAGGGACAGGAGGCCCCTGGACTCTGTGGAGGAGGTGAGGGACAGGAGGCCCCTGGACTCTGAGGAGGAGGTGAGGGACAGGAGGCAGGAGGCCCCTGGACTCTGAGGAGGAGGTGAGGGACAGGAGGAGCCACTGTCACCTCCCACAGGACTGAGGAGGAGTTCCTTCAGTGGAAGAAGGAGCAGGGCCTTTATCCTCACCGCTGTCAGACTGTACAATAAGTCACTAATCCACTAGGACTGAAAACCTGCTGATATTGTCAGCACATATTATTGCACATAACATATATTTTAACCTTTAACATGTTTCACTTCTGTCTTTGGCACAATCTGAGTGACTCTGTGATGTCACATGAACATCTCTCCAGAGATCAATCTTAGATATATAGATGATATAAACAGTGGGTGTTAAACTGCTGAGCAGAACATGGACCAGAGAGAGACCAGAGAGAGACCAGAGAGAGAGACCAGAGAGAGACCAGAGAGAGACCAGAGAGGGACCAGAGAGAGACCAGAGAGGGACCAGAGAGAAAGACCAGAGAGAGACCAGAGAGAGACCAGAGAGAAAGACCAGAGAAAGACCAGAGAGAGACCAGAGAAAGATCAGAGAGAGAGACCAGAGAGAGAGACCAGAGAGAGACCAGAGAGAGACCAGAGAAAGACCAGAGAGAGACCAGAGAGAAAGACCAGAGAAAGATCAGAGAGAGAGACCAGAGAGAGAGACCAGAGAGAGAGACCAGAGAGAGAGACCAGAGAGAGAGACCAGAGAGAGACCAGAGAGAGACCAGAGAGCAAAAGTTTAGGGAACCATCAGATAAAGCAGAAGCACAGAACGCTCTCAATGAAGACCTGATAAAACCGAGACAGAAAAGTGGATCTGACTTCACAGGAGTTTAACTTTAACTTACGCTAAAGTCTCTGACCTGGGACCCCCACAGAGCACAGCAGACTGACCTGGGACCCCCACAGAGCACAGCAGACTGACTTGGGACCCCCACAGAGCACAGCAGACTGACCTGGGACCCCCACAGAACACAGCAGACTGACCTGGGACCCCCACAGAACACAGCAGACTGACCTGGGACCCCCACAGAGCACAGCAGACTGACCTGGGACCCCCACAGAACACAGCAGACTGACCTGGGACCCCCACAGAGCACAGCAGACTGACCTGGGACCCCCACAGAGCACAGCAGACTGACCTGGGACCCCCACAGAGCACAGCAGACTGACCTGGGACCCCCACAGAGCACAGCAGACTGACCTGGGACCCCCACAGAGTACAGCAGACTGACCTGGGACCCCCACAGAGCACAGCAGACTGACCTGGGACCCCCACAGAGCACAGCAGACTGACCTGGGACCCCCACAGAGTACAGCAGACTGACCTGGGACCCCCACAGAGTACAGCAGACTGACCTGGGACCCCCACAGAGCACAGCAGACTGACCTGGGACCCCCACAGAGCACAGCAGGGGGTAGTAGATCTTCTGCACCGTCACCAACGCTCCAGAGTCTGTCATTTTTAACTCCACTCAGCTCTCACCATCAGGGCCACTCTCAGATCATCACTGGGACCTGGTCCGACCTGGTCCGACCTGGTCCTGAGGCTGGAGGCTGCGTCTTCAGATCCCTGATAAGGGGCAGGTCACATGACCACGACCGCCCATCCCCAGCTCCAGTGTTTACTGATACTGTTGTCTAAAGCACTGGAGCGAATGCATTTGTCTTTTTCATAATGAGATAAAGAACACGTTGGTCCTCAGCTCCTCAGTTTTATGTTTACAGGAGAATTTCTATAATCCCAACATTTCAAGGGTTAGGATTATGGGATTAAGGGGTCAGGGTGTAGGGTTAGAGCATGGGTGTCAAAGTCAGGGCCCGGGGACCAGATCCAGCCCACACATGAATGATCTTGGTCCCAAAATGATACTTGTTTAGTATTAGAAGACAATGGATTATTCATTTAATGTTCAGGACGAGTGTTCTCTATGAAGGAAGTTTGTTTTTGTCTCTGAGTCTGTTGAAACATGTACAGACAGAGCCTTAATTCATTTAATCATTAAATAAAATCTGGTCCACTGTGTCAGGTCTTGGTTCAACAGGTTTTATGAATCGTTTTAATATGTTTTAATGAACAGTGAATCAGTCCTCAGCTTTAAGAACTTTTTTTTTTGGCCTCTGATGAATTTGAATTTGAGGGTTAGAGGGTTAGGGTTAATGTGCAGAAATCTCAATCTCAGACACGTGAAGTCTCAGGGACCAGGGCGAGCTCTGAGCTGAGGTCGTGGACCAGGGCGAGCTCTGAGAGCTCGAGCTCTGAGAGCTGAGGTCGTGGACCAGGGCGAGCTCTGAGAGCTGAGGTCGTGGACCAGGGCGAGCTCTGAGAGCTGAGGTCGTGGACCAGGGCGAGCTCTGAGAGCTGAGGTCGTGGACCAGGGCGAGCTCTGAGAGCTGAGGTCGTGGACCAGGGCGAGCTCTGAGAGCTGAGGTCGTGGACCAGGGCGAGCTCTGAGAGCTGAGGTCGTGGACCAGGGCGAGCTCTGAGAGCTGAGGTCGTGGACCAGGGCGAGCTCTGAGCTGAGGTCGTGGACCAGGGCGAGCTCTGAGAGCTGAGGTCGTGGACCAGGGCGAGCTCTGAGAGCTGAGGTTGTGGACCAGGGCGAGCTCTGAGAGCTGAGGTTGTGGACCAGGGCGAGCTCTGAGAGCTGAGGTCGTGGACCAGGGCGAGCTCTGAGAGCTGAGGTCGTGGACCAGGGCGAGCTCTGAGCTGAGGTCGTGGACCAGGGCGAGCTCTGAGAGCTGAGGTCGTGGACCAGGGCGAGCTCTGAGCTGAGGTCGGGGACCAGGGCGAGCTCTGAGCTGAGGTCGTGGACCAGGGCGAGCTCTGAGCTGAGGTCGTGGAGCAAATGGGAAAGTTTACGATGATGAGAGTCATTTGTTGGGTCTTCGTGCTCGCGGCTCAGGACGCCGCTCCTCGATGCACTTTCTCTCAGAGGAAACGTGGATGTTTGCTGCCCATCGATCTGTGCGAAGGACGGGGAGACTTTCCGCTGCGGACGACACTGATAAGGACTGGCTGTTTGCGTGAGGTAATAAAATTAAAGATAAGACATGTAGGAGTGTGGCCATCATCTGCTCACATAAAAATGGTCAATACACGTCGAAAAGACAGGTAGAGTTTCTGTGGATTTGTTTTGTTGTTTTCTGTTTAAACACTAAACAATAAATAATGTTAAAACAGCCATTTGTCCAGACTTCACATTTATACTTAATAACAGCGGCCAGTCCACGGCAACGGACTCATTACTGAGGCTTTTACTTTTACAACTTCATGACATCAAAACCACACCTGCAAGTGAAAGTCAGATCCTGTCAGACCTCTGAAGTTGAGCAGGACAGGACCTGGTTAATCCTGTGATGGGAGACCTCTGGGAGCAGCAGGTGCCACAGTGAGGCGGCTGCGGCTGTAAAGTGCCAAACTGTGGTTGTGTCCTTAAGCAAGACACTTCCCCCACATTAGAATGAGTCTGGTGTGTGTGTGAATGGTTGGTGGTGGTGGGAGGGGCCGATGGCACAGACTGGTTGCCTCGGTTCCGTCAGTGTGCCCCAGGGCAGCTGTGGCTACAGAATGAATAATGCCATGTGAAGCATCTTTGAGCGTCCTGAAAAGCGCTGTATAAAACTGATGCGTCGTCGTCGTTCTTTTCTTCTCATTTATAGTTTCTTTGGTTGGGACAGTACATGTTCATGAACACCTCACTCCGGGTTGTAGCCATGGGATCATTTGCATCCATTGTCCCACATTCACACTCTCAAACACACACTCATTCACCCTGATATATTGCACATGTTTTTAGTGGTAGGAAACCTACGCAGACACAGGGAGAGCATGCAAACTCTCAGCCTCCATGCCGCCCAAAGAGATTTCATGACACTTTGAAGCAGCTGTGGTTAAAGTTAAACTCATTCTAACAAACACTAACCCATTCTAACAGTACTTTTCCACCACATGTTTTTGTTTATCTCAAGGCCAAAGCTACTGGCGCCGCGACGAATGCTGATTGGACGATCAATCTTCCTCTTCCTTTATCATCTCACATTGTGTGAGACTTTATACTGGTCTACCATCAACAATGAAACACGTCTAAAACATGTCTTCTGTCTGAAAGACACGATCCCAGACGTTTGTCAGTTTCCTCAGTCGGTGGAGGATGTCATCTACAGAAGAAGTTCTTTTCTCTTTTTAAGATGAAACTGAAAAACCTCAAGAGAAACCTTGCACCTGGCTCAGGACTTGGACAATCTGAGACAGCCCTGATTCCAAAGAGACCTGCTGTAAGCTAAATGGACAAAACCATAGTCCTCTTTGCATGGACAGGATTTGGCCATTCTTTGGACTGAATTAGATTCCAGTAAGTGGACAAAAAAGCTGAACCGTGTGATTGAAACACACGTTACAGAAGAATTCACTCCATACACAATAAACTACTACTGTAGCCACAGCTGCCCTGGACCACACTGACAGAAGCGAGGCAACCAGTTTGTGCCCTTCGTCACACACACCAGACTCATTCTAGGGAATGTGAGTGAAGTGTCAGTTTGTCAGCTGGAGTTCCTGAAGGTCTCCCATCACATCAGCGGTCTGACAAGATCTTGGCTTTCACAGGTGGCGATAATCCCTTGGACGATGGTTCTGCTGCTCAGTGGATGTTCTGATTGGTCCCTACATAGATCAGCAGACTGACGTATGTGCGTTTGTTTATTCCACAAACAAATCCAACAGGACCTCTCTGTAAAGCCAAAAACCAAACCTCCAGAGAACAGAGGAACCTCTGGTCTCTTTCACAGACAGTTTTGGCCTCGTCTCTTTATAGCTCCAGGGTCCTCAAGTCTGAGGGATGAAGACAGTGGGTGCTGCTGAGATCAAAGACAAGGAATTGGTCATAGAAGGAGAAGGAGAGGGTCGGTGAGGGAGGGGGAGGGGTGAGGGAGGAGGGGTAAGGGAGGAGGGGTGAAGGAGGAGGGGTGAGGGGTGAGGGAGGAGGGGTGAGGGAGGAGGGAGGGAGGAGGGGTGAGAGAGGAGGGAGGGAGGAGGGGTGAGAGAGGAGGGGAGGGAGGAGGGGTGAGGGAGGAGGGAGGGAGGAGGGGTGAGAGAGGAGGGAGGGAGGAGGGGTGAGGGAGGAGGGGTGAGGGAGGAGGGAGGGAGGAGGGGTGAGAGAGGAGGGAGGGAGAAGGGGTGAGGGAGGAGGGGTGAGGGAGGAGGGAGGGAGGAGGGGTGAGAGAGGAGGGAGGGAGGAGGGGTGAGGGAGGAGGGGTGAGGGAGGAGGGGTGAGGGAGGAGGGAGGGAGGAGGGGTGAGGGAGGAGGGGTGAGGGAGGAGGGAGGGAGGAGGGGTGAGGGAGGAATAGGCTATGCACGTCTCTACACAAATATTTCCCTTCTGCGTGAGGCTGTTTGTGGAGGACACAGAGTGTGCTTTGTGCCCTCACCGCTATGTCTTGATCCCGCCCCTGGCTCCACGGTCTCAGACCTCCTTTTGGAGCTCCACAGACCACCTCACATCAGAGATGCTGCTGCATTTCTCCACGTTGCTCCTAATCCTCACACAAAAGGTAAGAAATGTTTTCAGTTGTGGATTGTACGTGGTTAAATTAAGAGAGAAACATGGAGTACGGGGTGTAACCTCCAAGATGTTGGTGAATATGGTTTGTGTGAGAAGTGGTCTTTGAAAGATGCATGAATGGCCCTGCTGTTATCACGGTCACACAGCTCACTCTGTCGCTGACACACAGGCTTCAGATATTTGGCATAGCATCACTGGGTCCTGCAGCAACACTGCTGGTTTGGATAGAATTTCACTTAAAACGTTGAACCCAAACAACTGTATGTGTTGCTCCAAAGCAAGACCCTCGTCCCCAAATACTTTAAAGTATGTTTTAATAAATGCCTCCATAAACATGTATAAAGATACAGTAGGGCTACAGAAACTAATATTCTGTGTTCCTCAGAGTCTGAGCAGCAGAACCACCAACAATGGGCCGTACGTGTCCGGTCGGGACGACCGAGTGGATCGTCGGCAGTTCTGCCAGTGGCCCTGTAAGTGTGGCCCCCGCACGCCCTGCGCCCCGGGGGTCAGCGCTGTGCTGGACGGATGCGGCTGCTGTAAGAGCTGCGCTCGTCAGATCGGAGAGAGATGTAACGAGAGGGACGTGTGCGACCCTCACAAGGGAATGTACTGTGACTTCTCTCGGGACCAGCCCAAGTACGAAGTTGGAGTCTGTGCCTGTGAGTATCAGAGCCAGAGCATGTTTCCAAAGAACCATGGGGGTTTCTAGTATCGAGTGTGTTTATTATGAGGCTCAGGGGGTTCTTTAAGCAATCAGCAAAAACTGAGTCATGAAGTCATGAACCCTAACTTTTGAAGGTCATTAACTTAAGTTTTGTTGATGGTGTATCTCAGACTTGATGGCAGTGGGCTGTGATCTGAACGGACGTCACTATGAGAACGGAGAGGCCTTCCAGCCGAGTCCGCTCTACAAGTGCACCTGCATCGGAGGAGCCGTCGGCTGCACCCCGGTTTTCATCCAGAAGCCTGCTGCCCTCTTAGGCCCCGCCTCTTTGATGGCCAGTGTCCCAGCAGGCCTCCAGAATCCTGCCGGAGTTAAAAAGCACAGACAGGACACGACCTACATGTCTGGTAAGAAAGCTTTAAAAACACCACACACTTTATGATTAAAACAGTAACACTCATGTGAGTCAGGGCGTATTCTGACCCGCAGCCCAGATCACAGAACATTCAACACACCGCCTTTAACTGTAACAATGAAAGCTTACAGGGATCCTCCTTTAGTCTGGAAGAAGAACTGCCTGGTCCAGAGCACGCCCTGGAGTCCGTGTTCCAAGAGCTGTGGCGTCGGCATCTCTGTGCGCATCAACAACAACAACAGCAAGTGCCACATGAGGAAGGAGCGGCGGCTGTGTCTGCTGCGGCCCTGCGACCCGGCGCTCCTCAGAACCATCAAGGTGAGTCTCAGAACCATCAAGGTGAGTCTCAGAACCATCAAGGTGAGTCACAGAACCATCAAGGTGAGTCACAGAAACAAGCATCTGTGTTCAGTCCAAACCTGTGGCTGATAATAGAACCTCCATCCATCTTCTTCCCCTTAATCTATTTCTGGGTCGGGGGTGGCAGTCAGAGCTACACCCAGTACACAGTCCCAGTACCAGCCCCTGACTGATCCTCCTGGTCCTCCTGCTCCTCCTGGTCCTCACTGATCCTCTTGCTCCTCCTGGTCCTCCTGGTCCTCTTGCTCCTCCTGGTCCTCACTGATCCTCTTGCTCATCCTGGTCCTCACCGATCCTCCTGCAGGTGCTGAGTCCACCAGAGGCTGCTCTGTCAGTGAGAGCACAGCCTTGATCTTTCAGCTGGAACTTCAGGCAAAGTGGGGTAAAGTGTTTTGCCCAAGGACACAACAACAGCAGACATCAGGGGAGTCGGTGGAGAAGGCCTCATGGTGGGCTCAAACCTGAGTCTCCTCTCCTGGTCCCCTCTCCTGGTCTCCTCTCCTGGTCCCCTCTCCTGGTCCCCTCTCCTGGTCCCCTCTCCTGGTCCCCTCTCCTGGTCTCCTCTCCTGGTCTCCTCCCCTGGTCTCCTCTCCTGGTCCCCTCTCCTGGTCTCCTCTCCTGGTCTCCTCCCCTGGTCCCCTCTCCTGGTCTCCTCCCCTGGTCTCCTCTCCTGGTCTCCTCTCCTGGTCTCCTCCCCTGGTCTCCTCCCCTGGTCTCCTCCCCTGGTCTCCTCCCCTGGTCTCCTCCCCTGGTCTCCTCTCCTGGTCTCCTCTCCTGGTCTCCTCTCCTGGTCTCCTCTCCTGGTCTCCTTTCCTAAATTAAATGAACTTCAGACCTACTTTGCAACTCCCACTGATGTCTGCTGTCATTGTGTCCTTGGGCAAGACACTTAACCCCACTTTGCCTGAAGCCCCCGCTGAAAGATCTCAGCTCCTGTGGACTCAGCATCTGCAGGAGGATCAGTGAGGGGCTGGTGCTCTGACTGCCACCCCTGACACAGAAATGGATTAAGGGGAAGAAAATGGCTGCATGTATGAAATGGACTGCAGAAGACTGTACCCCCAGCAGAGGGAGCCAGAGTACTGTCAGTGGGACCAGTAACAGAGGTTTCAAGTCCCACAAACTACAAACTCATATTTTCTCCACAGGCGCCAAAGGGAAAGACATGTCGGCCCAGCTTCCAGGCCAAAAAGGCGGAGAAGCTGAGTCTGTCTGGATGTACGAGCACCAAGAAGCTGCGGCCGCTGTACTGTGGCGTGTGCAGAGACCAGCGCTGCTGCGTGCCCAACAAGTCCCGCATGATCCCGGTCAGCTTCACCTGCAGAGACGGCTCCAGCGCGCAGTGGCAGATGCAGTGGATCTCTTCTTGCGTCTGTCAGAGGAAGTGCAGCGAGCCGGGGGACATGTTCTCAGAGCTGCATCTGCTCTGAGCCACGGAGAGGAAACTGAAGCCGTCACGGAGAGGAAACTGAAGCCGTCACGGAGAGGAAACTGAAGCCGCCACGAATCAAAAACACCTCAGAAATATTGATAAACGTATAAATGTGTGCATCCATCTGTGCTCGCAAGATGCATGTGGATGACCGTAATGCTCTTTTTCCACAGTATTTATTAAAAAATATGTCAAACATGGTTATGAGTACGAGTTCTTGTGTTTGTAGTGAGTCCAAACAGGAAAAAAAGAAAGGCTCTAATGCTGCAGCAAACACAGGAGAGAATAAGGAGTGAAATACATTTAAAATCACAAAGGCAAAGTTTGGTGTTGCTATGGTAATGTTCTCTGGTTCTCCCGATTCTGCGCAGTGGACGAGCTCCCATGATGCTTTGTGCCAAATAAGTGTGTGTCTCTCATGCACGTGCACAGAGGGCAGTGTTCTGACCAATCAGAGCAGGAGACGATCGAGCAGAGTTTGTTCCAGTAAAGTGTGGATTTATAGAAAACCTTTGGGAAAGATATAGGTTCTCTGTCAGGTTCTCTGTCAGGTTCTCGGTCAGGTTCTCTGTCAGGTTCTCTGTCAGGTTCTCTGTCAGGTTCTCGGTCAGGTTCTCTGTCAGGTTCTCTGTCAGGTTCTCTGTCAGGTTCTCGGTCAGGTTCTCGGTCAGGTTCTCGGTCAGGTTCTCTGTCAGGTTCTCTGTCAGGTTCTCTGTCAGGTTCTCGGTCAGGTTCTCGGTCAGGTTCTCGGTCAGGTTCTCGGTCAGGTTCTCGGTCAGGTTCTCTGTCAAGTTCTCGGTCAGGTTCTCGGTCAGGTTCTCGGTCAGGTTCTCTGTCAGGTTCTCTGTCAGGTTCTCGGTCAGGTTCTCGGTCAGGTTCTCTGTCAAGTTCTCGGTCAGGTTCTCGGTCAGGTTCTCGGTCAGGTTCTCTGTCAGGTTCTCTGTCAGGTTCTCTGTCAGGTTCTCTGTCAAGTTCTCTGTCAAGTTCTCTGTCAGGTTCTCTGTCAGGTTCTCTGTCAGGTTCTCGGTCAGGTTCTCGGTCAGGTTCTCGGTCAGGTTCTCTGTCAGGTTCTCTGTCAGGTTCTCTGTCAGGTTCTCGGTCAGGTTCTCGGTCAGGTTCTCGGTCAGGTTCTCGGTCAGGTTCTCGGTCAGGTTCTCGGTCAGGTTCTCGGTCAGGTTCTCGGTCAGGTTCTCGGTCAGGTTCTCGGTCAGGTTCTCGGTCAGGTTCTCTGTCAGGTTCTCTGTCTGGTTCTCTGTCAGGTTCTCTGTCAGGTTCTCTGTCAGGTTCTCAGTTGAGGTCCAGCTGTTGTAGTTCTATGGACATTTTTCTGGGTAACGTGAAAGTAGTCTGCAATACCACAGCGCCCCCTGTGGCCATGGAGGGGACAGCTATAAGCTAATACTCTCTCCAGATATTATGATAGAACCCTGGTGTGTGTGTGTATGTATGAATGTGTGCGTCTGTTTCCTCGTCAGTCATGTGTGTTGCTATGAAAGCTGCTTGTTTTAAATGTCACCTGAGACCGTAGTTACTCCGTGTGTTTCCTGCAGCTCAGACTCTCATCAGTGACCCAGGATCAGTCACTCACTGCAGCAGACGGAGTTATGAGGCGATACTGAGCCGAGGAGCAGAGGCCACTTTGTCTTTGGTCATGTGCAGCTGTCGGTACTCTTCAATCAGAGAGTTCAGAGAGGACAGCGCCTCTGAGAAGGTGCTCTGCTCCAGTCCCTCCACGTTCAGGTAGTGATGAAGATGAGCCTACAGACAAAAGACCAGACGGGGATTTGAAGAAGGCCTCACTATTGAAGATTAGCATGGTCAAAAACACATATTCACTACTGCAGCCAGAGCCGCCCTGGGGCACAGAAGCCACTGGCAACCAGTCTGTGCCATCTGCCCCTCCCACACACATACACCAGTACACATACATCAGTACACATGCATCAGTACACATACATCAGTGCTATATTAGTACACATACATCAGTACACATACATCAGTACACATGCATCAGTACACATACATTAGTACACATACATCAGTACACATACATCAGTACACATACATCAGTACACATGCATCAGTACACATACATCAGTACATACATGTATACATCAGTACACATACATCAGTACACATGCATCAGTACACATACATCAGTACATACATGTATACATCAGTACACATACATCAGTGCTATATTAGTACACATACATCAGTACATACATGTATACATCAGTACACATACATCAGTGCTATATTAGTACACATACATCAGTACACAGACATCAGTACACATACATCAGTACACATACATGTATACATTAGTACACATACATCAGTACACATACATCAGTACACATGCATCAGTACACATGCATCAGTACACATGCATCAGTACACATGCATCAGTACACAAGTACACATACATCAGTACACATACATCAGTGCTATATAAGTACACATACATCAGTACACATACATCAGTACACATACATCAGTACACATACATCAGTACACATACACCAGTACACATACACCAGTACACATACACCAGTACACATACACCAGTACACATACATCAATACACATACACCAGTACACATACATCAGTACACATACATCAGTACACATACATCAGTACACATACATCAGTACACATACATCAGTACACATACATCAGTACACATACATCAGTACACATACACCAGTACACATACATCAGTACACATACATCAGTACAGGGACTGCCATGTGCCGCAGACCTTTCTCCGGTACAGTTTACTGAAGCGGTCCCTGAGGCGTCCGAACGTGTCCTGGAGGCAGGTGTTGTTGGTCAGAGCGAGCAGAGAGTGGGCGTGTCCCACCGGGGGCACCGAGCACAGCGCCGCCTTCCAGCCCTCCTGGTTCCACCGCACGAACGGCAGCGTGGGCCGGAGTCTGCGGACACACCAGGAACAAGGTACCAGTGACAAGGTACCAGTCACAAGGTATCAGTGACAAGGTACCAGTGACAAGGTACCAGTGACAAGGTACCAGTGACAAGGTACCAGTGACAAGGTACCAGTGACAAGGTACCAGTGACAAGGTACCAGTCACAAGGTACCAGTCACAAGGTACCAGTCACAAGGTACCAGTGACAAGGTACCAGTGACAAGGTACCAGTGACAAGGTACCAGGGACAAGGTACCAGTCACAAGGTACCAGTGACAAGGTACCAGGGACAAGGTACCAGTGACAAGGTACCAGTGACAAGGCACCAGTGACAAGGTACCAGTGACAAGGTACCAGTGACAAGGTACCAGTCACATGGTACCAGTGACATGGTACCAGTGACAAGGTACCAGTGACAAGGTACCAGTCACAAGGTACCAGTGACAAGGTACAAGTGACAAGGTACCAGTGACAAGGTACCAGTCACAAGGTACCAGTGACAAGGTACCAGTGACAAGGTACCAGTCACAAGGTACCAGTGACAAGGTACCAGTCACAAGGTACCAGTCACAAGGTACCAGTGACAAGGTACCAGTGACAAGGTACCAGTGACAAGGTACCAGTCACAAGGTACCAGTCACAAGGTACCAGTGACAAGGTACCAGTGACAAGGTACCAGTGACAAGGTACCAGTGACAAGGTACCAGTGACAAGGTACCAGTGACAAGGTACCAGTGACAAGGTACCAGTGACAAGGTACCAGTGACAAGGTACCAGTGACAAGGTACCAGTCACAAGGTACCAGTCACAAGGTACCAGTCACAAGGTACCAGTCACAAGGTACCAGTGACAAGGTACCAGTGACAAGGTACCAGTGACAAGGTACCAGGGACAAGGTACCAGTCACAAGGTACCAGTGACAAGGTACCAGGGACAAGGTACCAGTGACAAGGTACCAGTGACAAGGCACCAGTGACAAGGTACCAGTGACAAGGCACCAGTGACAAGGTACCAGTGACAAGGTACCAGTGACAAGGTACCAGTCACATGGTACCAGTGACATGGTACCTTTGACAAGGTACCAGTGACAAGGTACCAGTCACAAGGTACCAGTGACAAGGTACCAGTGACAAGGTACCAGTGACAAGGTACCAGTCACAAGGTACCAGTGACAAGGTACCAGTGACAAGGTACCAGTCACAAGGTACCAGTGACAAGGTACCAGTCACAAGGTACCAGTCACAAGGTACCAGTCACAAGGTACCAGTCACAAGGTACCAGTCACAAGGTACCAGTGACAAGGTACCAGTCACAAGGTAAAGAGCAGAGAGGATTCATGGTTTTACACTGGTCCAGACCAGAGCAGAGAGGATTCATGGTTTTACACTGGTCCAGACCAGAGCAGAGAGGATTCATGGTTTTACACTGGTCCAGACCAGAGCAGAGAGGATTCATGGTTTTACACTGGTCCAGTTAGATTTTTAGAATGATCTATTTTATTTTTGCTGCTACTGGACACCTGCATTTCTCCTAGGGGGGGGGGGTCATCTATCCATCTATCACAGGCCTGAAAACATGAGGAAGTGGGAGGAGTCTGGTGTGCATGGTTGAAGTGAAAACCTGCATCCACACAAACCCTTTTGGAACCAGTTGGACACCGGCTACAGACCGGGCAGAGAGCCTGACCCGGACCCGGACCCGGACCCTGACCCTGACCCTGACCCTGACCCGGACCCGGACCCGGACCCGGACCCTGACCCTGACCCGGACCCTGACCCTGACCCTGACCCTGACCCTGACCCTGACCCTGACCCGGACCCGGACCCTGACCCTGACCCAGACCCGGACCCGGACCCGGACCCTGACCCGGACCCTGACCCGGACCCGGACCCGGACTCGGACCCTGACCCTGACCCTGACCCTGACCCTGACCCGGACCCGGACCCGGACCCGGACCCTGACCCTGACCCGGACCCGGACCCGGACCCTGACCCGGACCCTGACCCGGACCCGGACCCGGACCCTGACCCTGACCCTGACCCTGACCCTGACCCGGACCCGGACCCTGACCTCTGGATGTTCCGTCTGAGGTCGGACACGCCCACGTCTCCGCGCAGCAGCAGAGCACAGGCCAAGTACAGACCGGTCCTCGGCTCGGCCTCGATCAGCTGCTGCTCTTTACTGAAGGCATCACTGAACATCTGGTCCAACCTGCGGACGAAGAGTCACAAAAACATTCCATCTCATCATAAAGTCTCAGATTGTAATTAGAAATAGGAACGCAAACAGAAAAGGCAGAACTTTGTCACATGCTAAAATGAATGAGCTATGACTTATTTACTAATTAGCACTTAATAGTTAGTTAGGGCTAAACTGAACGTTGATTTCATTTGGTGCTTTTTTAAAGAAACTCAAAGCCGCTTGAATGTGCAGCAGAAGGAGAGCAGGGTCTGAGAGGAGCTGCAGGTGAAGCTTTGTGCTTCTCTTGCAGAGAGTTAAGCCTTTCAGAAGAATTTTACTGAAAAATTTTTGAATAATTAGGTTACTGTGAATGTATGTGGAGTAGTAGTAGTAAGTAATCTTTATTTATATTTTCACTGCAGATCTGAGTCTCAAAGCGGTTTACAATTGTTATTTTTGGGAATTTGTCTCTCGCTCCACACAGAGATGGGCGGGGCCAGTACAGGAGGCACAGAACTATTGTACATATTTTCAGTGGTAGGGGAAACCGGAGTACCCGGAGGAAACCTACTCAGACTCCACAAACTCCACTCAGAAAGACACTGGTCCGACCATGATTCGAACCCAGGACCTTCTTGCTGAGAGGCGAGAGTGCTATCCACTCAGCCACTCGTGGACTTGGGTAAATGCAGACTGTAAAGAAGTTCGCTATGGAAATACTAAAATGTCTGGTTTTACAAGAGAAAAAGACTTGTTTCCTTTTGCCAAATGTTCTTTATAAAGTGAATAGAATGTTGGGGTCAGACCTCCGGGGGGGCAGGCCCACGTCTGCCAGGCTGTAGAGCGGAGTGAGACTGGGGACCAGGTAGTGCAGTCCAGGAAATGGAACCAAGTTCATTGGAATCTCATTCAGATCCATGTTGAGAGAGCCGGGGAAGCGCGCAGAGCTGAGACACATGTGTACCATATGTTTTTAAAACATGATATAATTATCAACTCTAATGGTTACAGACCATATGTTTTTAAAACATGATATAATTATCAACTCTAATGGTTACAGACCATATGTTTTTAAAACATGATATAATTATTAAGTCTGTAATGGTTACAGACCTGGTGACGTGCAGCAGAAGGTTGGCCACAATGTTGTTCATAGAATCAAAGGGTTTGTCTCCCGCTGAAACCACAGACTGCTGCCTGATGCGGTTCACCAGATTCACCAACGACTTTCAGGAGAAACAAGCACAGATTAGCTTTAGCTTTAGATTCACACATTACAATTGTATTCATTTTTAAGCAAAACATTTGATACTGAACACCCTGAAGAAGTGATGGGGGAGAGGTGTAGGGTCAGAGAGTGTTTGGGCCATGTCTCGTCTAGTATTGAGTAAGAGCGGGATCTGCTTCGTCCAATCTACAGAGAGGAGGCCACAGAGAGGAGGCCACAGAGAGGAGGAGGCTACAGAGAGGAGGAGGCTACAGAGAGAGAGGAGGCTACAGAGAGGAGGCCACAGAGAGGAGGCCACAGAGAGGAGGCCACAGAGAGGAGGCTACAGAGAGGAGGCCACAGAGAGGAGCAGGCTACAGAGAGGAGGCCACAGAGAGGAGGCCACAGAGAGGAGGCCACAGAGAGGAGGCTACAGAGAGGAGGCCACAGAGAGGAGGCCACAGAGAGGAGCAGGCCACAGAGAGGAGGCCACAGAGAGGAGGCCACAGAGAGGAGGCCACAGAGAGGAGGCCACAGAGAGGAGGCCACAGAGAGGAGGCCACAGAGAGGAGGCTACAGAGAGGAGGCCACAGAGAGGAGCAGGCTACAGAGAGGAGGCCACAGAGAGGAGGCCACAGAGAGGAGGCCACAGAGAGGAGGCCACAGAGAGGAGGCCACAGAGAGGAGGCCACAGAGAGGAGGCTACAGAGAGGAGGCCACAGAGAGGAGCAGGCCACAGAGAGGAGGCCACAGAGAGGAGGCCACAGAGAGGAGGCCACAGAGAGGAGGTCACAGAGAGCAGGAGGCTACAGAGAGGAGGAGGCTACAGAGAGGAGGCCACAGAGAGGAGGCCACAGAGAGGAGGCCACAGAGAGGAGGAGGCTACAGAGAGGAGGAGGCCACAGAGAGGAGGCCACAGAGAGGAGGCCACAGAGAGGAGGAGGCCACAGAGAGGAGGCCACAGAGAGGAGGCCACAGAGAGGAGGCCACAGAGAGGAGGTCACAGAGAGCAGGAGGCTACAGAGAGGAGGAGGCTACAGAGAGGAGGCCACAGAGAGGAGGAGGCCACAGAGAGGAGGCCACAGAGAGGAGGAGGCTACAGAGAGGAGGAGGCCACAGAGAGGAGGCCACAGAGAGGAGGCCACAGAGAGGAGGAGGCCACAGAGAGGAGGAGGCCACAGAGAGGAGGCCACAGAGAGGAGGCCACAGAGAGGAGGCCACAGAGAGGAGGCCACAGAGAGGAGGCCACAGAGAGGAGGCCACAGAGAGGAGGAGGCCACAGAGGAGGCCACAGAGAGGAGGCCACAGAGAGGAGGCCACAGAGAGGAGGCCACAGAGAGGAGGCCACAGAGAGGAGGCCACAGAGAGGAGGCCACAGAGAGGAGGCCACAGAGAGGAGGCCACAGAGAGGAGGCCACAGAGAGGAGGCCACAGAGAGGAGCAGGCCACAGAGAGGAGGCCACAGAGAGGAGGCCACAGAGAGGAGGCCACAGAGAGGAGGTCACAGAGAGGAGGCCACAGAGAGGAGCAGGCCACAGAGAGGAGGCCACAGAGAGGAGGTCACAGAGAGCAGGAGGCTACAGAGAGGAGGAGGCTACAGAGAGGAGGCCACAGAGAGGAGGCCACAGAGAGGAGGCCACAGAGAGGAGGAGGCTACAGAGAGGAGGAGGCCACAGAGAGGAGGCCACAGAGAGGAGGCCACAGAGAGGAGGAGGCCACAGAGAGGAGAGGAGGCCACAGAGAGGAGGCCACAGAGAGGAGGAGGAGGCCACAGAGAGGAGGCCACAGAGAGGAGGCCACAGAGAGGAGGCCACAGAGAGGAGGCCACAGAGAGGAGGCCACAGAGAGGAGGCCACAGAGAGGAGGCCACAGAGAGGAGGCCACAGAGAGGAGGCCACAGAGAGGAGGCCACAGAGAGGAGGCCACAGAGAGGAGGCCACAGAGAGGAGGCCACAGAGAGGAGGCCACAGAGAGGAGGCCACAGAGAGGAGGCTACAGAGAGGAGGCCACAGAGAGGAGCAGGCCACAGAGAGGAGGCCACAGAGAGGAGGCCACAGAGAGGAGGCCACAGAGAGGAGGCCACAGAGAGGAGCAGGCCACAGAGAGGAGGCCACAGAGAGGAGGTCACAGAGAGCAGGAGGCTACAGAGAGGAGGAGGCTACAGAGAGGAGGCCACAGAGAGGAGGCCACAGAGAGGAGGAGGCTACAGAGAGGAGGAGGCCACAGAGAGGAGGCCACAGAGAGGAGGCCACAGAGAGGAGGAGGCCACAGAGAGGAGGAGGCCACAGAGAGGAGGAGGCCACAGAGAGGAGGCCACAGAGAGGAGGCCACAGAGAGGAGGCCACAGAGAGCAGGAGGCTACAGAGAGGAGGAGGCTACAGAGAGGAGGCCACAGAGAGGAGGAGGCCACAGAGAGGAGGCCACAGAGAGGAGGAGGCCACAGAGAGGAGGAGGCCACAGAGAGGAGGCCACAGAGAGGAGGCCACAGAGAGGAGGAGGCCACAGAGAGGAGGAGGCCACAGAGAGGAGGCCACAGAGAGGAGGCCACAGAGAGGAGGCCACAGAGAGGAGGCCACAGAGAGGAGGCCACAGAGAGGAGGAGGCCACAGAGGAGGCCACAGAGAGGAGGCCACAGAGAGGAGGCCACAGAGAGGAGGCCACAGAGAGGAGGCCACAGAGAGGAGGCCACAGAGAGGAGGCCACAGAGAGGGGGCCACAGAGAGGAGGCCACAGAGAGGAGGCCACAGAGAGGAGGCCACAGAGAGGAGGCTACAGAGAGGAGGCCACAGAGAGGAGCAGGCCACAGAGAGGAGGCCACAGAGAGGAGGCCACAGAGAGGAGGCCACAGAGAGGAGGTCACAGAGAGCAGGAGGCTACAGAGAGGAGGAGGCTACAGAGAGGAGGCCACAGAGAGGAGGCCACAGAGAGGAGGCCACAGAGAGGAGGCCACAGAGAGGAGGCCACAGAGGAGGCTACAGAGAGGAGGCCACAGAGAGGAGGAGGCCACAGAGAGGAGGAGGCTACAGAGAGGAGGCCACAGAGAGGAAGAGGCTACAGAGAGGAGGCCACAGAGAGGAGGCCACAGAGAGGAGGCCACAGAGAGGAGGTCACAGAGAGGAGGAGGCTACAGAGAGGAGGCCACAGAGAGGAGGAGGCTACAGAGAGGAGGCCACAGAGAGGAGGCCACAGAGAGGAGGCCACAGAGAGGAGGCCACAGAGAGGAGGCCACAGAGAGGAGGTCACAGAGAGCAGGAGGCTACAGAGAGGAGGAGGCTACAGAGAGGAGGCCACAGAGAGGAGGAGGCCACAGAGAGGAGGCCACAGAGAGGAGGCCACAGAGAGGAGGCCACAGAGAGGAGGCCACAGAGGAGGCTACAGAGAGGAGGCCACAGAGAGGAGGAGGCTACAGAGAGGAGGAGGCCACAGAGAGGAGGCCACAGAGAGGAGGCCACAGAGGAGGCTACAGAGAGGAGGCCACAGAGAGGAGGAGGCTACAGAGAGGAGGAGGCTACAGAGAGGAGGCCACAGAGAGGAGGAGGCCACAGAGAGGAGGCCACAGAGAGGAGGCCACAGAGAGGAGGCCACAGAGAGGAGGCCACAGAGGAGGCTACAGAGAGGAGGCCACAGAGAGGAGGAGGCCACAGAGAGGAGGAGGCTACAGAGAGGAGGCCACAGAGAGGAGGAGGCTACAGAGAGGAGGCCACAGAGAGGAGGCCACAGAGAGGAGGCCACAGAGAGGAGGCTACAGAGAGGAGGCCACAGAGAGGAGGCTACAGAGAGGAGGCCACAGAGAGGAGGCCACAGAGAGGAGGCCACAGAGAGGAGGCCACAGAGAGGAGGCTACAGAGAGGAGGCCACAGAGAGGAGGCCACAGAGAGGAGGCCACAGAAAGGAGGCCACAGAGAGGAGGTTACAGAGAGGAGGAGGCTACAGAGAGGAGGTTACAGAGAGGAGGAGGCTACAGAGAGGAGGCCACAGAGAGGAGGTCACAGAGAGGAGGAGGCTACAGAGAGGAGGCCACAGAGAGGAGGCCACAGAGAGGAGGTTACAGAGAGGAGGCCACAGAGAGGAGGTTACAGAGAGGAGGCCACAGAGAGGAGGCCACAGAGAGGAGGTTACAGAGAGGAGGCCACAGAGAGGAGGAGGCCACAGAGAGGAGGAGGCCACAGAGAGGAGGAGGCCACAGAGAGGAGGCCACAGAGAGGAGGCCACAGAGAGGAGGAGGCCACAGAGAGGAGGAGGCCACAGAGAGGAGGAGGCCACAGAGAGGAGGCCACAGAGAGGAGGCCACAGAGAGGAGGAGGCTACAGAGAGGAGGCCACAGAGAGGAGGAGGTCACAGAGAGGAGGCCACAGAGAGGAGGAGGCCACAGAGAGGAGGAGGTCACAGAGAGGAGGCCACAGAGAGGAGGAGGTCACAGAGAGGAGGCCACAGAGAGGAGGAGGCCACAGAGAGGAGGCCACAGAGAGGAGGTTACAGAGAGGAGGCCACAGAGAGGAGGTTACAGAGAGGAGGCCACAGAGAGGAGGCCACAGAGAGGAGGTTACAGAGAGGAGGCCACAGAGAGGAGGAGGCCACAGAGAGGAGGAGGCCACAGAGAGGAGGCCACAGAGAGGAGGCCACAGAGAGGAGGAGGCCACAGAGAGGAGGAGGCCACAGAGAGGAGGAGGCCACAGAGAGGAGGAGGCCACAGAGAGGAGGCCACAGAGAGGAGGCCACAGAGAGGAGGCCACAGAGAGGAGGAGGCCACAGAGAGGAGGCCACAGAGAGGAGGAGGCCACAGAGAGGAGGCCACAGAGAGGAGGCCACAGAGAGGAGGCCACAGAGAGGAGGCCACAGAGAGGAGGAGGCTACAGAGAGGAGGCCACAGAGAGGAGGAGGTCACAGAGAGGAGGCCACAGAGAGGAGGCCACAGAGAGGAGGAGGTCACAGAGAGGAGGCCACAGAGAGGAGGAGGCCACAGAGAGGAGGAGGTCACAGAGAGGAGGAGGTCACAGAGAGGAGGCCACAGAGAGGAGGCCACAGAGAGGAGGAGGCCACAGAGAGGAGGCCACAGAGAGGAGGTGGTACCTGGTTCTCCACGGGCAGGACACAGTCGGCGTGCTCGCTCAGCTCCCTCGTGGCCAGGACGCTGTTGTACGGAGACGTGACGACGTCGTCCTCCTCCGAGGGATACACAGACGTGACGATCCGACACACTTCCGGAAACTCGTCCTCCAGAAGACTCAGGACCCTGGTGCCGAGGCCGGAGCCAGTGCCTGCAATTGGAGTCATGGATTTATTTATTTAACCTTTATTTAACCAGGAATAATCCCATTGAGATTAAGAACAAAAGGCAGCAAAGTTACACAATGACATTAAAGAAACACAGATATACAGACTACACACATCAAACTCAATTCAAAGTATTTCTGTACACCACCAACTCACAACAGTAGTTTTCTCAGAGGACTTTAAAAAGTTGTTGATTCACCAAAACAGATCAGAGAATCAAACGGTTCAAAATCACACTAACATATGAAAGGACTACGTTTTTTTCTATAGGCAAATAAATATATTACTGTAAATACATACAGCTTCTTATCTCTGTGAATGTGGGAAGAATAAAGGTTCTATAATCTTATCTGCTCTAAAATGCCACTGTGCATGAAGCCTAAAGTGGCTTAATACATACACAAATACATATTAATAATTTACTAATTGAAACACATTGAAATGAAGACGTATTTCTCAATGTAGTAAAACTGGACATGACCTCCTCCCATGGAGTGGATGAGGAAGAAGCACTGCAGACAGTCACAGTGCTCCGCCGCCTTCCGGAGCGTGTCCACGATCTGTTCTCTGTACGCACCGCCGTAAGTGAAGTATCCCGCTGCCCTGAAGGGAACAGCTCACGTTGGTTTGATCGTCAGAAAGGATCGACCTCCTGATCACACTCACCAGTTGTTGCCAGATCCAGACACGTCGGTGAGAAGCTGTGTGCTGTCAAACACATCCCTGAGCGGCCCCTGGAGAATCTGATTGACCACGCCCTCCTCCATATCCACCAGCACGGCCTGAACACACGCCAATAACACACTTATTTATTATTTGGACAATGGGAACATTTAGTGACCTTCACAAATGTCATAAATGCCTCTTTAACGCTGTGAAAACAACAGGACAAAGATGCAATCAAAATACAGTTCCTCTCTCTGGTACAAAAATGAAAATGTAAAATTAGTTTTGTTTGTGTGTCCTACTTAAAAAGGAGGTGGGAAAACTACTAGGGATACAGGACACATGGGAGACCCTTGGAACAGCCTTGCCCCAGGTAAACAACCACTTTTATATGAATCCTTTAAGAACCAACACGTACAGAATGATTGGAGACTAACCCTGGCCTTCAGCTGATGGATTCTTCCACCGACACCGACACTTCCTCCACAGCTTTGCCTGAAAACATGCCACGACAGAAAGTCAAAATCTACTAAAGACAAATGTGATACAACTACAAACCACTCACCGAGAATCCACATTTCTGAAAAAACTGCTTATAGCTTCATCATAAAGTCCTTTCTGAAAAAACACAAATTTACAGTAATAGCAATTGTTCCATATCCATAGAAATCATTTATTTATTATAGATATGCAGACTTTAGATTGAGCAATGTTATGTAATGTAATGCTATGTTTGCTAACTGATCATGTACTAAAGTACATCAAGAAAAATATGAGATTTACTTTGTTGACGTGGGCGTGTTCTCTCAGCGCCAGATCCCAAAACCTGCATCCGATTTGGTTTCCACACTGCCCCACTGCAACACACGACACTAGTACAGCCAAAGTACCACAGAACAGAGATATATACTGTCTATGTAACTACAGAGTACAGACAGTAAATACTTCAGTATCTGCAGCACGGACACTTTCCATCAGGTCAGAAATATAGAGATCATACTGGACTCCACATCTTCAGCTTTTTACCATCTGAAAACCATCTCCAGGATCAAAAATATAGTTTCTAGAGCAATTCTTATCCATATTATTGTAATACAGCTGTAGTATAAAACACTGCAGCTCGAGTCCTGACAAGAACCAGGAAGTACCATCACATTAGTCCTGGTCTGAGGTCTCTGTTCTGTGGCTCAGAGAATAGACTTTACAATAGTTCTGCTTGTTTCTCCATGGCCTCAAAGTACCAACTCTGAGGAGCACAGGGACTGGCCTCCTGCTGGGACTCTGAGGAGCACAGGGACTGGCCTCCTACTGGGACTCTGAGGAGCACAGGGACTGGCCTCCTACTGGGACTCTGAGGAGCACAGGGACTGGACTCCTACTGGGACTCTGAGGAGCACAGGGACTGGCCTCCTACTGGGACTCTGAGGAGCACAGGGACTGGCCTCCTACTGGGACTCTGAGGAGCACAGGGACTGGTCTCCTGCTGGGACTCTGAGGAGCACAGGGACTGGTCTCCTGCTGGGACTCTGAGGAGCACAGGGACTGTTTAAATCCAGGTTAAAAACTGTTCAGTTTATTTGAGCTAAAACTGAAGGATTTTATCTTCACTATTTTAATGCACTGTAATTATTTGTGATTTTAACACGTATGATTATAATGTTTCTATATTTAAAAATGTTGTTGTCTGAACTTTTCTGAACAAAAACACTTCTTACAGTCTATGGTCTTGCTTCACTAAAGTTTATTTATATCACACATTTCATACACATAACAAGAAACAATCACACAAAACTCATCACAGTGCATTGAAAAGAAAGAAGGTAAATGTTTTTAACCTGTTTTTGAACATTTTCAGAGAACAAGCCTGTGTCACATTTTCAGGAAGACGGCCACAAAACTCACCTTGAACAACGATGGACTGCGTCATGTCCTGGGGCTGAGAGCGGCTGTCCTGACTCTGTGGTCCTGACTCTGTGGTCCTGACTCTGTGGTCCTGACTCTGTGGTCCTGACTCTGTGGTCCTGACTCTAGGGTCCTGACTCTAGGGTCCTGACTCTATGGTCCTGACTCTGTGGTCCTGACTCTAGGGTCCTGACTCTAGGGTCCTGACTCTGTGGTCCTGACTCTGTGGTCCTGACTCTGTGGTCCTGACTCTGTGGTCCTGACTCTAGGGTCCTGACTCTAGGGTCCTGACTCTATGGTCCTGACTCTGTGGTCCTGACTCTGTGGTCCTGACTCTGTGGTCCTGACTCTGTGGTCCTGACTCTGTGGTCCTGACTCTGTGGTCCTGACTCTGTGGTCCTGACTCTGTGGTCCTGACTCTGCGGTCCTGACTCTGCGGTCCTGACTCTAGGGTCCTGACTCTATGGTCCTGACTCTGTGGTCCTGACTCTAGGGTCCTGACTCTATGATAGATCCATGCTCTGTGGTCCTGACTCTATGATAGATCCATGCTCTGTGGTCCTGACTCTATGATAGATCCATGCTCTGTGGTCCTGACTCTATGATAGATCCATGCTCTGTGGTGGTAACAGACTTCCCGCCTGTAGTAGAACCATACAGTAGAGCGGCTTCTTCTGGTGGTCTGCGGCAGGTCGTGCGTCAGTCCAGCTCAATACTGCCCTCTACAGTCAACTCTTATGTTCATGATTAATTATTAGACAGAAACGTGATTAAGGGACACTTTGACAGGAGTATTCATTTCATTTAGATTGATTGAAAACGTAAGTGAGAGGTTGAACTACAGTTCCCATGATGCACCGCTGCATGAGCGCGAGCAGCGCAGGTAAACAGCAGAGAAAATACAGCGGCAGTAGACCATGGATCTATAATAATAGACAGAGTGAAGATCATCATTTGTTCACTTTTTATTGTTACTTACATATATTCTGTAATTAGCAAATGTTCGGGCAAAAACACAAAGATATGATCGTGTTTGAGTTTGTCTTAATACTTATGAACCGCAGTAAATACAAATATTAAAGATGTGCCAAAGACTATGATAGAAAGAAACAAGTTAAAGTCATTTGAATACTTTATTTATCACTTTGTAAACATGTGGTTCTCAGCTTTAGTCCAAATTAGAATCTGTGAGTGATGGCTCCATCTAGTGGCTACACTGTGTAGTTGCTCGTTAGCCCAAAAAGTCACCTACTTTTTAGTAGTTCAGCAAAAATAGTTCAGTTTAACTGAAGTAAATCTAATACATTTTCATTCTGGGTTAACTCACCAAAAGTAAAAAAGAGGTTTATTGAATAAACAGTAAAACATGAGTCTTTAGATTTGGTCACAGATGTTGCAGTAGTGCAGGTGGGACTACTGTGCGGGACACCCCCTGGGGCTCACTGCTCCTTTGACCAAAGCCACTTTACTGAAGCTCACAGCGCGTCCATCAGAGCTCAGGCCCCTCACACAGCCCTCATACGGCTGCACGGGGCCAATGCTGTTGGGCAGCAGCAGCTCTGAGTCTGCAGCAGAGATCAGTGTTAGATCAGAGTTAGACAATCTCAGGGACGTGTGTTTTACTGCAGTCTCACCTGGAGCAGCCCCCATCCACACAGGACCACTGCGGTCTGTCCTGGGACCCTGAGGTCCCACCACATGATTCACCTCCAGGTCCACGGCGAGCTGGACCACATTAGCGTTCCGGATTACTGTGAGAACCAGATGTCAGATTTTAAATACGTGATCTTTGTGCTTTGATCCAATCTAAAGAGGTCAATGATATAATAAGGGCACACAGCACAAATGGAAATATAATACTTCAGTGTATTTATCTAATCACAGTTTTTTGACTTTATTTTACTCATGCAAAATATAAAGATCAATATCTTAATAACATAGTAACACAAACTTCACACTGAGGGAATAAACCACATGTAACAGTGAGAAATGAAACTCACCTGTGATTCTGTGCCACGTTCCTGAACATAAAGGATTCTTTGGCACAACTTTGGTGAAAAACTCATTGGTCCCATCATTTACAATAACAACCACCTGGAAGTACATGGTTTATGAAAGTAGATTAATAGCCCTAATTCATAAATATAGATATGCCCTACATAACATATTGTGTTGAGTGATTGGGCAACACTTATAAAACAAATACTAAACCCATTTTCATCTTGCACAAAAGGCAATAACCGCGATCACATTATCAGCCTGTACAACGAGTCGACAAATGCACTTTTTTACAAATCTCCAAACATCGAGATTCTATGATTTAGTCAAACTGTACACATTGATATGAACGTTTAAAATGACCTCCTGTCAAAGTCATAATGTGGTCATTAAAGTCATGATGAGGCGAGAGGAGCAAAAAATGGAGAACTAGTGTTGTTTATCTCTGGAATGGATAAACGGATGAACTTAAATCATGTCATTCACTTTTCCAACTAAAAGACAAGTTAAAAGATAAAACTATAAATGTGGCCAGTTACATGAACTCAGAATGTTGATGTTTATTCAGTTGCTGTTGTTTACTTTCACTTTCACTAATGACACTTAATGATATATCGCTTCCTGTCTGAGAATCTCTGTGCTGCTCAAACTAATTGCCACAGGTGGGATTAATGAAGTGGTCTGAATGTGAATCTGAAAAAGGAAAGGAAAAATAAGCATAAACCTCAACCTACACCGTTTTTGGCCTTTATTTAAAGTTAAGGTACGTAAAGTTATAGCTCCATTTGTTCATAAATGTATAAGTGACAGAAATATACTTCTGTCATTCATTCATGCAATGTTAAAGCAGCAATATGCAATTTTAATGTCAAGACATCATTAGAGGGCCAAAATCTGTCTGTTGTTGACTAAATTCTAATCTATTCGTCTGCATATCTGGCAACCTGAGTCAGGGAGAGGCTGCAGTACCACTTTTCACCAGATTTGTACATACTGCTCCTTTAATGTAAAGCACAACTTACCGCTCCTTGGTGCAGCAATAGGGAGCAGTAGCCTTCTTCTATGCGCGTATGAAGCAGCAGCCCAGAGGCCACGGCGGGACGTATTTCCATTTGGATCTCAAACTTCGGTCCCAACTGGAAGGAGTCGTCTGTGGAGCAGCAGCAGATCCTCAAAGAACTGATGTGATTCAAAGTGTGGCTAAGATCAATGCTGCGGATGCCGTGTGAAGTGGAGCGAGACATTTTAAGATTACAGATTTGAGTTGCATCTTTACCGAAGGCAACGAGTCCTCCTCCCGCTGAAAAGAACAGGCCGTCCTCCAAAGGCCCAGAGACGCAGGGCACGACACCAAAGCTGTCTGGGGCCGGGAGCCTCTCTCTGTTCAGCTGCAGGTCCCTGAGACAGCCCTGGAAGCTGTGTCGGGAACTTGTCTGCACAGAACACAACTCATCAGCTTGATCCTCACAAAACATCCAATTTTATAACTTGAACATTCCTCTGGGACTGTGTGAGTGATATTAGCCAGACAAACAAAACGGCTAAATCTGCAGAATGGAACATTTTAACATGTGGACTCAATTACTATTGTTACTAATCAATCCATCTCTGTATTTACAGTGCCTTGCGAAAGTATTCGGCCCCCTTGAACCTTTCAACATTTCGCCACATTTCAGTCTTCAAACATAAAGATATAAAATTTAAATTTTTTGTCATGAATCAACAAGTGGGACACAATCGTGAATTGGAACGAAATTTATTGGATAATTTAAACTTTTTTAACAAATAAAAAACTGAAAAGTGGGGCGTGCAATATTATTTTTACTTTACTTTCAGTGAGTGGACAATGATCCAAAACATAAAGCCAAATCTACAATGGAATGGTTCACAAATAGACGTATCCAGGTGTTAGAATGGCCAAGTCAAAGTCCAGACCTGAATCCAATCCAGAATCTGTGGAAAGAGCTGAAGACTGCTGTTCACAAACGCTCTCCATCCAACCTCACTGAGCTCGAGCTGTTTTGCAAGGAAGAATGGGAAAGAATTCCAGTCTCTCGATGTGAAAAGCTGATAGAGACAAACCCCAAGCGACTTGTTGCTGTAATTGCAGCAAAAGGTGGCGCTACAAAGTATTAGCGCAAGGGGGCCGAATAATATTGCACGCCCCACTTTTCAGTTATTTGTTAAAAAAGTTTAAATTATCCAATCAATTTCGTTCCACTTCACGATTGTGCCCCACTTGTTGTTGAATCTTGACAACAATTGTAATTTTTATATCTTTATGTTTGAAGCCTGAAATGTGGCGAAATGTTGAAAGGTTCAAGGGGGCCGAATACTTTCGCAAGGCACTGTAGATAAATACAGAGATGGATTGATTAGTAACAATAGTAATTGAGTCCACATGTTAAAATGTTCCATTCCTCAGATTTAGCCGTTTTAGCCGTCCATCCATTTTCTTCCGCTTTATCCGTTGCCGGGTCGCGGGGGCAGCAGTCTAAGCAGAGACGCCCAGACTTCCCTATCCACACACACTTCCTCCAGCTCGTCCGGGGGGACCCCAAGGCGTTCCCAGGCCAGCTGAGAGACATAGTCTCTCCAGCGTGTCCTGGGTCTTCCGCGGGGCCTCCTCCCGGTGGGGCGTGCCCGGAACACCTCCCCAGGGAGGCGTCCAGGAGGCATCCGGAACAGATGCCCGAGCCACCTCAACTGGTTCCTCTCGACGTGGAGAAGCAGCGGTTCTACTCCGAGCTCCTCCCGTGTGACTGAGCTCCTCACCCTATCTCTAAGGGAGCGCCCAGCCACTCTGCGGAGGAAGCTCATTTTGACCGCTTGTATCCGCGATCTCGTTCTTTCGGTCATTACCCAAAGCTCATGACCATAGGTGAGGGAGGGAACAAAGATTGACCGGTAAATCGAGAGCTTTGCCTTTCGGCTCAGCTCCCTCTTTACCACAACGGTCCGATACAGCGACCGCATAACTGCGCACGCTGCACCGATCCGCCTGTCAATCTCACGCTCCATTCTTCCCTCACTCGTGAACAAGACCCCGAGATACTTGAACTCCTCCACTTGAGGAAGGACCTCTCCACCCACCTGCAGAGGGCAAGGCACCTTTTTCCGGTCGAGCACCATGGCCTCGGATTTGGAGGTGCTGATTCTCATCCCAGCCGCTTCGCACTCGGCTGCAAACCGTCCCAGTGCATGCTGCAGGTCCTGGTTCGTTGGAGCCAACAGGACAACATCGTCCGCAAACAGCAGAGATGAAATCCTGTGGTCTCCGAATCGGACCCCCTCCGACCCCTGGCTGCGCCAAGATATTCTGTCCATAAATACAGTGAACAGAACCGGTGACAAAGGGCAGCCCTGTCGGAGGCCAACATTCACCGGGAACAGGTCTGACTTACTGCCGGCAATGCGAACACAGCTCTGGCTTCGGTCATACAGGGATCGGATGGCCCTCAGCAGAGGACCTCCGACCCCGTACTCCCGGAGAACCCCCCAAAGGACACCCCGGGGAACACAGTCGAACGCCTTCTCCAAATCCACAAAGCACATGTGGACAGGTTGGGCGAACTCCCATGAACCCTCGAGTATCCGATGGAGAGTATAGGAGCTGGTCCAGTGTTCCGCGACCGGGACGAAAACCACACTGCTCCTCCTGGATCCGAGATTCGACCATCGGCCGTAACCTCCTCTCCAGTACCTTGGAGTAGACCTTACCGGGGAGGCTGAGGAGTGTGATCCCACGATAATTGGAACACACCCTCCGGTCCCCCTTCTTGTAGAGAGGGACCACCACCCCGGTCTGCCACTCCATTGGCACTGCCCCCGATCGCCACGCGATGTTGCAGAGACGTGTCAGCCAAGACAGTCCTACAACATCCAGAGACTTTAGATAATCAGGGCGGATCTCATCCACACCCGGAGCCTTGCCACCATGGAGGCTACCAACCACCTTGGTGACCTCAGCCAGGGAGATGGATGTACCCGCCCCAACATCCTCAGCCTCTGCCTCTGTAACAGAGGACGTGACGGGGGGATTGAGGAGAACCTCAAAGTATTCCTTCCACCGCCCGACAATATCCCCAGTCGAGGTCAGCAGCTCTCCACCCGCACCGTTAACTGTATAAATCTATCTATTTATATAAATCTGTATAAATCTGTATAAATCTATAAAAACTGTATAAATCTATCTATTTATCAATGTATGCACAGTATGTACAGTATGTCTCTATCTTTCTCTCTATCTCATATTTTCTGCCCTTCTACTTCCCCAATCCATTGTGAAGAGAAGCTCCTACCGGCACATTTCTATGAGCTTTCCCAGGAGGCACTCCTCCAACGTAGAGCGGTCCGTGAAACTGCAGTGAACCATTTGTGTTTATGTTCTTCTGCAGTGAGACTGCGTCAATGGTCAGACGTTCCAGGTCTCCATCACCCGTTAGAACCACCTAAAGAGAAAAGGGTCAAAAGTAATTCATAGGAGCACTGGGTGTGACACCAGCTAAACCTTCTGAGCCCTCAGGGACTGAGCCTTTGCTGCAGCTGCCCCCACTCTCTGGACCTCACAACACAATATGAACTCTTTAAAACTTCAAATCACTGCTCTAATTCTACCTGTTCAAAACTGCCTTCATTATTTATTTATTTTGTTATTAGTTATTCTCTTTTTCTTTCAGTAAAGCGTCTTTGAGTGTCAATAAATATATATGTATTATATATATGATAGGAATCAGACTCATGCAAATTGGGATCTTTGTACGACAAAGCCTCCTGGCTGGTTTATTCACAAAATGGTCGTTAATTTTCAGGCAGAACAAAAGACACAGATACATTATATATGGAAATCTACGTCATCATAGAAAAGGCCAAACCTTCGGCACAAATAGCCTAAACAACGAAAGTCTCTGTGGTCCTTGAGACCTCCACAAGGCCAGGTTATTAATACTATTTTGTCTTGCATTTGTCCACCTGTGCAGTACATAGGTCACTGTTTACCACATATACATGTATATGTATTATTACTATTATCATTATGGAAACACCAGATGGACTTACACTGTGCCACCTCCCGTCATTGTACTTGTCCTGGCTGCGGATCGTCACTGGCTCCTCTCCAGCGCTGAAGGTAAGCTGCAGTCTCCCTTGAGCCAAATATAGAGCCATGAAGGAGCTCTCTTCCTTGTCACACATGTACATCATCAAACCAGAGGCGGAAACCGTCTTTACCGACAGAGACAGGTGCCATCTATGTGTACAAAGAAACTGCATTCATCACACTTCAAAAGACTTGGATAATGTTGGTTTTCCTTGGAAGTTATAAGTTACAAGGAACTGGCAACAGACACAAATAATGTACCGGTGGGAAAAGGCATGTCGTGGCAATGGATACTCATGCCTGCTGTGCCTGAAGCCCCCATGGTGGAAGGTATTCTGTGGGGCTATGGAGCTGATGGGTTCAGAGCAAGAACTATCTGCATCTGCGTTAGGATCATCGCTGTTGTGCTCCTCTGGGACAAGCACCTATCACACAGAGAAGTCAAGAAGCCATCGTGGTTACAACATTCAAACCAATCATTCAGTAGATAACGAACGTACTTTCTTTGAGTGTTCTCCTCTCGTTTTCCTGGTTTCTTTGGACTGTAGAGCGGATGGAGGACGCCTGACCGGACACTCCTGCAGAGAGACCTTCACCTTCTCTGGGTACCTCTGAAAATCTTCTGGCTCAATGTCTCGCTCTTGTCTGCGAACATGTCGTCACACACACACACACACAGATGATCACCGCAACAGCCTTCAGGAAGTACACATGGGTCGGTTACCTGCTGATGTAGGCGTAACTGATGCAGCCAGTGAAGTTCTTCTGGCTGCTGTGAGGGGAGCCTCCAAAGTAAAAGGTCTTTAGTGTAGAGTCTGAAGTTGCAGACGCAGAGGCAGGACGCTTCTTCTCTTGTTTATCTTTGTCATCGACCATCAGTGTATACCTAACAGACAACTAAGTAAGTAATGTTTATTTATATAGCGCATTTTACAGACCAAGGTCACCCAAAGCGCTTTACAATGTTCGGAGTTCAGATATTGTTCCAATCATTTCACACACAGTGATGACAGAAGCGAGTCGCCGAACACACTGGACCATCAACTCCAATCAACACCATCCATTCACTCTCTCATTTACATTCAGACCTATTGTGCATGTTTTTAGAGGTAGGGCAAACCGGAGCACCCTGCAAACACAGGCAGAACATGCAAACTCCACTCAGAAACGCCCTATTCTGATCAGGATTTGAACCCAGAACCTTCTTGCTGAGAAGCGAGATTGCTGTCCACTCAGCCACCGTGCTGCCCAAAGTTATATCATGGTATTGCAATAGCATTGAACCTAAATCCAGACTGGAATAATGAAAATACTTGCTTTTGATTGCTAATTGATGCAACTAAGAAATGTGTCCTTCCATCGCCGTACTGCTTCTTGTGAGACTTGACCTTGGTGCCTCTGTTATTAAGCACCACACCTCCGTTCTCCAAAGTAATACTGAACTCATCCGCCTGGGAAGACACAAGAATAGAGTAAAGTGAACGATGTCAGAGAGTAACAGTGTCCTGGTTCTCTGGATACTGACCCCATCACGGTGGTAGAAGAGCAGGCCACCGGGCTGCACTGTCCGGAAGTTCAACCCTCCTTCAAAACTATCAAATGGACTGGTCTTTGCTGTGGATCCCAAGTAGCTTTCACCGTTAAAGTAGGCTTTTCGTGACATCTGTTAGTTAGAGAAGAAAATCATTGATGGGTTCATATTCCACGACATATCACAAAGGTTTAAATCACGACAATCAACAACATTTATGGACTTTTTCAACATTTATAGACATTGGTCATCTGCCCCTTATGGACCAAGGGCTCTATGGGTTTTTGATCAGTCCATTGCTTGTGTTTGAACTGTTTAATTCTCTGATCTGTGATGGTGAATTCAATGGTTTGATCCGAGATGATACTACTGTTGTGAATCAGGGATGTACAAAATCCTCAGTGAGACTCAGGATGAACTTACAAAGGACTCCTCAGGACAGACTTACAAAGGACTCCTCAGGACAGACTTACAAAGGACTCCTCAGGACAGACTTACAAAGGACTCCTCAGGACAGACTTACAAAGGACTCCTCAGGACAGACTTACAAAGGACTCCTCAGGACAGACTTACAAAGGACTCCTCAGGACAGACTTACAAAGGACTCCTCAGGACAGACTTACAAAGGACTCCTCAGGACACCCGCTGCTGATGCCAATAGTCCCTGGCTCCTCCAAGAGATTGAAATCCTTCTTTTGGAACTGGAATCCCTTCACGCAGCCTTTGAGTCCCACTATTGTCGCCAGCTCAGGCCTGTATAGACATATTCATCATCTTATGCTTATACATCGAGCTTTTGCATTTTTGCTCCTGTCGTGGCAACCTCTCACCTTGCTTTGAGAATGTTGGATGGAACACCTCCGATATAAACATTGGAGAAAGGTAACGTGGTTTTGGGATTTTCAATCGACTTAACGTGGCCTTTATCTACAAGAAGAATAACCTTCTTTGACTGATGGTATATCACAGACACCTGAAACAGAAACAGATGAATTACTACATGCTTTTTTGATTAAAACTTTGAGAATACTGTTCAAATCTTTACCTCGTGATATTTTGCGTCATTTATTTGCAACACAGGGAGTTTTTCTTCAAAACTTTTCGGTCCTCCAGTGAAGCCAAAATCATACATTAGACGCAAGTAGCCATTTTTCAATTCCAGAAGGAAAAAATTAAGCTGAGAAGATTTGTAGTTACTAAACAATCATTCATAATTGCATAAATACATACATAGGTTTTTGTTGTTGTCGAAAAGTTCTTACCCCATTGACCATGAGGAGCAGCACCCCATCGTTCGCAACAGTCCTCACAGAAATATCAAATCTGGTAACGACTCCGAACTTTCCTCTCCTCTCGATGTTGTTAATGAGAGCGTAACCCGTGCCATCAAACAGATAACTGGCGACCCGACTCTGAGAGAAGGCCAGTTTATATCTGAAAAGAAGTATACCGTGAGAGGCAGTTATGTGCATATGTCATAATAAAGAAGTTGGGCCTGAACCAGAACTTACCTGGGACAAGGTGCCGAGGTGACCACATCCATCTGGTGAGTCTCCTTAAAGTTATATAGACTAATGACGTCATTGTTTATGGATTCCAACTCAATGCATCCAACAAATGGAGCCAGGCTCAGAGGTGGAGGCAGCTGGGGGGGCAGAACGTGGAAACACCTTGTCAATGGTAAATGCTAATTTAAAAATACAGAGAAATCGGTTGTAAAAGTACAAAATAGAGATTAACTATTTACAAAGTTCTAATAGGAAATGTAAAGGTGTTTTCTCTCAAATTGGTCTGAACTGAGATTGTTTTGAATATTTCTGTTGATGTAAAACTAGGGATATTTTGACCAACACCAAAATAGTGGTGCTTGAAAAGTTGAAAAACCAAATTATACACACTGTAACTTTTCTTTTGGGTCTTTCTGAAGCTTTTCTCACCTTGACATCTGCCGGGACCCCGCCCACATAGAAAACAATGTTGTCTGGATCAATATCGAAGAGAGAGTCTGTCCCTGGAGCTTGGCCTTTCTGGATGAACTTCTGCTCGTCTGAAGAGCTCTGACTGGGGATGGTCAGGAACACTTTCCCGTGTCGTCCGAGTCTGTACGAAGCAGTCATGACAGAATTCTATCAGAGAGACAGTGAACTCTATCCCACCTCTGTCCTCAGTTCCAAGACCACACTGCAGCCCAGGTCTAGCTCCAGTCTGTACTTTTCTCCCACTGGTTTTAGAGTTTTTCCTTGTTGATGCAGAAAGGTCTAAGGACTGTGGTGTTGATCCAAGACACTCCACATTCAATAACATTTATGGACAGTGGTCTCTGACTCTATGTGATGTTTCTCATTTCATTTCCTGTGTTTGAACTGTTTAATTCTAAAGTAAGATCTGTTTGCAAATTGACCAAACTTTATAAAGTAAAGATTAATACTGTTGTGATTCAGGGATATATCAAAAAAACAAAATATGGAATTGAATTGCTGTTTTGCCAGACTTGATTGCCAGACAGATTTCAGGCTCTCTTGAGAACTCTGTATCTGAGATTAGTTTGTTGCAGCAATAACTCAGAGAACTCTTTAGAGATGGAGCTGGTGAACCGGGTCTTGTGCTGCTGGTCCCAGTCACTTTTCATGTGTTCAATATTCTTTTTGTGTCTGAACTGTTGATTCTCTGATTTGTGTTGGTGATTTCAATGGTTTTGTTAAGTCTCTGAGATGATACTGTTGTTCTGTCATTTGTGAGCTTGTCTGTATTTTTGTTATTATCCTTTGGTGTCCGTCTGTGTTTCTTGTTCTAGTGTGGACCTTGAGTCTGAATGAAGAAATAATGATAATGATGACGATTGCCCACCTTTCCACTTTGACGTAGTTGAAGACCGCGGGCCACTGGCTGACAGGTTTTGAGCCTAATGGGATCTCCACGTCTTCACCACCGAGATTGTAAACGTACACCAGGTTGTCGTTCTTTATGGCGAGGCCCATGTAGTCTTTCTTTCCCTGTGAGAAAGAGAAATGATACAGAAGTTTCACTGAGAACCACACCAAACAGAGAGAAATCTGTTTATGGAACTGTAATCTAGATTCACATTCCGGTCCCCGAGGTAGAGTATGAAGCGGTCTTCTATGGGGTCTTTGTCGGGGTCCACTCTGATGAAGAGGCTGATGGAGGTGACCGTTTTGAGGTCTTCGAGATTGGTGTGTGGATGGACCTCTACTGCGGACTGCCCGTTGAACTTCATGGAGACTCGAACCTGTAGACCACAACGTGAAATACCAAATTGGATGATGGCTGTAGATCAGGGGGGTCAAACTGAGGCGGTGTAGCTGCAGGTTTTCACTCCAACCAAGCAGGAGCACACCAGACTCCACCCATTTAGAAGTACATTTATTTCTTCAGTCATCATAAAGAGCTTTAGGTCACATTTATTATGTTTTAGGGTGTATTCAGACCTGAAAAGTCCTTTGCTCCGCTTGCTTGATCCGAATCAAAAGCAGACCAAACTTTTTTCTTTTGCTCCGGTTCGTATTCAGACTGTCCTTTTTGCAAGTGAACTTTTTTATATAAACATATTGACACGTGTGACGATCGGCTCCTATTGGACAGAGAGAGCTCACGGAGGATAGACGCGGAACCGGCAGAAAACATTGAGATCGTATGTGCAGCATGTCTGCTCTGTCTATGTTTGCTCTTTTTAGAGCAAAACCACCTTCAACATCAACAGCAGCTCATATGACACAGGCCAAACACGTTGTTTTAAATATTGGAACAGCGTCAGAGAATGCGTGAGGAGAAAGCTGAAGGAGACTGTCTGTGCGCTCCGTGTCCTGTCCCACACATGGATCTATTATAATAACCCTGTTCCACAACTTACTGACAGCAGCATTGTGGATAAACCATGGATCTATAATAACCACGGGACAAACAGACGCTGAGGATCAGGTAGGAACCAAAGAACACAATTCACTACATGATGCGGGATATTTATTTTTGAGACGTGAGTCAAACAGTGTCAGGTTTTTAATAATGCAAAGTATTTGAAGATGCTGCCATTAACATCCCTGTAAACTGTGAACAGTTGTAACCCCATAAGCCTGTTGCACAGCGTCTCCTCACTGCTCCAGGTCTGCACACGGCTCAGTGTTGTTGTGTAGCGTTAGCAGCATAGTTAGCAGCATAGTTAGCCGCTGCGTGGCTAATTCCTCAGTTTCTGTGTGCGGTGGCTTGTTAAGCCCAAAAAATGCGCACGTATCTTGGAGTTGTGTCGGATCGACACCGGATGTATTCAGACCTGATTCGGTTTGGACCAGAATTCGTTTGGAAGCGGACCGAGACCACCTAAAAAAGTGGGTCTCGGTTCGGTTCTTTGGTCCGGACCTGGATTAGTTTGTGTGTATTCAGACCTGCATAAAAGCTTCGGATCAGAGTTCCAAACGAATCCTGGTCCGTTTAAAGTGGAGCAAATGTGCAGGTCTGAATACACCCTTATTGTTTTAAACTGGAACTGGTCTTTTTCATAGCTTTTTTTACATAACGTTTTACTCATACTATTTTTTCTCAAAATATAAAGCTGCAAACCTGTATTTTAAATGTGTTACTTTTATCTCTTTGGAAACTATACAAATAAAGTGGATTGGATTATATATTTTACAATAAGTGTATATTTGAGTGGAAAAAACATTGGATCAAGTGAGTCCAGTCTAAACTTGAGGACATGAGGATATGGGCGGAGTCTGCTGTGCTCCTGCTTGGTTGGAATGAAAACCTGAGCCAGACCTGTCTAACAAACTGGTCTGACACCCCTGCTGTAGATGAGTGACTTAACAGATAACAAAAAAAACAGACCTTTTTGGCAACACTCCGGGCCTGAGCGATGAGTTCCCGGATCCTCAGGATGTTGGTGGTGACATTGTTCACGGGTCGTTTCTGTTCCACGACTCGAAGTTTGTCCAGAAGCTCAGGCACGAGAACGTTCAGATTCTCCACTGCCACAAAACACATTTGTTTCAGAGAGCATCACAGCGTCCCATAGATACAGTCTTATATGAGATCCACATGTAATAATAATGTTAATACTACATCGATCCACTCTCTATGGGCACTCAAAGACACTTTAGTTAACCCTTCAGGTGCCAAAGTTCCAAAATCCAGGACACTTTATAGAGAGGGACTAGACTCTCTACCTACATTTTGTATATATGTTCTTCTACGTGTTAAGTTATGGAAACTGAAACTAGAGAGTAGAATTCTCATAGATCACATCGATCGATCCGCCGCCATTGTTGTTTACGTTCTACTGTGTCCAAATGTACGTACTCTGGAGGCTGTTTCTTTATGTTTTCTCCTGAAACGCCGTCTCCATGGAAACGAAAGGTGGAACTGATACCCAACTCTACCGTTTTACTGTCGCAGCGTTTCTGTGTAAACACCACCTCCGTCTGGTAGTCTCCCTACTGCAGCCAATCAAAGCCGGCCCCTTTTACCCTCGGCCAATCATAGCGCTGCCAATCTATACCAATTAAGCAGCTGTTTGAAACCAGAAACTTCCTCACATCTAACCCTTTCTCAAGCCTGAGCAGAGAGGATTCATGGTTCGAACCAAGCTGGTCTTATAACCCCACCAGAACCTACGTTTTATACCACCCCCAGTACCTAGGTCTTATACCACCACCAGTACCTAGGTCTTATACCACCACCAGTACCTAGGTCTTATACCACCCCCAGTACCTAGGTCTTATACCACCCCCAGTACCTAGGTCTTATACCACCCCCAGTACCTAGGTCTTATACCACCAGTACCTAGGTCTTATACCACCAGTACCTAGGTCTTATACCACCAGTACCTAGGTCTTATGCCACCAGTACCTAGGTAATTCATTAAATGCGTCTGTGTCTGTGTAGTCTCTCCAGATTGAAATGCATTGTATGTTCTCCCCTTTGTCGTACCTGCTTCTCCTGCAGAGTCCACGGCACTTTCATAGTCCTCTGTAGAATAATGCTTCTTCTTCATGTTGTTGGCCCACTGTTCCACCTTGCTGCTGATGGGACTTATGGTCTGGAGGACTTCCTGGGAGCGACTCAGAGTCCCCTCAGCGACGTTCAGAGTGAAGTTCAGGCGCTGGGGTGTTCGGTCTGCTCAGAAACACACTTTTACCCAGCCGTTTACTTTTGTTGGCTCAAAGTGAACTCCATTGCATTTTCTCACCAGTGTGGATTTGACTAATATCCTCTTGTATGTCTTGTAGCTTCTTGCTGTTCTTGTCCATGGTGTCTCTGGTCTCCTTGATGTAGTTTAACTTGTCTACCACCTCTGTTTCCACCTCTGCGAAGACAAAATGTTACTTAAAAAATGCGTTGTACAACTTTTTATGTGATATAAGTGGATATTTTTGTGTATTTGACCTTGTAGCTGTAAGACTGGGCAGCTCGGTGCCTAAACAGTGTCTACAGTGCTCCAATTGGTTCATGGGTTTTAAGCTGCAGGAGTCCCAGAGCAGAGAAAACCGTCCGAACTATTGATCCTAGAGCGACTACTGCACCAAGCTGGTTCCCTCTCAGGTCATATATGCAAAAATATGAACTTTTTGGTCATTCAGTATAATAATGAGACTATTTACTTTGTCATGTACTGTTTTAAAATGTGTAATTATATTTCAAGTAAAAAATGTATTGTGAAACCTATCAACCTGCTCCATCCTTATGCTTCCACTAGAGGGAGTAGAATTTGTCTTATCTTTTTTCAAATTAGAAAATTATTATGTGATTCATTTCATCTGAGAAATTACCAAAATAAATGTAGGGCCAACACTTAAGTTTTAAAAACAGGAAAAGTTCTCTGAGTGTGACGTCATAGTGGTACAATGACATCATACTAGCACAGGGACTTTTAGACAGAAGGGGCGGAGTTATGTGTTTGTGGTATTAGCATGGATGGATCTAAAAACTCCAGATCTGTTAGTGATAAAGGAACCATACTATAACTTAATACTATTGCTACAACATCATCAGTTTAGTAATGGTCTAACAGGTCAAAAAAGCCAATTTCCACTAGGGGAGGGCAAACAAAATGTATTCAAACAGTTTGGTAGAGCACTTTAGAATGTTCTGGAAAACTGCAGCGAGTCCTAAGTGTCTCTGAAACTGTTGTTTTGTGTTTTACAATTGTTATTTACGGGGATAATTAAAATACCAATCTATCTTTAACTCTGACTCTCTCCGGTCTCTCTCACCACTTTGCTCCGAGTGCAACGACACTGATTCCTTAAAAACGTTGTCGCTCTGAGTGACGAGGGGGCTCAGCCGGGTCCCGATGGCGCTGACGTCCTGGAGAACAAAGTAGGACAAACTTGAACACTTTCTGATCATAAACTGGACTCTGGGTCAAACATACTTGCTGTGATTTCTGCGACAGGTTGAAGGTGGTGCGGGACGTGATGTTGGCGTCGTGGATGTACTTTATGATGTTGTTGTACACGTTGGCAGCACTTATGGCTCGCTGGACAAATCCGTTTGCATCGCTCTGCCGCAGGTCCCTGTTGTAACAGTCAAATTAGTAAGTAATTAAGTAAGTAATGTTTATCTATATAGCGCATTTTACAGATCAAGGTCACCCAAAGCGCTTTATAAATGTTCAGAGTTCAGATATTTTTACATTCATTCACGGTGATGACGGAAGCGAGTCGCCGAACACACTGGTCCATCTAAGCCTCCGACCAAACACCATTCACTCACTTACTTATTCATTACATTCAGAACTATTGTGCATGTTTTTAGTGGTAGAGGAAACTGGAGTACACGGAGAAAACCTTCACAGACACAGGAAACATACATGCAAACTCCACTCAGCAAAGGCCCTGTTCTGACCGGGATTCAAACCCAGGACCTTCTTTCTGAGAAGCGAGAGTGCTTACCAATGAGCTTTGATATCTCCTGCTCCATCTCTGCTGCTGTGACCTGAAGGACTGTTGCTGATTACTACTATTGTTAGCTTTCTAGAATGATCTATTTGATATTTTCATTATTGCTGCTACTGGACACCTGCATTTCTCCAACAGGGATCAATAAAGTATCTGTCTGTCTGTTTATCTATACATCTGTCTACATCTAATATTGCATGATGCGTGTCTGCGTGTCTCACTCCTCCAGAGAGATGGCGAGAGCGTCCATCTTGTCGGCGTGTTCGTCAGCTCTCAGCACCAGCTCCGTGTCCACCTGCGACAGACGCTCGGACTTATCCTGAAGCTTCTGTCCTGCTCCATCGATGGCTGCGTGGTACTGGGTCATGTTCTGCTCGAACACAGTAATACAGAACATAATGGTCATCGTTAAAGGGCCCTAATCTGTCATCGTTAAAGGGCCCTAATCTGTCATCGTTAAAGGGCCCTAATCTGTCATCGTTAAAGGGCCCTAATCTGTCATCATTAAAGGGCCCTAATCTGTCATCGTTAAAGGGCCCTAATCTGTCATCATTAAAGGGCCCTAATCTGTCATCGTTAAAGGGCCCTAATCTGTCATCGTTAAAGGGCCCTAATCTGTCATCATTAAAGGGCCCTAATCTGTCATAGAGTTTCGTTCGGGCCTGAGAAATGAAGCCCGACCCGGCCCGAGCCCGCTAATGTTAAGCCCGAGCCCGTATAAGCCCGACCAATGAACGCTGTATAACAGGCCCGAGCCCGACAGAACCCGACACATCTGATTTCCCGTTGTACGCACTCACCTCCAATTGCAAGTTTAGTCTCCACTTTTGAATTTGTTTTGTCTCCACTTGATCCATTTCTACTATTGTTCCTGTTCGCTGTTGACCACAGCAGCAGGAGACACGGGGATGATGCGTTCACGGCCTGCTGCTGCTGTAGGACACGCTGGTTACAGTGTCATTAATATATTAACTATTTTTAATAACTTGTTGTCAATCAACGGACATTGTTATTAATATATATATATATATGCATATCATTATGTATAAAAATCATTTAAAAATAATTATAATAATAATAAAAAAGAAACATATATTTAAAAAAAGAAGCCCGAGCCCGGCACGAACCCGACAGCTGAGCGCCAAATGAGGCCCAAGCCCGGCCCGAACTCAGGTCGGGCCTCGGGCCTGCTCGGGCTCGGGCTGAAAAGCGAAACTCTAATCTGTCATTGTTAAAGAGCCCGAATCTGTCATCATTAAAAGGCGTTAATCAGTCATCATTAAAGGGCCCTAATCTGTCATCATTAAAAGGCTTTAATCAGTCATCATTAAAGGGCCCTAATCTGTCATCATTAAAAGGCTTTAATCAGTCATCATTAAAGGGCCCTAATCTGTCATCATTAAAGGGCCCTACTCTGTCAAAAGGCATTAATAAAACATCTTTAATTGATAACAGTAGTTCAGAGATATTTGAATTTCTAAATTACTTTTCCAGCCTCTAAATCTTGTTATTGTTTTCATTTCGATGTCCCGCCCTCCACCGTTTCACCAATCAGAAAGTCTGTAATCCGGGCACCAGAACTTTCAATCAATCAATCAAAGTTTATTTGTAGAGCGCCTTTCATACACATGGCAACACAAAGCGCTTCACAGTCCACATCACAAATCATCACATAAAACAAACACCAGAATCACAATTAAAACATTAAAATCACACAAAAGATTAAAACACAATTAAAACATTAAAATCACACAAAAGAATAAAACCATTAAAACTTTCAAAATTACACAAGAAATTTAAATAAATAAGTAAATGACAGCAGTGCATTAAAAATGGAGATAAAATCCTTCAGTTGTATGCACAGGCAAACAGAACAGTCTTTAACCTGGATTTGAACATTGACAGAGTAGACGCCTCCCTCACATTTTCAGGGAGATTGTTCCAGATCTTAGCTGCATGGATCTGAAACGCAGCCTCCCCATGTTTGGTTCTCACTCTGGGCACCAGCAGGAGGCCAGTCCCTGTGCTCCTCAGAGTCCGGGCTGGTTCATATGACACCAACATGTCACTAATGTATTCTGGTGCAAGGCCATGGAGAGACTTGTACACAAGCAGAGCTGTTTTAAAATCTATTCTTTGAGCCACAGGAAGCCAGTGCAGAGACCTGAGGACCGGACTAATATGGTCATACTTCCTGGTTCCTGTCAGGACTCTAGCTGCTGCATTTTGGATGTACTGCAGCTGCTTACAGGTCTGTTTGGACAGACCTGTAAGCAGGCCATTGCAGTAGTCTAGCCTGCTGGAGACAAATGCATGGACAAGAATCTCCAAGTCTGCCCTGGACACTATATTTCTAACTTTGGCAATGTTCTTCAGATGGTAAAAAGCTGTTGATGTTATTGATTTTATGTGGCTATTGAAATTTAGGTCTGAGTCCAGTATTACCCCCAAATTTCTGACCTTGTCTGAAGGAAGTAGGGAGAGAGACTGAAGTTGACAAATGACGCCCTCTCTTTGTTTCTGGGGACCAAAGACAATGATTTCGGTTTTGTCTGTATTTAGCTGGAGGAAATTATTTTGCATCCAGTCACTGATCTGTTGGATACAGTGAAGGAGCAAATCCAGTGGTCCATGTTCTCCTGCAGTCAGTGAGACATAGATCTGAGTGTCGTCAGCGTAATTGTGGTAGGACACTTTGTTTCTTTGTATTAACTGACCTAACGGCAGCATGTAGAGATTAAATAGGAGAGGTCCCAGGATCGACCCCTGTGGTACACCACAGGTCAGGGCCACATCATCTGAGACGCAGTCTCCAATCTCCACAGAGTACTTCCTATCCTCCAGGTAAGACCTAAACCAGTCTAGGGCTGTGCCAGTGACACCAGCCCAGTCCTCCAGTCTCTGCATGAGGATCTCATGGTCGACAGTGTCGAACGCGGCACTAAGATCTAACATGACCAAAACTGTGACTTTACCTGCATCAGTGTGAAGTCGAATGTCGTTTGTTACCTTCACTAGAGCGGTCTCAGTGCTGTGGTGGGGTCTAAACCCAGACTGGAACATATCAAAAGAATTATTCATTGTTAAAAATTCAGTAAGTTGTTGGGAGGCCACTTTTTCAAGAATTTTTCCAATAAATGGCAGATTCGATATGGGGCGATAATTTTGAAGTCCCGCAGGATCCAGACTGCTCTTTTTTAGGAGAGGTCTTATGACTGCTGTTTTTAGGGCCATAGGAAATGTTCCTGACGACAGAGACATGTTTACTATTTGTGTCAGTGAAGGTAACAAACTGCTCAGGACGGACTTCAGAAATTTAGAGGGCAATATATCCAGGCTACATGTGGAGGAGCTCAGACTCATGATTATCTTTTTGACAGTTTCAGTATCCACAGGTGCAAAGTGAGTTAGCTCAGAAAGCTTCTCTGGCTGTTGCATTGTTATACGTGCTGTGGAGGTGATAGTGTTTTTGATTCCTTGTACTTTGTCATCGAAAAACTGTGCGAACTCATTACACCTAGATTTAGAGGAAAATTCTAGGGGCAACTTTACAGGGGGGTTCGTTAATCTACCAACTGTTGAAAACATAACACGAAAATTGTTACTGCAACCTCCAATAATGTCAGAAAAATACATTTCTCTTGTTCTACGTAGAACCCGGTTAAATTCACCCAACTCATCTTTAAAGATTTCATAATCGCCCTGGAAATTGGACTTTCGCCACTTCCGTTCGGCCCTCCGGCACTCTTGCTTCTGTGCCCTAACCGAGTCTGCCTTAGTCCATGGGGCCTTTTTCTTACTGGTAACTATTTTAACCGTCACAGGAGCAATGGCGTCCAGAACAGTCAGAACACTGGTGGTGACAGAGTTATACAATTCATCAACAGTAGAGCATGGAGTTTTCTCAAAATTTGCATTCCCATGAACAGTTCACTTGTGTTTTCATGTATGTGTCTTCTTCTAACAGTTGTAAATTCAGCTGGTGGTTTGCTAGCAAAACACATGTCAAAAAATACACAGAAATGATCTGACAAAGCAACATCAACTACATTAACATTTGATACATTAACCCCCTTTGTAATTAGCAGGTCAAGAGTGTGCCCCCTGCTGTGGGTGGGGCCACTCACGTGCTGAATGAAACCAAAGGTCTCAAATACAGAAGCCAGCTCCTTTGCATTTCTGTCATCAACATTATCAACATGTACATTAAAATCACCTGTAATAACTAAACTATCAAAATCTGTGCACACGAATGAAAGTAGTTCAGTAAAATGGTCAATAAAATCGCAACATGACTGTGGTGGCCTGTACAGGACAATGAAAAGAGTAGAAGATTGCTTTTGTTCCATTTTAAAAGAAATATACTCAAACGATGAAAAATTTCCAAGGGGCATTCTATGGGAGACAAAGTGCTCTCTAAAAACTGCAGCTATGCCTCCCCCCCTTTTGTTTTCTCGTATTTCGGATTCGAATTTAAAATTGGGTGGTGTTGCTTCTATTAGAACTGCATTTCCTGTATTTTGGTCCAGCCATGTTTCAGCCATAAGCATAAAATCAAGATCATAAGAAGTGATAAAATTATTAATTAAAAATGATTTGTTACATAGAGATCTGACATTAAGCATAGCAAGTTTAAAAATAACGTCAGAGTCGATTAATGTGGTTGATTGATTTCTACAGGGAACAGAAATTAGATTTGCAGAGTTGGACCGTCTAACTGCTGTCCTGTTTTGATTTCGTTTTTTAGAATTTAAAAACATTTTTGAGCTGGTGCGAGGAACACACACAGTCTCAATTGGCCTAAAATGTGAAAACCCTTGTTGTTCTTTAGCTCCCAGAGTCAGAAGGGAGTCAGCACAGTTCAGTGTTTGGACTGGTAATGCACTGCCAGACGGACTTTACCAGTGAGCTAATCTCACTGGTAAAGTACCATGTGGAGCTAATCTCACTGGTAAAGTACCATGTGGCACAGAACTAAAAAAGGTCTCGTTATGATTCTCAAATCATTAACGACAGAACAAGGAATAAAACCAGGATTTCTATCTTTGTGAAAAAGGTGTTGGTTATAGATTTGTTGTTGACTAAACTCTTGTCTATTCAGCTGTTATGGTCCCAGCTGGATTCGTCTGCATATCTGGCAACCTGAGTCAAGGAGAGTGGGAGAGGCTGCAGTACCACTTTTGGCCACATGTTTACACACTGCTCCTTTAACAGAGCGAGGGATTTTATTCATACATGTGACAGTTGATCCTAGACTGAAACTAATGTTACTCATAGCATTTGGTTTGAGCAAAGTTACATAAATTCAACCTTGAAATGACATCTAATCTATAGATGAGATTAGATTCAACGTTATTGTCATTATAATTTCAAAACAATTCAACAAAATGCAGTTTGTATGTATCCAATCTCCATATAAACTCATTATTATTCATTATTATTGAAGGCGCCTTGAGGCAAGTCCCGACAGCTCTAGTTTTTCTCATATTCTCAATCCCCGCGTCTGAAGCCAACCTGAAGGTGGTGTCACACAGTGATAACAGTGTACATGACAAGGCGCTATAAGAAATGTGAATTATAAATAATAAATGTATTGTACCTGCACCATGTCCTCCACTGCGTCCACTGCTCTCTCTGTGTCGGACAAATGTTGTCGAGCCTCGGCCAATGTCCCGTTCACACCGATGTGTTCTTCTGAAAGACTCCGTACTTTGGCCTGAACACAAAACCATTGTTAAAGTAGCAATATGTAAGATTTTATGTAAAGTCATCATTAAAAGGCCCTAATCTGTCATCATTAAAGGGTCCTAATCTGTCATCATTAAAGGGCCCTAATCTGTCATCATTAAAGGGTCCTAATCAGTCATCATTAAAGGGCCCTAATCTGTCATCATTAAAAGGCTTTAATCAGTCATCATTAAAGGGCCCTAATCTGTCATCATTAAAGGGCCCTAATCTGTCATCATTAAATGGTCCTAATCTGTCATCATTAAAGGGCTCTAATCTGTCATATTTAAAGGGTCCTAATCTGTCATCTTTAAAGGGCTCTAATCAGTCATCATTAAAGGGCCCTAATCTGTCATCATTAAAGGGCCCTAATCTGTCATAATAATAAACTGCTCTTTTCCAACACTTCTTTAATTAATAACAGTCGTTCAGAGATATTTGAATTTCTAAATTACTTTTTACAGCTTTAGTTACTTAATTGTTATTTTTATTGTTATTTTGATTGGAATACTATACCACGCACTTTCCCTTGTGGATCAATAAAATCTGTCTAAATCTAAGTTTCTATTGTGTGTAAGTCTAAGTCTAAGTTTCTATGGTGTTGCAGAGTCTAGTGGGGCTCAGCAGGAAATCACCTCATTCCTCTGGTATTTGAGGAGGTTGACCCGGTTCTTGTCCTGGGTCTGCTGCAGGGTGCTGAGGGTCCTCTGCAGCAGGGTCTGGGCCTGGGACAGCTGGGTGGAGAGGCTGGACAGCTGCTCCCGAATGGGGGACAGGCGGCTGTCAGTGGTCCCCAACTTCTTCTCCAGCTGTCGGACTCGCCGCAGCACTGTGGGGATGGACAGGGATCAGGGGTTGGAATGACCTCCTGGGATTGTTCGACTTCTTTGGTTTGTTTGTTAAAGCGACACAGGAAAACTCTGAGACACAATGAACCATGAGCCGGAACCCAGACCCCGCTGTGAGAGACCTGTTTTGCTTCCCATTGTTCCCTATTATTTCAAGTCTTATGAAAATATGAGCCATAATGAGCAGAGAGTGACCACCCACTTGGTCCTCTTTGGTCTCAGTGGCTCTTGGCAAAACTAGGCCACATTATTATTATTATTATAATAACTCATTTGATCAAACTTTACCCAGGACAGACCAAACATCCTCTGATCGCTGACTTTGTCCCAATGACCTCAGGGCGTCCTTTTAATGCCCAAGCTCAGAAAACAAATCCTTTCTCAAATTCTTTTGTGCATCTGCCACAAAACTGTAGATCTCTGTGAAGATGTTTGACATCTGTGATATTTTTATTGTACTGTTTTAACGTATAATATATATTTTGAACTTGCTACTGCTGCTGCTGCTGCTGCTGCTGCTGCTGCTGCTGCTGCTGCTGCTGCTGAACAGTGGTGAGGCCCAGGGCTGGACTGGCCATCGGGCGTACCGGGCAATGCCCGAAGGGCCGATGCCCATATTTGGGCCGGTCTGTCTGCCTCATACAAAAAAACATGTTTGTGAAAAGTGTAAATCCGTTGAGAAATGTTTGAGGGGCGCGCGTGTCCGTGGGGCACCTGCTGCATGTACTCGAACGGGATTCCACCGCCTCAGCGGCCGCAGTGTTCCCGCATCCAGCGGCTCTGAGCTGGACGCAGGAACCGCTCACAACACAACACGGCGAGCGCGTAGCCGCAACGTGACCCTGTACCCAAGACCATAAACGCGCACAGGACCATGCATGTCTTTTCGTAATTTGTGCACCCAATAAATAGACCGCTGCAGAAAACAGTCCGCGTCTCCCCTCTCCTCAAAATTAAAGCTCGGGTACCTAAATTTTCCATTGCATTAAAAGTTCATGTTTGAGCCCAAAAGTAAAATGTTGTGAACAGATTAAACAGATTTAGAGCCAGCTAATGACTGACAATATGCATTTCAGAAATGTTTACCAATTCTCATCCCTGTAACAAACAATAGTATTGTCTGTGTCTCCTCCCTCACTCTGAGACATGTTTATTACTCTGTTTAATGTAGACTATTGTACTTTATTTTATTGTTGAAACTGTAGACATCCTGATCCTCTACAGTATTTGCGTCCACATACTGTATAAACCAGGGGTCGGCAACCTTTAGTGGCCCTAAAGTGGCTCCTGGAGCCTTTTCAAAAATGTCTGAAAATGGAGTGTGAGGGCTATATTTTATTTCTAGTTTCAATTTGGTTTTTGTAGGAGGAAAAACATTCTTAACGTTTTTCAATGCTGCAAAAACTTGTATAAGTAATATTAAATTTTAGCATTTCTGTACGTAGTGCGTCATATCCAGTGACGCGGCCCGTGCCAGGCGGCTGCTGCTGTAAACAAACCGGCGTGTGTGCATTATAGACTGTGTGTGCGCATGGATCCCAAAGATACAGAGAGAAAGAGTCGATAAGACTGGACTAAGAATGAGAATGAACTTTTGCTTTCAGTCAATGAGGAAGGACTGCTTCATGTTTGCGATGTAATGAAAACAATAATGAACAATGAAGCTTTAAACACCGTTCACTGAAAGATTCATTCATCATAAAGTCGGAGCACCTATTTTCAGACTTCAAATACCTTCACAGAGACGGTGAAAGAAAAGGCCATTAAGGACATTCAGCTCCAGCAAACTTCAGCCTGTGATCGATATGAACAGACAGTGATGCAGGTGAACTGAGCCAAAAAGAAGATGTATTTACTGTATTTGTACAATTTGCAAAGGCAAAAAAAGTTAAACTTAAAGCAGAGTTGTCACGTGGTGCGTCTCCAGGACACGCTGCAATGAAAATACACATTTGATAATCATGAATGGTTTTTATGTGTTTGTAGCCTTTACTTTGTCATTTAGATATTAGTCTAATATAGCTAATATAACTAATATAGCTAATGTAGCTAAGGTAGCTAATGTAGCTAATGTAGCTAATACAGCTTCAGACCCTGTTACCTTCATATAAGCCTTATACAACGCTGTTTTTTTTTTTTTTTTGTCAAATATGGCTCCTTGAACCTTTTGAGTTGCCTGGGCCGCTAAAAAGGAAAAAATGCCCGGGCCGTTTTTTTGTCCCAGTCCAGCCCTGGTGAGGCCGGACTCACTGTGTGTTTAGTCTGTGCCTTCTGTTCTGAATCTGTTGCACCTTTTTAAAAACCATTTTAAAAACATAAATTGTCTCTGACTGAACTCATTTGAGCAACAAAGTGTAGTTTAATCCAAGATGCAGTGATCGTGAAGCTGAAAGAATTCCTGTGTTGTCTTGTCAATAGTAGTCCAGTCCTACAAACGTGGAAAAGCCTCGTTATAGATCTGCACTTGGAAATCCAAATGTATTTTTTAAAGGCTGTAGTTAATTATATATTTATGAACCGCTGACAACACTGACTCTGGAGGAGGAGGCCCAAACCGTCTAATCTCTGTCAGCTCGTGATTAGTGAACAACATGAAAGAGCAGCATTCGTCTGATCAGGAAGATTCCTCTGCTTCACTCACTCTCGTGGGCCGCCGTAGACTCAAGCTTTGCCTGTGGTTCTCCAGGGGACAGGTCCAGGGCCCTCATCCAGGCCATCATCTCCTGGGCCAGGGCCGTGTTCTGTTGCACCACCTCCGGAGCCACCTCCTGCTGCACACTGTACAGCTCCCAGTCATGGATCATGTCTGGAAACACCAAAGTGACTGTCAATTCAATTCAATTTATTTTTGTATTGCCCTAAACAGTATTTATCTCAGAGGACTTGGATTCGCCAACACAGATCAGAGAATCAAATAGCTCAAACAAAATAAATACAATGGTAACAAACACATAGATCCATTGGTCCATAAGAAGCTGAGACCACTGTCCTTAGAGCCTCCTGCATCAAAAAGGAAAAAGTCCAAAAACCCCACATTGAGGGAGGGATCCACATCCGCGGATGGACAGGCTGTAGATCCAGGACTGAGGCTGTAGATCCAGGACTCAGACTGTAGAACGAGGACTGAGGCTGTGGATCCAGGACTGAGGCTGTAGAACCAGGACTGAGGCTGTGGATCCAGGACTCAGACTGTAGAACGAGGACTGAGGTTGTAGATCCAGGACTGAGGCTGTAGAACCAGGACTGAGGCTGTAGATCCAGGACTGAGGCTGTAGATCCAGGACTGAGGCTGTAGACCCAGAACTGAGGCTGTAGATCCAGGACTGAGGCTGTAGAACGAGTACAGAGGCCACGCAATGCAGGACTATAGCTCTATCAGAACGCTCCAGGAATGGGCTGCCTCTCTGGGCTGCCTCTCTAGACTGCCATAAGCGAATGCTGCTTCCTGGTTGTACCGTTTTATAAAACACCTACAAACTTTAAAAATGACAATGTTTAACACTTACTAATAACACATTTAAATTAAATGAATCGTGTCATCTTTGGACGTATTGTCACATTGTAATAGGGGTTAGGCAGTATAAGTTTCGACTTCGCCCTAAACCTGCCGTTCTTAGGCCCCTTTCTTGACACTCGAGGTCACCTTACATACAGTAAAACGGTGCATAAAAACAATTAAACACAGCTACACACTTATATAATTATGAAGTTTTGTAAATAAAGAGTTTTATTGATTGGACAATGGAAGTATAATTACCTTCAATGCGGAGGTTGAGGTCTGAAAGGTTAGAGGTGAGTTCTTCAGCTTTATTCAGAGTTTGCTGAGTGCGATTGTCGAGTCGTGCAGAAAGACTGGAAACATCACTGTCCTGAAACACACACACATTTGTCACCACACAGACAAAAACACACACATTGTATTCTCTGACTCCACACTGGGAGAATGTTACGCACCGATTCTTCCAGCAGCTCCATGTCCGACACTATCGCATCAGTCACTGTCTCCAAGTCCTCAGTCTGAGCCCCCAGTAAGGACCGGCGCTTCTCCCAGGCTGAAAACTGAACCTGTCACAAACACACACACACACACACACAGACACGCACACAGACACACACACACAGACACACACAGACAGACACAGACACACACACATGCACAGACACGCACGCACACACACACACACACACACACACACACACACACACAGATAGACACACACACAGACACACACACACACACAGACACACACACACACACATTGGGTAAACGCTAAGCCCTCATACTTATGTCTTTATTACGCTAAAGTCTACGTTTTTTTACTTGCTTCTTAACCTTAATTTTAACCTAATTTTAACCTAATCTTAACCTAATTTTAACCTAATCTTAACCTAATTTTAACCTAATCTAAATCTTAATTCAAATTTAATTTTAACCTAATCTTAACCTAATCTTAATCTTCATTTTAACCTAATCTAAATCTTAATTTTAACCTAATCTTTACCTAGTTTCAACCTAATCTGAACCTAATTTTAACCTAATCTTGATCTTAATTCTAACCTAATCTTTACCTAATCTTAATTTTAAACTAATCTTAATCTTAATTTTAAACTAATCTTAATCTTAATTTTAACCTAATCTTGACCCAATTTTAACTTAATTTTAACCTAATCTTAATTTAATTTCAACCTAATGTTAACCTAATCTTGACCAAATCTTAATATTAACCTATTCTTAACCTAATCTTAATCTTTAACTAATTTTAACCTAATTTTGACCTAATTTTAACCTAATTTTTACCTAATTTGAACCTAATTTGAACCTAATTTTTACCTAATCTTAACCTAATTTTAACCTTATCTGAACCTAATATTGACCTAATTTCAACCTAATCTTAACCTAATTTTAACCTAATCTTAATCTTCATTTTAACCTAATCTAAATCTTAATTTTAACCTAATCTTAACCTAATCTGAACCTAATTTTAACCTAATCTTGATCTTAATTCTAATTTAATCTTTACCTAATCTTATCCTAATCTTAATCTTAATTTTAAACTAATCTTAATCTTAATTTTAACCTAATCTTGACCTAATTTTAACTTAATTTTAACCTCATCTTAATTTAATTTCAACCTAATGTTAACCTAATCTTGACCAAATCTTAATATTAACCTATTCTTAACCTAATATTAATCTTGACCTAATTTTAACCTAATTTTGACCTAATTTTAACCTAATCTTAACCTAATTTTAACCTAATCTTAACCAAATTTTAACCTTATCTGAACCTAATATTGACCTAATTTCAACCTAATCTTAATCTTAATTTTAAACTAATCTTAATCTTAATTTTAACCTCATTTTTACCTAATCTTAATTTAATATTAATCTTAATTTTAACCTAATCTCGACCTAATCCTAACCCACTCCCACAGAGGGCCCTCCTTGTGGAGCCTGTACCTGCAGCCGGAGTGCAGTGTAGTTGTAGTACTTGATGCGGTCGTGTGCGGCTGCTCCTGTGGATATATTCAACACGGCCACTTTCAGTTGGTCCAGGGTCTTGTTGGACAGACGCAGGTCCCCGATCAGGCTCCAGGTGCAGTCGTCACAACCTGAACCCAAAGGTCTCTGAGTGAGTCTTCAGAAACCTCCCGGATGCAGACCAGTGTGAACGTGTGAATGAACTCACTGCTGTTGCACAGGTTGACAGCCGCCTCCAGTAAACACTCTCCTGTGTGCATGTCGCAGTGGCCGCTCTCACACTCACACTCTGCAACAAACACAATCAATCCATTTATTTAAAAAGCCCTTTACAACACTTAATAAAATCACATAAAATCCATTCAAACAATAAAACAGTTAAAAAGCATTTGTGTCTCTGTGCTAATGAGTAATAAAAGTGTTAAAAGCCAGTCTGAATAAATAAGTTTTGAGCCTGGATTTAAAAAGGCCAAAATCATTAAGAACAGGCAGCTTGTTCCAGAGTCTGGGTCCAGGACTGAGAAGGATCGGCCCAGTGTTTGTATCTACTTCTTGGTACTTCCAGGAGGAGTTGACATGAGCCTCAATGATCTGAGTCACAAACAGTCAAAAGTTTGGACAAGTCCAGAGTAACATTATAAAATCAACTCGAAACGAGACTGAAAGTCAATGTAGGGAATAAAGGACTGGAGTGATGTGTTCACACCTGTCTGTTTGTTCAAAAGCGAGCTGCAGCATTTTGCACCAACTCAAGATGATTAAAACAATAATTTAACAATGATTTAATGTTCAGTCTGTGAAGAAAGCAATATTATAATTTGTTTTAATTTTCTAAGATGTACGAAGCGACAGTGGCTCAGTTGGTATAGTATTGGCGTTTGGGCCTGAAGGTCGTGGGTTTGATCCTCCTGCGAGACCTACTCCAACTGCTCCCACTGATGTCTGCTGTTGTTGTGTCCTTAGGCAAGACACCTGCTGGAAGATCAGCGAAGGACTGGTGCTATAAGCATTGGGTGCAGCTCTCATTGCCACCGACCCAAAAATGGATTGATAAAAAGGTAGAAAATGAATGAATTCAAGTTTTTAAGCCCATAGTTTTTAAATGATAGACCTTTTCCAAATGGGTGCGATGCAGTTTGATGGTAAAGTGCCTCAAGTATAAAGTATATGCTTTAAGTGGATAAAATTACTCAAAAAGCGATCCACCAAATGTTTGAGGAAACCATTAAAGGGTTAAATAATTGCATGGAATAACAAGTTGATTGGTATTTTTTAATCAGAAGACCAAATGATCCTAAAACTCACTCTGGCAGCCGGACGAGCTGTAGTCCCAGAACCCAGGGAGGCAGCGCTCGCAGTACCGCCCTCCGGCTCCAGGGAGACAGGGGCAGCTGTGAGTCAGAGGGTGACAGGTCGGACGCAACGAAGCCGCTCCGCACTCACACCTACGACAGCCCTGGCAACTGGAGAAACCTGAGTATCCATCCTACAAGAGACAAGGAGAGGTTTGTATGAACAATTTTGTATAACCCTAAATCACATCAGTATGATTTTCTCACACATAGATTACTGTATAACAACCTGGTCACTCACTGGAGAAACAAATATCAAATCCACAGAAATCCTCTTCAAAAAGTCAGTTATAATTCTGGATCAAAAGCCTTGGTCATTTGTATACAACTTGTATATGATTGTTCATTAATGTGTGTTGTCCCGATCAAATGAATAAATACATAAGAATAAAGTAGTTATGGTTGTTGAATTTACAAACCTGTTGGTTTGCCGACACAGATCAGAGAATCACTTCAAACACAAGAAATGCAACGATAAAACACATTGGTGCATAAGGAGCGAATGACCAATGACTATAAATGTTACATGTCCTGGATCCTCACTGTCCTCAGAACCTCAAACATCAGAAGGAACAACTAAAATAAACCCGGAGGGAAAATAGAAAAGAGAAACCTCGGGGAGTTCCACATTGAGGGAAGGACCATGAGTGATCCGCCTCTTCTGGACCAACATCTTTGTGTGTTGGTTATTGTTGCATTGCCAGTGTGTGATTCTCTGATCTGTGTTGGCGAATCAGCAGCTGTGAAGCCCTCCGAGGTCTCCACTGTTGTTACTCAGGGCGACAGACTAAAGCAGCTCTAGTGTCTCTCTGTGGCCTCGGACCACAGTCACTGTGTTTAAATCCAGGTTAAAAACAGTTATTTCTGCTAAAACTGAGGGATTTATCTTCACTCTAATGTACGATGATTATTTATGTGTTTATGCCTCGTGTGATTGTTTCTTGTTGTGTATGATTGTTGAAGTTGAATAGAATGATTATGATGCTGCAGTACCTCACACTGGTCACACAGGCGCCCGGTCACTCCCGGTCTGCAGTGGCACACGCCTGTTCTGTCGTCACATGAGGACGTGCCACATTTGTTGCACTCACAGTCTGAAAACACACACACACAGACACACACAAACACATGTGGAGAGAGCAGAGGAGTCAGAGGGAGGTGCACACACACACACACATGTGGAGAGAGCAGAGGATTCAGAGGGAGGTGCACACACACACACACACACATGTGGAGAGAGCAGAGGAGTCAGAGGGAGGTGCACACACACACACACACACACATATGTGGAGAGAGCAGAGGAGTCAGAGGGAGGTGCACACACACACACATGTGGAGAGAGCAGAGGAGTCAGAGGGAGGTGCACACACACACACACACACACACATGTGGAGAGAGCAGAGGAGTCAGAGGGAGGTGCACACACACACACACACACACATGTGGAGAGAGCAGAGGAGTCAGAGGGAGGTGCACACACACACACATGTGGAGAGAGCAGAGGAGTCTGAGGGAGGTGCACACACACATGTGGAGAGAGCAGAGGAGTCAGAGGGAGGTGCACACACACACACATGTGGAGAGAGCAGAGGAGTCAGAGGGAGGTGCACACACACACACACACATGTGGAGAGAGCAGAGGAGTCAGAGGGAGGTGTGTGGGTTATTTCAGGAGGTGGGGCCTGGGGAGTGCGTCTCTGCGTGACCTTGTTTTCCACATGACTTCGTGAAAAACATTCAAAGTCATGTGATCCACTGCTGATCCTCAGATACAGTTGGAAGTTTACACCCGCAGGAAACATAGATGTTTTGGGCCATAATTTACAAAACTTAGAGAAAGTTGAATCCCCATCTGACAGTATCTGGATGAGCTTCTTTATCCTCTTTGATAAAAAGTGAATCTGCTCATTCTTCTAAGCAAAAAACCTCCAGTTTCTGTAAATCCCTGGGCTGCATTGCTTGAACAGCTGACGCTCTCATGACAACTAAAGAATGTCAAAAATATAAAACTATCTTTATTGGAAAATGGCTTTGCACAAACACCTTTATTTCTACTGAACTGTAAACTATGGTGCTGTAGATTGGATGAGTGCATCAGAGGTTATGTAAAGATGGCTTTTACCTCTGCAGTTCTTTGCCGTGATGGCGTCACCGTAGAACCCAGGGGCACACCGCTCGCAGTGGGCCCCGGCCGTGTTGCCCCAACAGTGCTGGCAGTTTCCCGTCACATTGTGGCACTCGTTGAAAATCAGGTTTGGGTCTGAGTTTCCACTGCAGTCACATCTCTTACAGGAGCTTCCTATGACGACAGGGTTTCCATAGTATCCAGGAGCACACCTGCAGAGTAGGAGAATTTAATATGGAGAGTTCGATCCAGATCCGGGCGCCGAGGTCATGGGGCCTGGTGCACACTGCGGTACTCTTGCAAAGTTATTCCAATTTGGTTTTACTGCAAATGACAAATAATCTGAATCTGATCCTGAACTCCTTTGACTATCTCAAAATTGCTTTACTGTATTCAAACCCCACCATCTTCTGAGGGTCCAGTATCTGTACAGATAACACAGCTGACACTGTTGAGGTGACGTTTCCTGCACCAATGAAACTTGATACCAAATAAAAGGTGGCCACCGACAGCTCGACCAATGAGATCTCTGAAATGGGCTTCTTTCAAGCTCCAAAACTTGGGCTGACAACTCAGTGTTATCTTTAGCTACTTTCTCCACTCTTATTCATGCTGTAATTTCCACTCTTTGCTAATCAAAATTCAGGCCTCTGCGTTGGTGTTGCTATGACAACACAGATGCATCCCATCATCCACTTCATAGAACTCTATTCTATCATGTGCTGCTGACTCTAGCGTGGAAAGAGACAGTTCCACGGGGGTTTGAATATGGGAGATGTGTGTTCAAACGTCCAGCATGGTTCAGTGACTCAAAGACAGGAAGTCCAAGGAAGTAACCCATTCTTTAAAAAAAAACTCTGACCTTTCACAGGAATGTCCTGCGTATCCGTCCTGACACTTGCAGCGTAAGATTCCAGTTGCTCTGTCACAGTTCACAGCAAAACTGGAAAAACAAACATAGCTCAAAACACAGACACGGGAGAAAACAGCATGTGCAGAACAAGCATCTATGATTCAATTCAATGTATTTTTGTATCGGCCAAAATCACAACAGTGGATATCAGGACTTCACAAAACTGTTGAATTCGCCAACACAAAGAAGAGAATCAGTTCAAACAATAACACAGAAAACTCATTGGTCCATAAGGGGTGGAGACCGATGAACATAAGTGTTGATAAATGTCCAGTTTTTATCATTGCATTTGTTTGAACTGGTTGATTCTCTGATTTGTGTTGGTGAAGTCAACAGATGTGATACAAAAACAAATGGAATTGAATCATAGATATATATATTCTGCACATGCTGTTTTGTGAAGTCCTCTGAGGTAACTACTGTGCTGATTCAGGGCGAGACAAGAATACATTGAATTGAATTGAAATAAAAAACTCATTGGTCCATAAAGGGGCGGAGACCAATGTCCATAAATGTGATGTCACCTGTTGGAGGGTACGGGAAGAGGACAGGCACAGGGATGGCAGGACCTCCGCCCATTGGGACCAGCTCCCCAGAGAAATCCATCCTCACAGCGTTCGCAGAAGTCCCCCGTGCTGTGGTTCTTGCAGTTCTGGAGCCAAAGGAACCATGGGCTCAATAATAATAATTGTTTATGAATCAGAAAGATCTTACCACACAAACTCCAGTGATGTCGTGGCAGTGGTCGGCGTTGCCTTTGCAGTTACAGGGAAGACAGATGCCTCTTTCGCTCAAGAAGAATCCTTTGCCACAAACCTGCACAAACAACATGGCTTAGTTTTGGCCATACTTGTATTCAGACAAGACCTCTGAAACTGCGCAGGACAGGACCTGGTCAGAACTGTGATGGGAGACCTCAGAAGCAATGCAGGGTTAGGGTTTAAAGTGCCAAACTGTCGCTGTGTCTTTGGGGGTCTTTGAGAGTCCAAAAAAAGCGCTATATAAACCGGATACATTTATTTATCGCTTTAGTTTCTTTCTGGACTACGAGGTGCACCTGTATAAACGCCGCAACGACTGAACTTTAGTCAATGTTGTCCGTAAGTAGCTCACACAGTGTGAGAGACCCATGCTTGTTTCCGATGGCACCTGTGCCTCTGGTTTGAGTAATCATATTGATTCATTTTGGATTGATCTTTGGATTTGGACCTCTTGACTTTGGATTTACTTTCGCTACCGACTCGGCTGCCTCAAATTCATATGGATATTTATTATAGCACCAAAGACATTGTGCAGTGGGATGCTAACTAGCCTGCCCCCGGCTGGTAAACAAACTCTCTCAGAGCAAAGAATGGGATCGTAGAAGACGCTACAAACAGATACAAGAATACAAATGGAGATTTCTAAAAATCCTTAAATTCTTAAAGACTCTGAAGCAGAGACTTGAATCCAAGCCGCAGGTTTAGGAGAGCGTTAATCACAAACAAAATTTAATATAGCGTGTCAACAGCTCCATCGTTAGCTTCATCGTTAGCCTCCATGATCATTCACCTTCATCTGTTTCGAAGTGTCCTACAGCTACTAAAATAATAAGTCCATGAACTGACTCTCCCACAATAAAAATACACATATCAGCTGCATCCCTGTACAAGCCTCAGGGATCAAATAACTAGAAAGAATTAGTGAGTAATAGTCTGGAGATTACACAGTATTCACTTCATTCTTATGAAAAGCCTGTGTTTAAATTATCTATTGCAACAGTGATGTTTTTCTACCACTGGGTCTTTTCTGAGTGGTTTCTTGCAGATGCAGGAGGGCCTGAGGACAGGGATACTCCGGGACATTTAAGGACATTTTTAACATTTATGGACGGTCGTTCCTCTCTCTATGGACCTATGGCTCCTAAGTGTAAATAATGCATTTCCTGTGTTAGAACTGCCTGATTCTCTGATCTGTTGTTGGGGAATTGACAACTTTGTAGGGCCCTCTGAGACGACCACTGTTCTAGATGGATAGATTTTTGTTTTGATCTTCCGTAGGAGAAACAATTAAATACATAATTCTAAAAGTGACTAACAATAGCAGTAAAGTTGTTTGACTCAGACACATCTGTTCTATCTTAGTTTTCTGGCTGTAGACAAATAAACTGAACTGAATAGAGGTAAAGAAGTATTGCCTGAGTTCGAATGGAGAAGTGGAGAGTTCATAGCTGCACCGGGACATTTTCTACAGCTTAATATTGTCATCTGAGCCACGTTTTATGGCATTGAAAATCTTTTATGACTTGGACTACCCTTTAATGGTTTCCTCAACGCTTTGGTAAATCTCCTTTTGAGTCACTATATCTACTTGAGCTTGGAAATGAAACATACCTGAATGGGGCATCTCACTTGGTTTGAATACACTTTTACCATCACACTGCATCTCAACCATTTGATAAAGGCCTATAATAAAATTAAACTAAGATTTTTGGAAACTCCAAAGAAGAAAAAAAAGCATTACTTTCTGGATCAAAGAATAGACTTTGTTTGTTACAAGTCTCTCCACAAAACAGTTCTGTTTAGCTGAGGGATTCTAATATTTTGTTATCTTCTTTTTAATGTCCTGTGATTATTATTTTGTTCAGCACTTTGAGTTGCCTTTTGCATGAGTTGTGCTATACAGATAAACTTTCTTTGCCTTGTTGAAGGAGTGAACATTGATTGGATAATAATCTTGAACACTGACATGACACATAAGAGTGTTGGTCGCTCTCACACAGAGCTTCATACATAAGTCTCACATATTTCCCTCAGAGTCGGGACAAAGACATGTCTCTGTGCAGTCAGAGGAAGAAGAACAGCTGTCATCCACTTGTATGAACTCTACCCTACTATACCCTACTCTACTCTACTCTACTCTACCCTACTCTACCCTACTCTACTCTACTCTACTCTACTCTACTCTACTACTCTACTCTACTCTACTCCACTCTACTCCACTCTACTCTACCCTACTATACCCTACTCTACTCTACTCTACTCTACTCTACTCCACTCCACTCTACTCTACTCTACTCTACTCCACTCTACTCCACTCTACTCTACCCTACTCTACTCTACTCTACCCTACTCTACTCCACTCTACTCCACTCTACTCCACTCTACTCTACTCTACTCTACTCTACCCTACTCTACTCTACTCTACTCTACTCTACTCCACTCTACTCTACCCTACTCTACTCTACTCTACCCTACTCTACTCCACTCTACTCCACTCTACTCCACTCTACTCTACTCTACTCCACTCTACTCCACTCTACTCTACCTACTCTACTCTACTCTACCCTACTCTACTCCACTCTACTCTACCCTACTCTACTCTACCCTACTCTACCCTACCCTACTCTACTCTACTCTACTCTACCCTACTCTACCCTACTCTACTCTACCCTACCCTACTCTACCCTACCCTACCCTACTCTACTCTACCCTACCCTACTCTACTCTACTCTACTCTACTCTACTCTACTCTACTCTACTCTACTCTACTCTACTCTACTCTACTCTACTCTACTCTACTCTACTCCACTCTACTCTACCCTACTATACCCTACTCAACTCTACTCCACTCTACTCCACTCTACTCCACTCTACTCTACTCTACTCCACTCTACTCCACTCTACTCTACCCTACTCTACCCTACTCTACTCTACTCTACTCCACTCTACTCCACTCTACTCTACTCTACTCTACTCTACTCTACCCTACTCTACTCTACTCTACTCTACTCTACTCCACTCTACTCTACCCTACTCTACTCTACTCTACTCTACTCTACTCTACTCTACTCTACCCTACTCTACTCTACTCTACTCTACTCTACTCACTCCACTCTACTCCCTACTCTACCCTACTCTACCCTACTCTACCCTACCCTACCCTACCCTACTCTACCCTACCCTACCCTACCCTACCCTACTCTACTCTACTCTACTCTACTCTACTCTACTCTACTCTACCCTACTCTACTCTACTCTACTCTACTCTACTCCACTCTACTCTACCCTACTATACCCTACTCAACTCAACTCAACTCAACTCAACTCTACTCTACCCTACCTACCCTACCCTACTCTACTCTACCCTACCCTACTCTACTCTACTCTACTCTACTCTACTCTACTCTACTCTACTCTACTCAACTCTACTCTACTCTACTCTACTCTACCCTACCCTACTCTACTCTACTCTGCCCTACTTTACCCTACCCTACTCTACTCTGCCCTACTTTACTCTACCCAACTCTACCCTACCCTACTCTACTCTACCCTACCCTACTCTACTCTACCCTACCCTACTCTACTCTACCCTACTCTACCCTACCCTACTCTACCCTACCCTACCCTACCCTACTCTACTCTACTCTAGACTTTCTGTACATTATAGTCGTCCAAATCCTCAGAATGGTTTCGTTCTGAGCAGTCTTTGTGCAGTAACAACAGCTGCTGTGAGTGTGAAGACAGGACGGAAGTAAGGAGGGGGTGAGGAGGGAGAGGGGTCAGAGGGGGGGAGGGAGGGGGGTGAGAGAGGGGGAGGGAGGGGGGTGCAGACATGTGACTCACAGAAAACAGAGGATGGTTATGATCTGTTGTCTCACCAAGAAGCCAAGTTTAGACATACTCTAATTTGAATCTTCCAGTGCATAATACATGTTTATACGTGTGTGTGTGTGTGTGTGTGTGTAAGCTGAAAATGCAGACCATACGACGTGTGTTTGTGCAATAGAAAAGTCAGTCTAAACAGTGCAGTGTGTCTCAGAGGTGACTACTAACACTGCTAACACTACTATCACTGCTAACACTGCCAACAGTTATTATAATAGATCCATGGCTAACACTGCTAAAACTGCTAACGCTGCTAACACTATCCCAACACAGACACGACAAACCAGGACCACGGCTCAATCTCATGTTTTGTACAATTATAAACTTATTTTTCATGTGTTTTTATTCAACTTTATTGCTATGACAAAGTAATGAAATGCAGTTTAGCATTTAGCAACACTGCCCCATCAAAATAAACAAACAAACAAAAAAAAAAGTATATTGTTTTTGTAAATCCAGATATGAGCCATATAAGGGGGACCAATCACACGCCTTCGTTTGCAAGGGAAACTCCATCTTACCATAGCAACCACGTTAGCAACGTGTCTACCCCTGTTGCGACAAAATGTTAATGCCGTCGGAGCAAATGCCTAGCTAGCTTATGTTCAGCTAGCGTGACCATGACATCACATATCAAGTTGCAAGCCCTCAATAACTCCCATTCATTTAAGCAGAGGCTATACGGGACTATAAGGGACTATAATCGGACCGCTCATGGCCCCAGAGCCGCGGGTTGCCTTCCCCGGTCCAGCCTCTTTCTTAATGACTTCATGCATCTGGATCTTCGCCCGTGACATTTTAACGCTGAGCCAAGAGCTTCCCGTAAACAGCTCAATGATTGTGGATTTATGGCAACATTAACATACTTCCGTAAGTGTTTGCCGAGGTTCGTACAGAGATTCCCATGCCCTCACTGTGCTGTAGCTCTCTCCTGTAGCAGCTGCTTTCTATTAGTGTGCTGGAGAGGAAAGGGGGGTGCTTAGACTTACGGCCCATACACACAACAGCCCAGGGCTTCAAATTCAAGTCCGAAATGCAATTGGATTGGAGAACATTCACTCGGCATTCAACGACATTTTCAAATTCAGATATTTGCCATTTGCAGTAAAACCCCATTGGAAAACATTTGCAAAAGTCCCCAGTGTGCACAAGACAAGTACATACATAAAACAAGATTAAAAGTAGAAATAAAACAGACAGTGGTCGGTGCTCCTTATGGAACAATGGTGTGTTTCATCAATGAGTTTGGAATGTTTGATTCTCTGATCTGATTTAGGGCTATTAAAGCATACATTGAATTGAAAAGTATAGGTTCTGTCTCTCATTGGTTCTGTGATGGAAGCCGGTTCTCCAATAACTGCAGAGATATTGTCACAGACGGTGCAGCTCTACCTAAAGTAAGTCTCTAGAACGATGCTAGTTTCTTCTCCCTGAGCAATATCATGGGATAGACTATAAAAGGAAATGTTTTAAAGTTTGTGAATGAAGCAGTATTATGTGTGTGTGTCTTCTATAGTTTGTATTTGTAGTAATTGCATTTTATACTTAGAGTTAATGATCTTTAAATCTGCTTTATTCTGGTTGTATGTAATAACACAATGAAATTCAACAAGGTGTGGACTGTGTTATATCACTGCTTTTATTACGAAAGAGTAAATACATTTTTAAAGTGTAATAAATACATGTGAACAAATTAGTCCATAACATGGTGTCTTTATCGTATCAGAAAACATGTTATATTTTACTGACAGCTGATTGGCCGAGTGGGGGCTGGTCCTCTCTAGTCTAAAGATGTGACAGAGGCCAAACATATGTATCTGAAAACTAGTGACAGAACCAAATGTTATAAAAACCAATAGGAATAGTTCATTGTCTGTGGTTTTAAAGTTATGTATTAATATATAAGTTATATAATAATACAAACTAATATCCTGCAAAATACACTTTTTCAAAAGACCCAATCTGTCCTGGTTGAAAAACGTTTGATCTATATACTTGATTTAAACCAGAAAAGTCCTCGGAGAATCGATTGAAAAATCAGGGGAGTCCTGGCCCCAGAGAGAGAGAGGAGCTTTTGTACATGTTTATGTAGTGGTAGGGGAAACCGGAGCACCTGGAGGATACCTGAGCAAACATAGAGAAAACATGCAAACTCAGAGAGGGCATGTCTGGAGGTGGAATTGAACCCTGGAACTTGTTGCTGAGAAACTAGAGTGCTAGCCACGCAGCCTTTGCACACTTCTCAATCAAAACTGTAAATTTTTTCACTAGTTTCATTTATGTACTTGTGTATTCCAATGTGATTTTACTGAAAATGGCCGATATCTGAATCTGAAGTATTTGTTTTGCACAGTTCACACACAAGGCCACTCAAAGTACTGCAAAAAATGATGAAAAATAAGTCAAAAATGGCTCAGATTTGGCTAAATTTATCTTATTCTGACACATTATGACTGAGCCTTAAAACAAGTTTCCCCAATGGGACAAAGCAAAATGATATTGTTTTAAAAAGATACAGAAATTTCTCCTTTGGAATTCAGATTATGATAAAAACACTAGACCTCATATCTGACCAGTTTTTACAGTGAAAACAAGATACAAACTTTTTGAACCAGACCTTTCTAAAGAGTGTAAAGCCAGACTTACTTTTTGAAGTGTCGGCTGCTGTCCTCTGACTCTGGCAGCTGTGGCCACGAAGCCGCTCAGTGACAGGATGCAGAGCAGGGGGAACAGGGCCAGGGATCCCGCAGCCATCTTGGTCCAGTGGGGCTTCTACGACTCTTCCCTTAGCGCTCTACGGCAACAACTACTTTCCCTGCTCCTCTCTCCTGCCTGACGTCTGCCTTGACTGGTCCAGGGTCTGACCTCTTGGTGCAGACCCAGCCCACCGCTAAGACCCTCCTTCAGCGAGAGACTGCGCAACCTCCAGAGACAAATCACATCCAGATGGGAACAGCGACTGCTCCCATCCAGTCAGAGCGAGCACATGGTACAGGCTTTGTTTACATGCCCATAACACTGTCCAGAGTAGACTCACACATTCCATTCCTGTCATTCTCAAGAGCAGTACTTTTGACTGCATCAGCACGACTCCAGATGATCACCTGCAAAACATGATCAGATATGAAGTCATAAACGGTTGAATGATGATCCAGGACACTCTACATTAATTCCCTATGGTCCAATACCATGTGGTCTCTGCCTATGGTCCAATACCATGTGGTCTCTGCCTATGGTCCAATATCATGTGGTCTCTGCCTATGGTCCAATACCATGTGGTCTCTGCCTATGGTCCAATACCATGTGGTCTCTGCCTATGGTCCAATACCATGTGGTCTCTCCCTATGGTCCAATACCATGTGGTCTCTCCCTATGGTTCAATACCATGTGGTCTCTCCCTATGAACCCATACCATGTGGTCTCTCCCTATGGTCCAATACCATGTGGTCTCTCCCTATGGTCCTATACCATGAGATTTCAACGGTTTTCTTAAGTCTCTGAGAATCTACTGTTGTGATTTAGGGCGATAAAAGAATAAACTGAATTGAATACTTTTAGTTTGTTTTTGCACATGTATTCCAACAGGGTTTTACTGCAAATGGCAAAAAAAGTCAAAAGTCACAATCCTATAAACCACTCACTTTAACCACTTGAAAAACACACAAAAAATGACCCAATGTGTTTCTCTTTCCAAACCCTGTGACCTCTGGCCCCAGCTCCGGGCCACGCCCCTCCGTGGACCTGGCCGTGCGGTGACATCACTGCGTTTACAAGAACACCACACACCACGGCTCCCAGCAGCTCAAATATACCCTGTTTATTTTTGTCAGTAGGTCACCATCAAAGACTTCTGCTTTCCCTGTGGCTCCAGGAGGACGCGAGCAGAGCCAGCCAAGGAAAAGGACAAGGAGGAAATCAGTTTTGGAGGGTGTGTATCGCTGCCTGAGAATGGAATGAAGCTTCTGCTGTTTGTCCGGAGCAGCTGGAGGAAACTCAAGCTCTGCTCCATAGTTTCTCATGAACGTCGTCTGTACATCTGCGTCTGATTTCCTGTTTCTGCCAAAAGGATGTAGAGACTCCTGAGGATGCACAGAGGAAAGCAATACACACAATCCCAGTGTTTTTTTTATTTTTATTAATGAATACTAGAACTCCCAGAGCAGTCAATATGACGGCTTTCAGTTTTGGAAGTTGTAACCTGTATAAAGTGAACCGCTGTGACTCTACGATTCTTCAGGAGGAAGGGAGGCTTAATCATTATAGACCACATTTTTTTAGTATGAAAAGTTAAGAAAAGCCGGCATTAATTTCCAAAACACAATTGTACCTTGAAAATTTTTTTTTTAAAATAGTTATAAAGTTCAGAGCTCTGAAAAAATAGTTTTCATCTACCCGGGTAGTTTGATTGTACTGTTGTTGAATGTGCACGAAATCTTAGCTATTCAGCTGTTTTCGATGAAGGCCAAGGTTGATGAACGGAGACGGGAGTCGTCCTTCTCTGGATCCAGCGGCAGACCTTGCGAACTCCGTGACAGAGGCCAAGCACCAAACAGTCCTCAGGTCTTAAAAAAACCAACCTGCATAACCAGGATAACATTAGTATAATTCTCTCATAATCGATATTTATATAGATGAGTTTTATCTAATCTCCAACTACAACT